>JAOTBA010000205.1:7271994-7294494 GCA_025629845.1 Erythroxylum squamatum
ACAAAACCTTGAGGTCCTGGGTTCGAGCCGTGGCTCCCCAGAGTGCCAAAGAGGACAATACCTGGTGTGATGGCGGTAGAGGCCGGGCTCTACGAGTTTGGGCTTCGGGCCCAACATCCTCTTTCTAATCTTACTAAATACCATAGTACTATTGAAACCCTTCAATACCTTTGTTTCACTAGACCAGATATCCAATTTGTTGTCAATAAAGTTTCACAATTCTTACACTGTCCCGCTGATGTCCATTAGACAACGGTTAAACACATTCTTCGATATATTTTCTCTACCCTTTCCATGGTGTCCATTTAACTAAACCTTTTACTTTAACCATCACTGCCTAATCTGATATTGATTGAGCTAGGTTTCCTGACAATCGCCAATTTACATTTGATTATTGTATTTTCTTTGAATCCTCTTTAATTTCTTGGAGTTTTAGGAAACAACCTACTGTGGCCAAATCTAGTATTGAAGCAGAATACAGGAGGATCACTTTAGTTGCCATTGAACTATGCTGGCTTAATTCTCTATTTAGTGTAACTTGGCTTCTCTGATATTCAACCAATTTTGTACTGTGACAACATTGATGCTAACTTTCTTGTTGTAGATCCTATCTCTAATGCGCGCACCAAATATATTATCCGTGATTTGGTTGCCAAGAAATCTTTGTTCATATGTCATATATCAACTGCTCACCAACTTGTTGACATTCTTACCAAACCATTGGCTTCTACTCCTTTTTTAATGTTACGTCACAAGCTCAATGTTCTTTCAAACATTAGCTTCCTAAATCTTTTTCTGTTATAATATCATCTTAATTTAGATAAGTCTCATACATTATCTTATCATCTTAGTTTAAATTAAATCATGCACTACTCGATCATGTAGTTTAGAGTGTATCAAAATCAAAACACTTCATCTTATCTCAAACCATGTATAAATACAGGAAAGGATGTAAAGCAATGTATATCAGAAAATCAATACGATATCCTACTTCTAATTTATTAAATTTATTTCTTTCACATATAAATAAAATAAATAGAATGTTGGAATTACACAAGAGGTACATTACAGGACTAGTCTTAAGACCTGTTAATTGGATCTGCTCATTGTAAACTCCATCTTTGATAGAAAAGATAAAGTTGAAAGCTTGACATCTAGAAAGCGAAGAAAGAAACCTAGGAGATAACAGGGTAGTATTCTTCCACTTGTTAACCACTTCTATGAGTGATTTTGTGGAAGCTCCCTCATTGCTTACCGCCCTAACCGCAACTTCCTTCATCATATTAATTCGGTGACACATATTAATAACTTCGTCTTTATTTTGCATTAATTCCTTTACAAGTATGTTTGTAATTGACGTTTTTTAACCCAAGTATGTTAAGGTAATGTGGGTTGCTACTGTAAATTCATAGAAGATTGTTTAGATTTTTAGTTTTGACCCCTTTGAAATATCATTCGTAATAATTTGTAACAATTTAGTCTTATGTGCCTGTTTACCCCACAAAAGTGACAAGTATGTATAAATTTTTGTTTCCTCTTTACCGTTTCTCCTTGGACAAATCTAGTTGCACCATTTTTCTCATCATTCGACTTAGAACATTCACTTTTATAGCCAATGCGTTGAAGGTATCCTTTAATCTTACCAATTTTCAGCAACTTTTCTAATTTTTCGGTACCTCCATTTAATATTTGTATCCCTTTTTCCATACTGACCAGCTTCAATTTTGTTTCATTTAACTCATCTCTTATATATAACAACTTCTTCTCTAGATCTTGAATGATGTTCTTCATGGTAGAGTTTTCTTCCTTCAACTTCTCATTTTTCTTACATGTTTAGACCTATTTAGCATACATTAACTTATAAGCTTTGCAAATATCCTCCTTTTTGTTCACTATCATCACTGTCATAATCTGAACATAAACTTTGGATTGATTCATTTGTGTTTTTCTTGGAGTTTTGGACTAATTTGTCTTCGTGTTCACCATTAGTTTCTTCTTTGGTTGCTATTAAGGAAGTAACAGGATTTCTCTTGTGTAAAGCAACTAATGCAACATTATTGCTCACTAATTCTTCTTCAGTCTCATATTCACTTTCAGATTCATTCTCACTTTAAGTAATCGTACAAGACATCTCTTTTCTCTTCTTCAAAGTGTTAACATATTCTATTTGCTTATGTATGAAGCCTTGACATTCATGGCATCGAATTTTCTTCACTTTCCTTTCAACTTTCTGAGTTTTGACTTGTTGTTAAAATTATTATTCAATGAACTCCACATTTTGCTTAAACTCGGGTATATTTTTCTTCAACTTCTTTAACCACTTGCTAAAATTTCTTTTCAACAACACCAAATCCTCATTCTCATCGGATTCATTTCCTAATTCATTCACGACTCTTCCAACCTCAGCTTGCAATGCGAATCCTTTATTCTTTGCCTTATCGAAAGATAATTCATCAATATCATGAGCTTCTTTGATAGCTGCGATTTTTGGTATTAAACTTGGAGGCAATGATCTCAATATCTTCTTGACAAGTTTCAGATTTGAATATTTTTCCCAAGTTAATGTGCTTGGTTTGCAATGTCACACAGTCTCTCATGGAAGTCTCTAATAGTTTTATTTTCATCAATCTTCAACTCTTTAAATCTAGAGGCCAAAATCTGGAGTTTCAAGGCTATCATAGATTTTGATCCCTCATATATTGTTTCCAGAGTGTCCTATGTCTCTTTCACCAATTCACAGGCTGATATCATGGCAAAGCGACCTTCATCAACTGCACTAAAGATGGCATAAATGGTTTGAGAATTTCTAAGCGCTCCCTCTTCTTTAACCCTTGTCCATTCAAATAGATCTCTAAGTATTGCTTCTTCCTTTTCATCAGTCATCATTAGATGTGTCCAACCATTTAAAACCGAGTTCCTTGCTTTTGTTCCTTATGCCTGAATGAATACTCTCATCCGTGATTTCTACGCAAGATAATTTGAACCATCTAGTAACGGTGGCCTGGTGATTGATGCCTCTCTCTTATAGCCATAATTGTGAAACACAGATCTGCACCAACTTGATGTACCAAGTTCTAATTCGGTGGCCCGCTCTGATAAGACTTGAAAATTCAAAAGGATGTAGTTTCGCAAAAATTATGGTTCAGCTGCAGTTGCCTTGAACTGTATCTGTGGTTGCTTGATATACATCAATTGTGTTAGCAGTTGTAAATTTTCTAACATAAATGAAAACAGAAAAATTACACGCAAAATAAACAAATCAACACCATAGATTTAGTAATGCAGTTCAACACACCTTATCTACGTCTACGGGGCCTTCACCCAACTTAATCACTTTTACCAAAGAACAAGAATAGTTTCACTCAAGACATTACAGAGCCAACTTACCATACCCTTGACACTATCCTTCGTTCTCACAACCTGTGAAAGTAAATGACACCCAATAACAATGACCACCTCCTGCTAACCTCAACAGAGGATTTTCTTAATAATGTTTGATAATAAAAAGAAGAGAATAAAATAACTCAAGTGATTGGAACAATAAAGGACATAAACAAAGACACTTGAGATATAAAAAACAACTCCCCTAATAATGTAGCTTCTTCAATGAAAGAACGAGAAGTTGTTCACCAAGAAATTTGCTGTGAACCTTCGATAATGCCACTGAGATATCCCACGCACAACAGCCATAAAACAACTAAAATCAACAAACATTTCATCACCGAAACATGATAAAAAAAGAGTTGCAACCACACCAAAAACACTTGGAAGGTTTTTCACGTAAAACATAGTAATCGATAGCAAAGAAAATCATGTAACCTTAGAGAAAAATGCAGCTCACAATTTGGACATAATCAAAACAAAAGCAGCCATAAAAATAGTTCAAGATCACAAAAATTACAGCTGCTAAGTCATCATGTTGTAGTCGTTTTTCCCACATAATTCGGCCCAATAAATTCACACAATATGTAGAGAAAAGCAGTCTATAACAAAAAAAACAGCTGCCTTGGATAGATAAAAGCTATCAAAATAGACTATCAAGAAGAGTAAAAAAATCACTAAAAAATTTGCATCTTATCTTAGTCAAGATATGGTGATTTGATTTCAATTAAATCATATAATGACTAGAATTTTTATCTCGAATAAACCTCATCTTCAAAGTGTCCACATAAGGTAGAATACTCATCTTAATAATTTTCCTTAAATAATGATTTTTTTCTAATTACAAATAATACCCAAAATATTATAACGCATATCTTAACAACTCCTATAAGTGATTTTGTGGAAGCTCCCTTATTGCTTACCGCCCTAATCACAGCTTTCTTCAACATATTAATTTGCTAACGAATATTAATAGCTTCACCTTCATTTCGCATCAATGCCTTTACAAGTCTTGCGATCTCCTATCGTTCTACTATTACATTTTCATTGGCTTTTAGTCTTAATACAACCTGTAGGTCCTCAGTTAGCAACGCTGCGTTGAACTTTTGCTCTGCAAAAAGTGGCCAAGCAATGAATGGAACCTCGTGCATTATGCATTCCAGGGCCGGCCTTGGGCAAGGGTAGCCTAGGCACTCGCCCAGGGCCCATCTTCATAAATAGTAAAATATGACCCATTTTTATTCTCATAAAAAATAAAATAGGACTCACTATTGACCTTATAAAGAACAACAAAGGCCCATATTTTGCTTTTTCTTTAAAATTCCTTATAAGGGCCTAAAAATAGGGGCCCATTTTTTACTTTGGCTAGGGCCTATAAAATACTAGGAATGACCCTGATGCATTCTAGTGTTAAGTTTCAACCAATATGGCTTAGAAATCCACCAATGAACTATGACTTACGGGCACCAGTAGACCTCGTCCTTTAATCCTATCCAAGAACATCTTAGTTGGTCATCCCATCATTTCAGACAATCTGATGCATTATGCCTATTACTCAAAACTCAATTGAACAGTCATTTATATGGCATGAATAGGTGGTTTACCTATGCCTCTCCTTTGTACAACATTTACGGTTATGTGTTCCACTGATATATAGCTAACTTACAATGTCCTTTAATATAATTTTGTTGTGTATGACTTGTAAGCCTTTTGGGTTGATACATATTCGGAAATATGCGATTATGATAAATATGTAACTATAATATTGTATGTATTATCTAGTTTCCTAATTTAGGAGTTCTATAGGAGTTAGCTTAGGAAAATATTTCTTAGTGCTAGTTGTTATTTTAGGGGTGAATATTGTACATGAAAGTCTATATATTGCTTTCTAGTGGTTAATGAAAGACAAGCCATTGACTCTCAGAATTCTTCAATACTTGTTTACTGTATGGGTGTAACCTAAGGTATATTCAGTTTTACGATCGGAGGTAAACACAAGAGCTTATTGATATAACCAAGTTATCTTTTTGGAAGACACATCTAGAGACATGATTGTATCATGTGTTTTAATGTGTGTATTTTTTTTATACATTTTATATATGTAAAATAGGCTATATAATCTTTTTATAGAGGTTTGTATAACTTGTTCCTAAAATTTAGGAAAGACATATGGTAAGAGATAATTACAAAGATACAATTACAGCAATTTAAGAGATTATTATACAATCTTCTACCCTCCCCCTTAAGTTAGGTGTATAAATGTTTTGCTTGCCCAACTTGTTTAATGCTTGGTGAAAATTTTTGCTTGATAATGCCTTAGTAAGGAGCTGATTATCCGACCGAACATAAGGAATCTCAATTACCTTTTCTTTTAGCTATTCTTTAAGAAAATACCATTAATTTCTACATGTCTTGTATAGTCAGATTGAATAGGATTATGGGCTATGTCACATGCGACCTTTTTATCACAATATAACTTATAGGCAGTTTGAACGGAATTTTGAGTTCTTGTAAATTTTTTTTAATCTATAATAACTCACACAATCCTTTAGCCATACCTCTGTATGCAACTCTAGGAATTCCTCTTGTGGTACAATTAGGAGGTAGTAGAAGTGAAGATTCAAGATTTACCTAAGCTTTAGTTTGTGGAGATGACTTTCGTGCACTAGAAGTATCAAGACTAGGTAATGTCTAATATGGTACATCTCCTTCTAGTTCAACTCTATTATTTTAATCATAAGATTCAGATTCAAATTTAGGTTAAGGTTCAAGTGTTTGAATTCAATAATTATGTCCATTTGTTCAGGTTTTCAAGTTCTAGTTTATGTGTTTAGGTTTAGGTTTAGGTTCAGGTGTTTTAGGTTCATGAAAAACATGGCTCATATTGATTTAGAGAAGGTGTATGATAAAGTTGGCTCAAAGTTTATATTTAACGATTTTGATGATAACAGTATAATATTTCAAAATTCAAATTGATTTATTTCCTCATACAATTAACGATTTTATTCTCAAAAGGAAATAAAATCATAATAATTACATTTTCTCTTGTAGGAACCTTCTTTATGAACTTACCTTATTAGAAATAGTTTATCCGAAAGGATCCTACTAATTATGAAGGTCATATATTAGCTCCGTGATTCCTGGAAGATTTTTGGCAAAGATGACATCGAAGTTATTCAGAGTTAAATCTATCCAGTTGATTAAAGATGCGAGTGAAGCAACGACTAGTTGAAGAAATTGACTATTTCAGGAAGAGCAACAACACTTTTATAGTAGAACGAACATATTTAAACTGTCGAAACATTTTGAGCAGCATCTATAGTCTTGAGAATCATACCATTACTATTGTGCTTTAGAAAGTGAAATCACTCTATTAAGAGAAAAATTGTTATTTTATTTTCTGTGAGCTTTCTAGAAGCTTATTATAGACTTCGAGTGTGGAAGGTTGGAGAATCTTGAAAAATATGTACTTGTGAGCTTAGAGAGACTCGTCAAATTTAATACTCAATTTTTATAGTGAAACACTCAAGTTGGATATTTGGGGACTGCGCGTAGGCTTGGGTTGTAAGCCGAACCAGTATAAATTGACCGCGTCTTTCTTCTCTCTCTTTAACTTTTAAATTTTCGCAGTATATTGTGTGAGTGTTGTTTTTAACAAGAGGCTCCTTCATTTTTATAAGAGGCTCCTTATGTTTTCAACTTACAAGACGTTTAACAAGTGCCTTTTATTTTTAAATTGTTTTAACAGGATTTATCATTCAGTAGGTTCTTTTCGTTTAAGTAGACCCATAAAAGGCTCATATTACTTAGCAAGCTCCTGTGGTTTAAAAAGACTTTATCGTCTGGCAGGCTCTTATTGTCTTTATTTATCTAGGATCTATTTATTACACGAACTGAAAGGACTTACAAATTTTTTTATACACACAATTCACCCTCCCTCTTACGTGTGTTTGCTTTATCATTTGGAATCAGAACGAGGTTTCACATTTTTATGTTTTACAATACGTGATAGATCATGGAAAACACCTTGAGAAGTTTTGAAGGACAATCCGTCTCAAAGCCTCCTTACTTCAATAGAAACAACTACTCATATTGGAAAGAGAGAATGACCATATATCTCCAATCTGTAGATATCAAAGTGTGGCAAGCAATTAAAGTTGATGCTACAATTCCCATTTCCGATAACGTAGAAGTATAGACTGATGTTGACAGGAGAAATGCATAACTAAATGCTAAGGCAAGAAATCACCTGATATGTGTGTTGTATCCATAAGAATATGAAAAGATATCCTACTGATCTACAACAAAAGAAATGTGGGACAAAATTCAAGTCATGTTTGAAGGAAAAAATGAGGTAAAGAAGCATAGAATAAGTCTTTTAGTGCATTAGTATGAAACTATTGGCATGAAACAGGGAGAGACTGTAGATGAATTCTTCTGATGCTTCAACAACATCATCACTTCCCTAAAGAACTTGGGAAAGATATATCCCAATGATGAGCTAGTAACAAAGATTCTGAGGTCACTACCAAAGGAATGGAGACCTGAGGTGACATCTCTAGAAACAACAAAGGATCTAGACACTACTTCACTCGACTGGCTAAGTCAAAATTTGATGATCCATAAAGCCGAGCTTAGGCGAGATGAAGGATCTTCCAACAGAAAGGGAATGTCACTGAAAACAACTGACAAATCAAACGGTGATGAAAGTGACACTGAGTTGCAAATAGATGGAGATGACGAGTTCAACTTTATGGTCAGAAAATATGTCCGCTTTTATAAAAAGAAGATGATAAAGAAAAGAGAAGGAAACAAGAAAGTCGGAAACAGCAAGTTCATATCAAAAGGCAGTAGCAACAATAACAATACACAAAATAATCAAATCATATACTATCAATGTAAGAAGCATGGACAAACAAGACCAGAATGCCCTTTTCTTCAGAGAACAAAAATCTAGAAAGCAAGCGATGACTACAGCCTGGTCAGATGAGGATTCTAAGAACTTTGAAGAAGAAGAACCAGAAGAAGTCAACAATGTTTGCTTCATGGTTAAATCAGGAGATGATGAAGTATATTATTCTGGCTCTAACATTGAAGTTGATGAATTGAAAATTGCATATCATGAATTGTATGATCAGTATAAAAGGTTAACGGTGAAGTATTTCAAAGAAGTTGAGAAGTCCAAAAGCAATGATACATTAAGATTAAATAAATGGAATATGCGAATGAAAATTTGGTGATCAAGAATATGCCTCTTGGGATTGACTATAAGCAAAAGGTTTCTGAAAAGGATGCTTTGGAAGAAAGAGTAGCTAAGCTAGAAAATAAGTTGCTAAAATATGATTCTGATAAGGTAAAACAGTTAGAAGAAAAAGTCACCACCTTAGAACTTGAAAAGGAGGAAAGTGCTAGAAAGATTTGATCTCTAGAGAAAGATCTGGAAAATTTTGCTGATGGAAGGAAGAATCTTGATGCATTCATTGGTAGCGGTAAATGCATTTTTGGTAAGGCCGGAATAAGATACAATGAAAATAACAATATCAAGCCATACAAAAACTTCTTTGTTAAATCCAACAACAGCTATAGCCAAAACAACAGGAACCTGCTAAGTTGCAAAAATTATAACAACTATCATTCATGTGTTTTGTGCAATTATTGTGAACATGGCCACATTATTCATTCTTGTAATTTTCATTAAAAAAATATCTCATATGTATGTTTGGAGATCAAAAGTCAAAATACTAACTCAAAAGGACCCAAAAAAATTTGGGAACCTAAAATGAGATAATGCTTTATGTAGATATGTTTCAAAATGGAAAAAAGGGAGAATCAGTGGATAGTTGATAGTGGATGTTAGAGACACATGATAGGTGAAATATCACACTTCAATTACATTGAAAGAAAAGACGGAGGTAATGTTGTCTTTGCAAACAAAAATAAAGCAAAGGTCACCGAAATTGGTAAAATTGGTAATTCTGACTCCACCTCCATTGATAACGTTCTCTTTATTAATAGTTTGAAACATAATCTGTTGAGTGTGAGTCAATTACAAGTCATTTTCTATGCATCTCATTATGAAATTGTCGATATTTATAATGATAATATTGTGTTTGTTGGTCTTAGAAATCATAATATATATTGTGCTCAACTAGCATGTCCTTACAAAATGTTAAGTATTTTATCTATTTAGAAAAGGATTCGTTTATCTGACATAGAAGATTTGGACATGCTAGTATGAGTGTTCTATCAAAATTGTCCAAAAACGAGTTAGTAAGAGGACTACTGACCTTAAAGTTTGAAAGTAATCAGATTTGTGAGGCTTATTTGAAAGGTAAACAAGTCAGAAATAGCTTTCCTCCTAAAAATATGGTGTCTACTGGATAACCACTTTAACTTGTGCACACGGATTTATTCGGTCCCATTAGGACTCAAAGTTTTAGTGGTAAATATTATGGTTTTGTTCTAGTAGATGATTACTCCATATTTACATGTTTCTTATCAAATAAGGATGATGTCTTTGAAGTGTTTGAGAAGTTTTGTAGAAAAATTCAGATAGAAAAAGGGTACTGCATCACTTCAATTCGAAGCGATCATGGAGGAGAATTTCATAACAGAAAGTTTGAAGAATTCTTTGACAACAATGGTATAACTCACAACTTCTCTTGTCCTGTTATGTACTCAACAGATGTTTTATAAGACCTATTCTGAAAAAGACCCTTATCAGTTGTGGAAAGGAAGAAAACCAAACGTTGCTTACTTTCGAGCTTTTGGCTGCAAGTGTTTCGTTCTAATCAATGGAAAAGACAACCTTGGAAAGTTCGATGCAAGATCAGATGAAACTATTTTTCTGGGATACGGTACCACTAGTAAAGAATTTAGAGTATATAATAAAAGAACAAAGAAGATAGAAGAATCGATACATATGGTATTTGATGAAGCACTACCATCGACAACAACAACTGATTCAATTGATGAAGAGCATCTTTTGATTCCTAAAAATACATTGGAGAATCAAACTACACCAATAATACCCTCATAATTACAAAATCTAGAAGGCCCCTTTGAAGATAGAATAGAGCAGACTCCTTCATCTCTGCAGGAGTCTATGTAACAAAAAACACTGAGAGAATGGAGAAATCTTGATACACATCAATATATTCTTGGAGATCCCATTGAAAGTCTAATAACAAAATCATCGTTCAAGAATAACTTTGAGGCTCTCATCTCACAATTAGAACCAAAGACTGTTGAAGAAGCCCTTATTGATGAAAACTGAGTTTTAGCCATGAAAGACGAACTGAATCAATTTGACAAAAACAAAGTTTGAAATCTTTTACCTCGTCCTCAAAACAAGTCAATCATTGAGACTCGGTGGGTATTTCGAAACAAACTTGACAAAAATGGTAAAGTGGTAAGAAACAAAGCTAGACTTGTAGCTCAAGGTTATAATCAACAGGAATGTGTTGATTTTGATGAAACTTATGCACATGTTGCTAAATTGGAATCTATTAAAATTTTACTTACCTTTACATGCTATAGAAACTTCAAGTTGGTACAAATGGATGTTAAAAGTGCATTCTTAAATGGTTACATTAACGAAAAAGTATTTGTTAAGCAATCCCCAGGTTTTGAAGATGAAAACCATCCGGATTACGTGATGAAGTTAACCAAAGCTTTGTATGGTTTAAAGTAGGCTCCTCGAGCATGGTATGAGAGGTTAATTAACTTTATGCTTGAGAATAACTTTGAAAGAGGAAAGCTCGATAAAACCTTATTTATTAAGAGAAAGGAGAATGATTTACTCATAATGCAAATATATGTTGATGACATAATATTTGTTGCTACTAATCCATGTTTCTATGAAGAATTTTCAGCATTAATGCAGGGGGAACTTGAAATCAGCATGATGGGAGAATTATCATTCTTTCTCGGATTACAAATCAGACAAACAGAAAATGGAATCTTCACCAGCCAAATACACAAAGGAACTCATCAAGAAATATCGTTTTGAGAATGCCAAATCGATAGGTACTCCCATGTATATTGGAACTAAACTTGATAAAGATGAAGAAGGCAAAGCTACAGATGAGACAAAGTATAGAGGAATGATTGGATCACTATTATATTTTACATGCTCAAGACCAGACATTATGCTTAATGTGTGTCTTTGCGCACGCTTTTAATCAAATAAAAAAGAAAGCCACCTTCAAGCAGTCAAAAGAATCTTTCGATTTCTCCACGGAACTATGGACTTTGGACTATGGTATCCAAAAACTGATTCATTTGAAATAGTGGGCTATTGTGATGTAGATTATACAGGTGATAAAGTTGATCGAAAAATCACAAGTGGTCACTGTCAATTTTTTGGAGGATGTCTAGTATCTTGGTCTTGCAAGAAGTAAAATTGCACAACGCTTTTGACGACTGAAGCGGAATAGATAATAGCTGCCAGCTGTTGTGCTCAAATCTTATGGATGAAGCATC
This sequence comes from Erythroxylum squamatum, assembly GCA_025629845.1. Classification (NCBI taxonomy): domain Eukaryota; kingdom Viridiplantae; phylum Streptophyta; class Magnoliopsida; order Malpighiales; family Erythroxylaceae; genus Erythroxylum; species Erythroxylum squamatum. Next base: position 7,283,860 of record JAOTBA010000205.1, read on the forward strand.
AACTATAGGATTTTTCTCTAAACTTTTCTCGTATTCCTATATTATGTGAAAATATGAGTGCTATAAATCTTTCTAAAAACCCTGTGCATCATTATAGGACTAAGCATATAGAAATCAAACATCATTTTCTTAGAGATCATGTTTTAAAAGGAACCATTGATCTTTTGCATGTTAATATTGAGAATTAAATAGCTGACATTTTCACCAAGCCACTTTCTGAAGATAGATTTTGCGTGTTAAGAAAAGAGCTTGGATTGTGCAAACTCTCTGATGTTGTTTCTGCATGAATGTTCTCTGCTATTTGTCTTTGCAGGCTCCTTCAATTCTAATTCCTTGGGAACTCTATCTTAGTATAGTAGGCCCCTTCTAGTTTAGAAGGCCTCTTCGTTTTAGAAGGCTCCTCTTCTTTTAAAAGGCATCTCTCGAGTTGATGCTCCAAGTGACATGTGTATTAAAAGGTAATTTTTTGTCATTTCATCATTTAAAGACGGGCGCAAAGTTCTGACAAGCGGCCTTATGGGTTTATTAGAAGATACGTAAACAATCACACTTCTTGTATTAGCGTACAATTGTTCATCTTCACATGAGATCAACGCTCAAGAAACTCCTAATATACCAGAAACAGACTGCTTTTCCCTACTCACCCTCATTGTTCTTTGAAGTGTTGCTCTTGACTCTCTGCATTCTAACTTTCTGTTTTTCATCTCAAATCTTCTAAACCTTATCCATCACTCTTACAATGGCACGAAACAGCTCAAAAGGACAAAAGAAACATCTTCTACTAATAGTCATGGTGAAGCTTATATTACTGAACCTATCTCCTCTAAGCCCCAAGTATCAGAAGTGCACTGGGTAATAAAAGATGACTTAGATGAAAAACATTCTCGGCTGATTAGACAACCACAAACTAGCAGAAATATTGCAAAGCAAGCTGAGAAATTTCTGAGCAAAAAAAACCCTAATGCTGAAAATGAAGAGGAAGAAGAATCCAAAAAAAGAAAAAGAGAAGAAATAAAGAAGGGAAAAGTGCATGTGACTGAAGAAACAATTGATAGAAATAAGTTGCTTCATGAAGACATGATTCAAAAAAAAAAAGGGTAAAGAAGATAAAAATAGCTGCACAAAAAGGAAGGACATCAATACCACAAAAAATGTTTCATTCAACGGAAGCTGAAGTTCGTTATAAAATGCAGTATAAGAAAAGAAAGGTGGTTGTTGGGCAGATCCTAGCTCCTATGACGTTTGATAATATAGTATACCTATCTCTTTGTACTTTGTTGCTATTTGTTGGGAAAATTTTCTGAAATTAAATGAGACGGTATGGGATGAGCTAGTCAGGATATTCTACACACATATGAGAAAGGAAGAAATTAATGGAAAACTAGTCATTGTCTTATGGGTTGAATGAATGTGAAATTTTAATTTATGAGGAAATCTTAGGAGATATACTGGAAGTAGCTCCTATGGGGAGAACTAATTTTCCTTGTCATAACTGGGATGTTAATAATCTGGAGTTAGTCGAAGTTGTCAAATTCATTTGCCTTCATGCTGAAAACACCTAAGACGGGAGACCCTAGAGCAGACAATTAGACCTAATATCACGATGCCTTGCATCGCTTTCAACTACTTCAATTTTTCCTAAGATTAGCTCAGTTGAAAGGTGCAATCTATTGGACATCTATGCGGTGTATAATCTACTAAAAGGGAACATAATGAATCTTCTAGCTATGATCTTGAGGTTTATGGTAGATAAGGGGAATCATAAGAATACCAACGATTCCATACTGTTGCTCTTCAAGATCTTCAATCATTATGGAGTTGCTTTTGCTAATCTGAATTGGTATGCACCGGCTAAGTTTCACCTTTCCATTCCCTATCAATTTGGATGCAGAATGCAAAACAGTGTTTGGGTAGACAAAAGATCTGAAAAAGTATAAGAAAAATTTGACCTGCTTTAGACCAATAAACCCTTGTTCCTTCTTAAGATGAAAATAGTGCAAATCTTCAATAACAGCTGAAGGATATTCAAGCCATCAAGAACAAATGCGAGAATAAATAGATAGCATGCAAAATCAACTTCTTGACATGCAGATTGTACTCAGAAGAATCCTTGAATTTGTTCAATAACTCTGTTGATACTTGCTTTCTGCTTGGCTTATTTATATTGATAGATTTGTTTGATGCATCATTTACTCTTTTCCTCTATTTCATTCTGTTTTATTTCCTCCCTATACTTTATTTCTTTTTGATAATGACAAATGGGGAGAGTTAGTATGATATATTTTTGCGTATCTGATGATATATTTCTAAATGCATATTTCTCAATGCTGCTCGACTATATATGTGATTGATTATGCTATTGAAATTGTGAAAATCTGTGATATATATAAATGATAGGTTCCTTTCTTAAGAGACATGCTCCTGCTAATTATGACTGACCATATAAAAGTCAAAGGTATCTTTCGAAAATCATCTATTATCTCTTTAAAATTTGAAAAATATATCTATTATTGCTTATCATCATCAAAAAGGGAAGATTGTTAGGTTTATATTTAACGATTGTGATGATAACTGTATAATATTTCAAAATTTAAATTGGATTTATTTCCTTGTACAATTAACGATCTTATTCTCAAAAGGAAACAAAATCATAGTAAATACGTTTTCTCTTGTAGGAACCTTTTTTTATGAACTTACCTTATTAGAAATGGTTTATCCGAAATGATCCTACTAATTATAAGGTTATATATTAGCTCCGTAATTATTGGAATATTTTTGGCAAAGATGACATCGAAGTTATTGAGAGTTAAAACCATCCAGTTGACTAAAGATGTGAGTGAAGCAACAACTAGTTAAAGAAATTGACTATTTAAGGAAGGGTAACAACATTTGTGAAGTAGAATGAACATATTTAGATTGTCAAAACATTTTGAGCAATATCTATACTCTTGAGAATCATATCATTACTATTGTTCTTTAGAAAGTGAAATCAATCTATCAAGAGAGAAATTTTTATTTTATTTTTCTGTGAGCTTTTTAGAAGTTTGTTATACACTTTGAGTGTGGAAGGTTGAAGAATTTTGAAAATTATGTACTTGTCAGTTTGGAGAGGCTCGTCAAATTTAATACTCAGCTTTTATAGTGAAACACTTGAGTTAGATACTTGGAGACTAGACGTAGGCTTGGGTTGTAATCCAAACCAGTGTAAATTGACCGCGTCTTTCTTCTTTCTCTTTTTAACTATTAAAATTCTGCATTATATTATGTGTGTGTTGTTTTTAACAAGAGGTTCCTTCATTTTTATAAGAGGCTCCTTCTATGTTCAATTTGTAAGAGGTTCCTTTCAGTTTTAACAGGTGTCGTTTGTTTTTAAATTGTTTTAATAGGATTTATCATTCAGTAGGTTTCTTTCATTTAAACAGGGTCCTATCCCACAAAAGGGTCCTATTGCTTAACAAGCTCCTGTCGTTTAAAAATACTTTATTGTCTAACGGGCTCCTACTGTCTTTATTTAACTAGGATCTATTTATTATATTAATTGAAAGAACTTGCGAAAAAATTTTATACACAAAATTCACCCCCTCTTGCATGTGTTTCCTTTATTAGATAAGGCTCCAAAGTAAATCATATGGAGGTATTTCGAAGTCAAAGGGGTTTCAATGACCTACATACATATTATTAGGGATATGTATAAAGGTGTAAAAACTAAAGTAAGGATAATAGGAGGAGAAACATAGTATTTTTATATAGATATTGAGTTACACCAAGGTTCTGCTTTGAGTCCCTTTCTGTTTGCCATAGTAATTGAAGAGCTCACGAAGAACATACAAGGGGATGTACCTTGGTGTATATTATTTGCTGATGACATTATTTTAATAGATGAGATAAAAGAGGGGGTCAATGTCAAGCTTAAATTTTGGAGGGATATGTTAGAGTCAAAGGTTTTTTGATTGAGTAGGACACAGACTGAGTAAGTAGAGCGTAACTTTTCGGGACGTAGTGTGGTTACAAATGTAGAGGTAAAGATTGGGTCAGAAGCTATCTCGCAAAAGGAGTGTTTTAAATATTTAGGATCTATCATCCAGAGCAACTAAGAAATTGTTGAAGACATAGTTCATAGGATCAGATCCGGATGACTTAAATGGAGAGAGTTTTGCATAACAAGAAGATACCCCTCAAGCTTAAAAGCAAATTTTATCATTTAGCAATTAGGCCGATCATGCTCTATAGGCGGAGTGTTGGCCTATCAAACAAGTTCATAGCCACAAGCTAATGGTGACGAAGATGAGGATGCTTCGTTAGATGTGCAATCTTACTAAAAGGGATAAGGTTAGGAATATAATGGTAAGGGACAAAATAAAGGTAGCTAATATTATGGACAAATTAAGAGAGACAAGGTTTAGAAGATTTGGACATATTAAGAGGAGATACCCAGACGTTTCAATGAAGATGTGAGAGGATCATACTTAGAGATTGTAAGAGAAAATTAGGGAGGCCTAAGAAGAATTGGAGGGAGGTGATCAAGAATGATTTGCTAATGTTGGAACTTACCAAGGACACGACCCACAACAGAAAACTTTGACATGTTAAAATTTAGGTAAAGAATTCCTCATAAAGAGATCCTGGTAGCTCTCGAATATCTTTTACCTATTGCCTATTGTAGTCAACCTAAGCGGTAATTACTTATTACTCGTATTAGTATTATTATTATTGTTGTTATTATTAGCATTATTATTAAAATATTTAGTATTCTCTTTAGTGGTATTAATATCATTATATCTATGATTATTAGTGTTACTATGATTTTTACTTTTAATAATTATTTTATTTTATTTTATCTCTTTTATTTCTTTCAGTATTATATATTATTTATATTTGTTTTTATCTATTTATCTATTTTCCCTAGTATTTTATTTTTATTTCATTATTTATTTATTTATAATTTTATGGTATTTTATTTGTATTCTTTTTCTTTATATTTATATTTTTCATTCATACACGTTGGTCATTTAGAAACAGTCTTTCTACTAGTTAGTGGCAAGGTTGCATACTATAGGACCTCCTTAGATCCCGCGTCCTAGCGAAATTTATACTGGGTGGTGTTGTTAATTTAATGGCCAAAGAATTGCAAGTCAATACTTCTCTCCCTTACTTGTAGTTGGTGGTAGGAAAATACATCTTATGTTCTTAAAATTTAACATCCATAGTAGTATAAACGTTACGAGTTGGTGGGTGGTAACACTTGTAACTTTTCAAATTAAAATTAAGGGATGGAACTATAAGAGCAAAGTCTAAGTTAAGTTTATCTAGAGATAATGAACCTTTAGCAATAACAATAGCTTCAGTAGCATTGGTTGTAGATACAACAAATTGTTCAGATGGTTTCAATTTTGACACAGATATAGTATCAAAAGACATAAAATCAATTGATCAAAAATAAAAAATCTATGTACCAGACACAATAATGGTAGGTAAAAAATCGAAGGTGTTTAATTATTTCACAAACTTTCCGCAAACTTATTTGGCACCAACAAAATAAAAACAAGCAAAACCGAAATAACAAAAACACTAGAAATTTGGTAACGCAGTTCGGCACACCTTGCCTACGTCTGCGGGGCCCTCACCTAGCTTAATTACTTTCACGAAAATACAATAGATTTACCCAAGGCTTTACTACGCCGACACCACTCAACCCTTGACACTATCCCTCAATCTCACTTCCCGTGAAAGAATTTCACACCCAATATTACAACCGCCTCGTACTAACCTCAACAGAGGATTTTCTCAATCAACCCAATATTTGATAATAAAGATAAGAAATAAACAACTCAAGTGACCAATCAACTAAGAACAAGATAATAATACACTTGAGATAAAAAAGAACAACTTCCCGATGAGATCCGCTATACTGAAATAGATCTGGAAGTCGTCGCAATAACAATCAATCCAACTTCAACTGCTTCAATTAAACCACATAGAAGAATAGATAATAGATGAAGATCCACGATGTTTTTCTCACAAAAACATGTGCACAATCCCAGATAAACAGATCTGAAAATTAACACACTAGCCCACCGTATTTGCAATCCCCCGAAGACATATACGTGCAGCTGTGTATTTTCTTCAATGTATACACGCACAACCCAGCAGCTTTTATAAGACACTCACGCAATGGCCACTCCCCATAGCCACAAAAGCCACCCTTCTTATTTATATAAAATTCAAGCAACGTTATGCTTTCTATCAATTGAAGCCACTGAACCTTTTTCCCACTATCACACACATGCACAATGGTCTTTGATAGCCACACCAAAGCCACTTAGTTTTTTTTCCAAATAAAAAACCCTTAGTTTTTTTCTTTTCAATCACGTGTGTAGTCTTGGACACCTTTTTCAAATCAAATAGAAATCCACGCAGCCCATTATCTGATTGGACTTCTAATAAAACAAATCCACGCATATACCATATCCCATTAACTATTTGGACTTCCAATAAAACACAAAATCCACCTCTTATATGTCCAATTTAAAATTCCAAAACTAAATAAGGAATATATAAAATATATTCTAATAGTAGTATTGGCTTATCTACCACAATCAATTGATTGATTGTACATTTTATGACATAATTAACTAAAAATATTCTTTGTTTTTTATATATCTATACAAGATTTGTATGATAAACTCCATAGGATGGCATATAAGATAAAATTCACGAGATAAATTTATTTTTTAGATGAAATTATGATAACATCATAATTATGAAATTCATATTATATTAACGTATAATTTTTAAATTGTTTTTAGTTGTTACTTTGTTAAGAATGGATATTAATAGATTGGAAAGATGATTACATGTTTTTTCCCCTTATAAAAGAAGTAGTTAATCTCATAAAAAACAATAACAACAACAACCTAGTGAAAGTCTCACTGATACACGTGGTTTAGGAAGGTTCAGTAATACAAAGCTTTTTTCCTAACTAATAGAGATACTGTTTTCGATAGACTTATACGAAAAATATATAATTAAAATAATAATTAAAAATAGACATAAATAAAAGGATAATAATAAAAAATAAAAAAGTAAATACATATAAATAAAAATATAAAAATAGTTAATATAATAAATATAATACAAGGTAAAGAATACAAATAAATGATAAATAAGAAAATAAATATTCAAACAAGAAAAGACAAGACAATATTTAGGTTAAGTAAAGAAATATTTAGACTAAATAACTAAGAGGGAAGTACTATATATTAAATATTTAGGCTAAGAAATGAGACTCGAAAAAAAATGTTTAAAAGACATATAAGAAAGAGAAGGACCTCTCTATATGAGATCCTTTACCTGTATCTTAGTACCAAAATTTTCTATTGAGAGTTATGTCTTTAATAAGTTCTAGTAGGTCATATCATTCTTGATCACCATCCCCTTATTCTTCTTAAGCCTTCCTTTTTGTCTCTTACAGTTTCTAAGTACAATTTGTTCTTATCTTCTCATTATAGCGTCAGAGTATATCCTCTTAACATGTCTGAACCACCTAAACCTTGTCTCTCTTAATTTTTCATTAATGTTAGCCAATTTAATTTGTCTCTTACCATTATATTCCTGACCTGATGTATATTCAACAAAGCATTCTTATCTCTGCCACCATTAGCTTATGACTATACACCTATTTGATAGGCTAACACTCCACCCCATCGAGCATAGCATGCCTAATCGGTAAGTTACATTTGATACAATGAACTATGTCTTCATTGATCTCTCTATATCTTTGAATGATAGATCCTAGATACTTAAAACACTCTTTCTGTGGTATAAATTCTAAATCAATCTTTACCTTCATATTAGAAGTCATTCTATGGACTGAAAAGTTACATTTTAAGTACTCAAGTCTTAGTCCTGCTCGATTTAAAACCTTTAACTCTAACGTTTCCCTTCGACTCTAACATATTATTTAAATAAATATGTGAGTACTTGCTAGAGAAAAAGTTCACTAAACTAACCCAATATGAGAATTTCATATGGAACATTACTTAATATATATGGAAATGCTTATTATAAAGGTTGTATAAGTGATTATTTAATTTGAGATCTCTAAAACATCTTATATAGGGATTATTATAATTTGATAATACTTATAACATATCATAGTCAAAAGTAACTCAATTGGTAATTATTAGGTATGACATGAATTATATAGAGATGGTTAAGTGATCAATATAAGATTCATCACCCAAAGGTAATTGGGGAGGATGTTCTAATATTCTCGATTCGCATTGATTTAAGAAATTCTTAGTCAAGGTGGAATGATAATTTAAAAATAAAATTCAAATATTGTTAAAAATCAGTTAATAATTTGACATTGCCAATTCCGTACTTTATATGTAATCAGAATATTATATGATGAAAAGATTGAATTATACGAAAAAAATCACACACAAAAAGGTCAGTCAAAACTAATTTGACATTGCTAATATTTAGATAGTTATAATATGTTGCAATATGTTAATCTTGATCTATAGATATAATTTATAAAATTAGAAATTTAAATATATATTAAATGAGATTATTTTATATATTCTTAAACACAATTTATGATTATAATTTATATGAATTGTCAATATATTTAGGAATCTAATAGGTTGCACATTAATAAAATTTGAACAGAAAAAAAGGTAATTTAATCAAGTTGGATTTGATTGTAAAGTTTGAAAAAATTTTAGGATAAAATATAAGATATTTAGAAATAAGGATCAATATTAGATATTGAATCTTATTTATACCCCATTGAATTCAAATTTTGTTTTAAAATTAAATTAAATATTTAGAATAGAATTTTCATTTATTTGGGAAATAATTGTTTAATCTAATTTAATTATCCAAAGAATTGGAAATATTATCTTAACTAGGATCAAACAAGGATTGATATTATCATATATGATATGATTAAATGATTATATTGAATTGTAATTCTTATATATGTTTGAAGTATTTTATATGCATATTGAATTGCATACACACACACAGAGAGAGATTAAATTATACATATACTTTGTGTTTGATAAGACCATTCAAAAATTAATATCTCATTAAAATATTAAGTATATATTTATAACATGATTATTGTCTTTCATTTTTTTAGAAAAGTATTTTGACTTTCATTGTTATAAGAATAAACAAGAGTTTTGTTTATTGTTGGGTCTGTTAAGAAATTCAATATCACTTTAACCCGAATATATTGCCTTATAATAATAGGTTCTACTTAATTAAAATGTGATTTAGATAAGCAAACTCATGATCATTTGAATTTGGATACATGATTAATGTGTGTGTGTGTGTGTGTGTGTGTGTTTATGTGTCTGTTTGTGTGTTTTGGTTAAGAATTATCACTTCTAGGAGTCATATTATATGTGATTGATAAAGATGTTCTCCTATCTAATTTAAGTTTAGTTAGTTTGTTGAACAAACTCATGATCAATAGTAAGAGTAGCCAAATATATTAATCATTCTAAAGTAGTAGTGAGGATTATTATTTCAAATAACATAATAAGAGTAACCAAATATATGATTAAAGATCTGATCTTATTTGGTTATATATTTGGTTATTATGACATATGTCCTATTACTTTCTTTCTTTACATTGATTTTGTTTGAGTAGAAATTATCTTTGTTTAGTAAAGTTAATACTAAGTATTACTGAACCAAATTTCTTAGACTTACATTAAGTTTGAAATGAGTTCTCAAAGTTAGAAATAAAAGTTAGTATGCCTATTATGCAATCTTGATATTAATTCCTAGAATTTTTTTGATAAAGTCTAAGAGATATTTCAATATCATATAGATAAAAAAAATAGAGTGATATTTTACAATTGACTAATATTTCATAAACTTAAAGGTAGCATGTAAATGGATGTCAACACCATAATAGTACAATACAAATAGTTGCATAAAGTAAAGATGAAAGGTATGTTACCCTTAAAGGAATTGTTCCACTTAATTTAACAATAACAATTTAGTGAAAATCTTACTGATACGTGGGATCTTGAGAGGTCCAGTAGTATGTATCTTTACTATAATTGGTAAAGATATTATTTCTGATAGACCCACATGAAAAAAATATAAAAATAATTAATTAAAAATTAAAAATTAAAAATTAAATACTTATAAAAATAATTGTTCCACTTAATTTAACCAGCTAGAAGCATAATTTAGGATTGTAATTATACGCATTTGTTATAGTATGACAATAATTGTCATTACAAGAAGATATATAATTGCATAATATTTCTTGCCAATACTATATATGATAGAGATAATATATATTTCTAATTAATACTTTTAGGTACATGATACTAAATTTTAATTGAATATCACAACAACTTTTATAGCATGATAAGAAATAAATTATTGAGTAAAAATAGTTAATCCAAGTTTATACAAATAGTTTATATGTGTTTGAATAAGAATGACTTATGCTTAACATAAGTAACAAAATTTTAAAGTTAGATAACGAAGACTATCCTTTTATATCGTATTGTTTAAATCCACGTAATGAGAATCATATATATATATATATATATATATAATGGAATCTGATAAGTGAGATTTCGAATAAGTATTTACATAATC
>JAOTBA010000205.1:7324359-7335263 GCA_025629845.1 Erythroxylum squamatum
CCCTCCTGGCCTCAGTCCTCACTTGCGCGCTGATGCGCTAGGGGTTATGTTTAGTCGTTAATGTATTGCTTCTTTCTTTGATGAAACAAAAAAAAAATCTTAACACCCTCTGAAGTCCAAGATTGGGTACATACGGAAAAGCCACCCAAAGCAACCAACTTTTGATCGAACAGTTCCACAAAAGCAGTGCTTCCATTATGTTATTATAACAATATCTATTTTGAATTCAAACATCCCCTCCTTACAAGTTCGACAGGAAATCAACCATTGCCTTCCTTGAAGAGCATAGTAATAAGACTACTTGTATACTTGATGGCATCTTAGTTATCACGTATCTGGGTTTTTTTTTTATAAGGGAGAACTTGCAATTATTATCTCGTAAATGCATCACTATTAAATTTTTAACGTACACAATTGTACAAATAGATAATGAAAAAAAAGTAGAAATACTCTCTGCATTTTTGTGAACATATAATGTGATATACATCCATTTATTTATACACTTTAAATGTTTCTAACTAAAGTAACAAATCAACACAATAATTCACAGATTAATGTACATAATTTTAGAAGCAAATAAAGAATAATTACAGTGAATAGTTGACTGAATGAAGATTACGTTAATATAAGTTACTCAATAATTATTTATAAATTACTCAATAATCCAAGACAACCAGATTAAAAAACCAATACTTGAAATGTTGGAGATTCAATGATGAGTCTACCATTTAAGCCATCTTAAAAGACATCGTAATAAGATTAAAGATGTATGGTCTCTCAAAGTTGATAGGATCATACAGTCAGTCTCTTGCACTGAGTTAATGATTGCTTCAGACTCGTTATCAAGAAAAATAAAAGAATAAAAAACGCTTCAGGCTCAGAAAAATTAAAGCTTAAATTGAAATTCTGAATTTCATTTTCCTACAAAAATTAGTAAAATATCCATATACTGTTCTGTTTTCCGATAGAAAGTGAATGTTTTGCTTTTAAACGATTTATCCTGATATTTTGCAGTTGGGTTAAATGAATCCCTCGTTTGTAGAGAAGCTTCTTGACTTCCACCTGAATCCTACTAGCAAAGGACTTATGATACAGACTAGAATGGTAGCTCTTATTTTATTCAACTTAACATTTTTGTTCTAAGTCACGGAAGGAGCAATTACTTGTCATCAGGCTTTTCGAAGTTTTGCTAGGGTTTTAGCTATGAAAGGTCATGTCGTTGTTATAAGAAATATGACCTGATGTTTCTATAGCCCATATAAATAAAAAAGTGTATATAAACTAATTCCCTTTCTACCCTTATAAAGTATGGACAGAACAAATATAGAACCATGGTAAATCAATCTTACCATCTTATAGGGATTGATGTTGGAGTTACAAAATGAAAGTGGGGCCCACACACTTACCACGTCGATTGTGCCTTTTCCATTTATTAATCTATTCCCACTCTCACAAAATGGAACAAAATAAGGGGAACAAACGATCTGTTCCCTTCCTCTATGGCTGTTTGTTTAATCTTTGGCTTCAGAAAATCTCATCTATTTTAGTTGTCCCTACAATTGTTGTCGCTGACCAACTTCTTCCTGAATTTTCTCTGTTTCAAATTTATTTATCTGAATAACCATTAATTTCAAGATTTTGATCATGCCTCGGTATTTGATACATTAATTTACAGATATAGCAGTATGGTTAAAATTAACTTGTTAGTCACCAAAGTGGCCAAATTAATTTTGAATATGTGGTTATATAATTTATGTATTTTATGAAATGCTATTATGGAAAATTTATTAGTTGATGGAAATTAAGGACTTTACCCAATGGTAAATCAATGTTCTATAACTAATAATAAAAAAAAAAGAAAATTGATATGCTCTTGTCACATATTACAGTTATCCAAAGATGCTATATGTATTTGATGAAGTTTATTTAATTTTCTTATAAAGTTTAAATAGTGATAATATGTATTGTTGTGTTACCCAAAGGAAACTTACAATATATTTAATGCATGTGCTTCCTATCTAAACCTGTTAATTAGTGAGCATTTATATGTTTGCAGTTCTTACCCTGCACCCTCAAGCTTCTTTTGTTACCTTGTTCACTGGTATGAATTTCTCTAAATGGAGCAAACAAGTCACTTTCCATTTAGATGCTTTGGATCTTGACTTGGCGCTATTAAAGGATAAGCCTGTTGACCTTAATGATACCAGTACAAAGGCTAAAAAGGCATACCATAAGGTGTGGGCAAGGTCTAATAGGTTATGTTTGAACTTTATGCGAATGAAAATTACTAGCAACATTAAGTATACTTTTCCTAGCACTGAAAATCATAATGCTAAAAATTTTCTTAAGCTTGTGGAAGATAAGTTTCATTTTGCTGATAAGGCACTTTCAGGGACACTTATGGCTGAACTCACAACTATGAAGTTTGATGGGTCAAAGAGTATACAACAACATGTCCTTGATATGACTAATATTGCAGCAAGACTTAAAACACTGGGTATGTTTATCATGAACTCACTTCCTACTGAATATGAACCGTTCCACATTAATTTTAACACATTAAATGATAAGTGGAATATCGATGAATTGTCTAGTAAGCTTATTCAGAAGGAAGCGAGATTAAAGAAACAAGGAGTTCATTCTATTAACATAGTAGGTCAAGAAGCTGGAAAGAAACTCAAACCAAAGGCGAAGAATTTTAATAAGAAAGAACCTGCTAAAGTTCCATAGGTTGCTGATGGTGAAAGAAAGGAACAAAAGTTAGATAAATGTCACTTCTGCAAGAAAGGACATCATCAGAAAGATTTCTTAAAACATAAGGCTTGGTTCGAAAAGAAAGGTATACATTATGTTTTTGTATGCATTGAATCAAACTTATCTGAAGTCCCTTCTAATACTTGGTGGTTCGATTCTGGTGCCACTACTTATATTTCAAATATTATCCAAGGATTCTTCACAATCCAAACCATAAGCCCAACTAGCAACTTTCTGTTTATAGGGAAACAAATAAAGGGCCCAATTGAAGGTGTAGAAACTTACAGGCTGATATCAGATACTGGGTTTCACTTAGATCTAATGAAAACTCTCTATGTACCTTCAATTTCTAGAAATTTAATTTCTGTTTTTAAACTTGATGCTAGTGGATAAACCTTTAAGGGTGGACATGGTTGTTTCAATTTGTATAAAAATAATTCCTTTATTGGTTATAGAATGCTTATGGATGGTTATTAAAACTTGACGATGTTTTGTGGGAATCCCTATTTATTGTTAATCATAATGTTGGAATGAAAGTAGTTTGGCAAATGAACATTCTACTTACTTGTGGCATAAACATTTAGGTCATATATCCAAAGAGAGGTTAGAAACATTAGTAAAGAATGATATTCTACTAAATCTATATTTTACTGATCTTGGCTTATGTGTGGAATGCATTAAAAGCAAGCAAACCAAACATAGCAAGAAAGGAGCCACGAGAGAAGCAGTCAGCTTCTTGAAATAATACACACCGATATTTGTGGACCTTTTGACACTCCGTCCTTTGATGGAGAAAAATATTTCAACATCTTTATAAATGATTTTTCACGGTATGGATATATCTATGTGTTGCATGAAAAATCTCAAGATGTAAATAACCTTGAGGTGTTTGTAAAAGAGGTTTGAGAGGCAATTAGATAGAAAAGTGAAAATTATAAAATTTGATTGAGATGGTGAGTACTATAGAAAGTATGATAAGTCTGGACAGTATCCTAGTCTGTCTGCCAAGTTCCTCGAAAGTCATGACAGATGTGCACAATACACTATACCAGGCACACCGCAACAAAATGGTGTAGTAGAAAGGTGAAATAGAATATTAATGGATATAGCTAGAAGTATGATGAATAATTCCTCATTACTCAAAATTTTGTGGATGCATGTACTTAAAACTGCTATGTATTTGTTAAATAGGGTTCTTAGTAAGGCAGTTCCTAAATCTCCTTTTGAGTTATGGACTAGAAAGAAACCTAGTTTAAGACACCTGTATGTTTAGGGTTGTCGTATCTATAATCCATATGAAAGAAAATTTGATCCTCGAACAATTAGGGGTTACTTTATAGGTTACCTAGACAAACCCAAATGGTACAGGTTTTATTGTTTGAACCAAAGTTCTAGAATTGTTGTAACAACCAATGCAAAATTTTTAGAGAATGGTGAGGTTAATGGGAGTGTTGAAAATTAAGTTGTAGATATTAATGGAATAGGGCTGATGTTTTATTACCCATAAATGTTCTTAAACCCACAACCACAACAAATGTTGTTTCTACTTTAGAAAATCAAAATATTCAAGAACAATATTTGGATAATGAAGAAGCACCCCATGAAGAAACTAACTTACCACCAGCTCATGCAAATGAACCAGTTAGTATAGCTTTAAGTAAATCTGTAAGGGTAGAAGGTTAGCTATTTCTAATAATTATGTGGTTTATTTGTAAGAGTCAGATTTTGATTATGGCATTGATAATGATCCTATTTCGTTTTCACAAGCAATAGGTAGTGATAAGTCTAAAAGATGGATTGATGCTATGAAAGAAGAGTTGAAATCAATGGCTCAAAATAATGTCTGGGATCTTATAGACTTGCTAGAAGGTTCTAAACAAGTTGTTGTAAGTGGATCTTTAAGACCAAACGAGACTTGAGTGGCAATATTGAAATATATAAAGCTAAACTTGTTGCCAAAGATTATACTCAGAAAGATGACATTGATTATAAGGAGACTTTTTCACCTGTCTCAAAGAAAGATTCATTGAGAATAATTTTAGCATTAGTGGCTTAACTTGATTTAGAGCTACATCAAATAAACGTGAAAATAACCTTTTTGAATGGGGATCTTAAGGAGGAAGTTTATATGAATCAACTTGAAGGCTTTTCCATTGAAGGTAAAGAAAGTATGGTGTTTAGATTGAAGAAGTCAATATATGGACTTAAACAAGCTTCTAGGAAATGGCATATTAAGTTCAATATAACATTACTTCTTTCGATTTTAAGAAAATCACTATTGATGGGTGTATCTACAAGAAGATTAGTCGGAGTAAGTTTATATTTCTAGTCTGTATGTTGATGACATTTTGCATGTTGCTAATGACTTGGGTTTGTTGCATAAGACTAAATAATTTCTTTATAAGAATTTTGAAATGAAATATATGGGAGAGACATCTTATGTGATTGGAATTTCGATATTTTGTAAGAGATCAAAAGGTTTACTGGGATTATCTAAGAAAGCCTATATTGAGAAAATTCTTGAGAAATTTAACATGAGTAAGTGCTCAAAAGGTGTAGTCCCTGTTCAAAAGCAAGATAAGTTTAGTCTTATGAAATGTCTAAAGAATGATGTGGAACGTACAGAAATGGAAACAATATGTTTCTGTTGTGGGCAGTTTGATGTTTTTACAAACTTGTACTAGACTCGACATCAGTTTTGTAGTAAGGATGTTGGGTAGATATCAAAGTAATCCTGGTATTGATCATTGGAAGGCTGCAAAAAAAGTGTTGAGATATCTTCAAGGAACAAAGGATTACATGCTCGCTTATAAGAGGTTTGATCATTTATAAGTGATTGAATATTCAGATTAAGATTTGCTAGGTGTGTTGATTGTAGAAAGTCAATGTTTGGCTATTTGTTCCTATTAACTGAAGGAGCAATCTCATGGAAAAGTGCCAAACAACTTGTCATTACTTCATTCACTATGAAAGAAGAATTTGTAGTTTGTTATGATGTTACAATTCTTGAATTATGGCTACGGAACTTTGTTTTAGGACTTGGGGTTGTCGAAACAGTAAGCAAGCCGTTGAAATTTTATTGTGATAATTCTGTAACAGCTTGCTTTTCTAAAAATGACAAATACTCCAGAGGCACAAGACACATGGAATTAAAAGCATTTTTTTGCTAAAGAGAATATTCAAAAACAAAGAGTGCATATAGAATATATTAGGACGGATCTCATAGTATCAAATCCTCTAATTAAGGGCTTACAACCAAAGACATTCAAAGAACATATATTTAGGATGGGTCTTGGTTGTATTGATAATTGATAACAATGTTTGGTGATGATGGTTTAGCACTGTTGAACTTAATAATAATACGTTTGTGAATTTTATATTTCTTATTCATTATGTTTATGTATACATAATTGTTTGAATAAGAAATTTATATGTATTTTCTTAACAATTCTGTGGACTGTATCTTGTTTATATACAACTTATGAACCTAAACATAATAAGTTCGTAATGTAGTGGTATATGGAAGGGAGTATACAACTATACTTTGTATGACTGCCATAACCCACATTATGTGATTTGTTATGTTGAGGTGCTTATGATGTTGATGATTTATAACATTTTTATTTTGCTAGCCTTATGTTACACTATTAAGTGTAATAATGAAACATCCAGCCAAGTGGGAGAATGTAAGAAATATGACCTGATGTTATTACCTATATTTTCTATAGGCCCATATTAAACTTGGTTTAGGGTTTTTCTTTGTTTAATAATATATTAAATCTTGACCATTAATTTAGTACTTAATGGACGTACAAGATTTAATGTTAACAAAGAAGTGTATATAAACTAATCATCTCTGTATCCTAATAAAGTACAGATAAAATACATAACAAAGGTATTTGTGTATTGGGCTATCCATCAAGCTATCTGATATAGAAAGAGGGTTAAGAGGGAGAAACAATTAATGGATCTTGTCGACAACTTTGCTGAGTATCATCTATATTGAAAACTTGCTATTTATTGCAACATTCATTCATTGCAATTCACAACCTCCAGTTTTACCTCTGCATATTTTTTTCAATAATAGTATTGGAAATTGACAACAAATCAATAATGATATGGAGATATTATAATATATAAATATATATTTAAGCATAAGTCTATTTGAGGGTGTTAAAGATTAACAAACCCGAATTGATTGATTCATTGTTGTTTAAGGCTGAATGAAGTTGTGTATGACTAATTTCATTAATGGCTTAGGTAAAATGTTGTTATTGACTAGGAATTGAATTGATGACACTAACTAATTGATCTGGTTGAAGTTGCATATCCCTCTGTTATATAATTTCCATAGCTATCACCTTTTTCTTTTTGTTTCTACCAGGTGCCATTATATTGGATATCTAACAAAAATTTAAATTTTAGTAACATTAGAATACATCCAATCATCATTATCAACATACATTAAATCATTAACCATCATCAATAATACACATTTGCATAAGTCAACCATTAATGCGTAATGTAAGTCAATCATCAACAATATCTATTAGCATAAGTTAATCATCAACAATACGCATTAGCGTAAGTTAAGCATCAACAATACGCATTAATATAAGTCAATCATTGACAATAAGCATTAACATAAGTCAATCATCAACAATACACATTAGCATAAATGTTACCAGCATTACATTTGAGACAATATAAACAACACTTTCATGATACCTTCAATCATCATAATCAAGATCTTGAAAATCATCATCATTAATTGCATTATGATTCAACTCTTCTTCGCTATAATATTCAGCCAAAGTATAATCATTGTCATATAATACATCCTCAATATAGTCTTTATCTCTTTCTAAGACAAGATTTGCTTGTACTTCATTTACTTCTGATATATTAAGATCAACATCTCTCATATGGAATGATGATATATTTGCGTCTTCTATTTGTAAGGATCCATTATTCAGCTCTGATTCATTCTTTTGATATACTTCATCACCATCCTCACCCATTGGATCATTTTCCCTTTCACAAATATCAAAAAGATTTTGGTGTTGAAACTTTTGAACAACTTTCCAATTGCTGCCCAATACGGTGTCGTTCAGGTAGAATACTTGCTTCACTTAACTTGCAAACACAATAAGTTCATTATCATTCCATGTGTTACTAACATTGATGCTAGTAATATTGCCATTCACTTTTATGTTTATACCTTTGTCATTGAGATTAATCCATTTGCACTTAAAAAGAATAAATTTTTATCCTTAATGTGATGTAACTATATTATTTCTTATATGACATCGTAAAAGTTAATAAAATTGTTGTTATGCTATCCCTTAACAATAACCTTACAATTTTGGCTTCTAAGTCGATTGTCATGATCTTTTATGTGAAATCTAACTCCATTAACAATGCAACCAGTATTCGGTCAAAGTATCATCATTGTCATATAATTCATCCTCAATATAGTCTTCATCTCTTTCTATGACAAGATTGGCTTGTACTTCATTTGCTTGTAGTATATTGGCATCAACATCACAATTTTGGCTTCTAAGTCAACTGTCAAAACCTTTTATATGAAATCTAACTCCATTAACAATGTAATATGTATATTTTTTCCCACATATATGAGGTCCACATGCCAAAGCATATAATGTTGTGTCACCTCTGGCAATTTATGGTTATGTAATGGTATCATCTGTAGAAAAAATATAATTAGAAGTTTATGTCACCTACAATTTTCATTTGTTCCTACTATTCCATGAATAACTTTCTCAAGTCCTAAACCATGATGGGAAGTTAATCTTATGTCTTCCTTTAACATAACAATCCCTTTGCTTATAATCTCATCTTTGTGCTCTCTATTTAAAAAAGTAAATAGATGTCAGAAGAGACAGGTTGAATGCTAAATTTAAATATGAAATAATGAATGAGAGGTAATATATATACTCCATATATAAATCGACTTCCTCACGATTGTTCAAAATATACCAATGACCAATTTTGAGTTCGTCTTTAATTAACTTCACATATTTTCTTGTTTCAAGTGGCCTTACTTTTTGGGAAAAAACCAACAAACCACCATCTTAATTAAAATCAAAGTTATTTTCTTCTGTATTAAAACTTGTCTCGACGTCATTTAAGTACATAGAACAAAATGTCAATCATTCACTTGATATATAAGCCTCTATAATAGACCCTTCAGGTCGAGCTCTATTACGCACATAGAGCTTAAGAGAGCCTAAGAACTTAAAAAAGTATAAAACATTAACAATTGTTACTAAATAAAGAAAAAAAATAGAAGTTAATATAAAGTACCTTTTAATCAAGAACATCCATCGTAATTGAACCAGTCCATAAAGTTTTGCCTTAAAGAGTAAGTGAATTGCCATATACACCATAACATAAAAAAAAAGATGAGGGAAAACTGGTTCAAGCTTACATAAAATCAAAGTTATGTTTTTTTTTCACATTTTCAAGCTCTTCTAATTTTAGTGTCTAACAACATCATTACTTAAAAAACTCACTTAATTGTGCCAAAGTTATAGACACGTCCTTTAGTAAATATGCATATATTCTAACAGGAAGTAATTATTGCAGAAGCACGTGACAATCATGACTTCTTAATCACAAAATTTTTCCTTCATTATCCTTGACACAATGGAACATATTAGATGCATATCCATTAGGAAGCTTAACTGGTTTAAGAAATTGACAAAAGTTTGTTTCTCCTTTTTTGACATGTTGTAAGGTACAGGTGTGTAACATCCCGTCCCCAAATGAAGGGTGAGGACCTGAAATATGGTCCAACTGTGCTCAAAATGAGACAAAGGAAAGCATTGGCCTAGCTCATGCATCTTATTAGCATATATGCATAGTAATAACGAATGCTTGCTCATAAAAATGGTAACTGCGTTCATTGACAATTTTCGGGTATAAAAGATAGTAATGGTGATTTTTTTGAAAGATGTAGAGGAAGTTTATAGCTTTTCAATGATGTATAATATGTTATTTTTGATGGTAGATTATTGCCATTGATATAAAGTATGGAATTTTTGTTCAATGGAGTGAAAAGTTATGATAATTCTGATGCTGTTTGGGATGAAGTTGTCGATCGGTCAACTTTGAGTGAATTTAGACCGAGCTGGATTTTGAGTCCTATCGATACTAAGGTGTAAAATTTGGAGTTCTGAGTTAACAGTTATGGACATGAGAAGTTGGGGGTCACTCAGCTCTTCCGCGAGCGATCCGCCCTTCTGTTCTGACCGATCGATCCGCCCTTCTGTTCTGGCCGATCGATCTGCCCTTCTGTTTTGACCGATCGATCCGTCCTTCTATTCTGGCCGATCGATCCGCCCTTTTGTTCTGGCCGATCGATCCGCCCTTCTGTTTTGGCCGATCGATCCACCCTTCTGTTCTGACCGATCCTTGTCGATTGACCGACCCCTTTTACTTGGTCATTGGCCGACCGATCCTTGTCGATTGACCGACCCCTTTTACTTGTTCATTGGCCGACCGATCCTTGCTGATTGATCGACCCCTTGTATTTAATAATTGGCCGACCGACTTTGTTCTTGGTTTAGCCATAACTCTTTCGTCCGACCTCCGACCGATCTGATTCTTGAAGCATTGGATTCGTAAGCCATTTCTCTCCTTCTCCACCCAAAAATGGAAGCTATCTGCAGTGAAATGGAGAAAGATCGAGTGAAAAGAGTGAATTGGGAACAGTGAGTGTGTGTGTAAAAGAGATGAACTGGTGATATTCCACCGAACATATTTTACTCTACTGATCGAAATCAGACAAGAGCAGTCCAAAATTGTCTGAAGTTTATCTGTTAACCAAATTGAATGGTTTCGGTGGCCTTATAGCCTTAAGACAATAGAAGATATTTCTCTTCTAGAAAGTGACACGTTAGAATGTGTAAAGATATTTTGGCAAGACACTTAAGTGTAATAGACATGTGGCATTACTGAAGGGCATAATTGGAAAGGAAATATTGTCTTGCTTATAAATAAAGGAGAACCCGTAAATGAGAAGATTCGAGAGAAGCAAATGAGTGGATATGAGAGAGAAAACATGAAAATAAATGAAAGAGAGTCGGTGGTCGGAGCTTCCATTGGCGCTGACGATCTCTGCACTT
>JAOTBA010000205.1:7335363-7350525 GCA_025629845.1 Erythroxylum squamatum
AATGAAATGATATGAATTGTTTATGTTATGTGTTATGTGATTGGGTGAGCCATCGATGATGGTCACTCACTGAGTTCACAAAACTCATCCAAAATTTGCAATTATTTTTTAGGACTCTGAAGAATACCCCGTCAGTCAAACGGGAGTATGCCTACTGCAAGCAAGTGAAAGTTAGAGGTAGAGATTAGTTGCGTCTGTCTTCTGTATTTTATTTCGAAATTTCTGTAAAATGGTGGTTTGTAATTATAGTGGGCCCCCATTGACTATTGAAATTAGGTTAACTGATTTATTTATGAAATGGAATTGGCTATTGTTTTCTGCTTTTGCATATACTGATACAACAGAAATATTTGTACCGACTGTTGTCTGAGTGAGTGCTCTAGCACGCCACATCTGCGAGCACGGACTCGGATATCACCCTCGATGTCAGGTTCGGGTCCTGCGGGAGTGGGGTGCTACAAGGTGGAATCATGTATAACCCATCATCCCTTTTTTAAAATCCAAATCTTTTCTTATATTTATGTCTTCTAAGTCTAATCTAGCCTTAATTGTGTCTTTGGATTTACCATCAATTCCCATCAAAGTACCTAAAATATTCTCACAATTTTTTTTAATATACATGACATTAAGATTATGTCTCAATAGCAAATCCTTCCAATATGGCAAATTGAAAATATGCTTTTTTTAATTTCAATTAAGATCAAGAAAACTTTGCTTTTACTTTTTATTATTTGGGTGTTTGCCAAGTGTAAACTTTGACAAATGTGATAGCTGATCAACTACATCATCACCAGACAAGTGCAAAGGAGCTTCTCTATGTTCTACTTTGCCATTAAAAAATTTGCTTCTTTGCCATCTATGCCAATGCTCTAAGTAATGGTTTTGTCTCATATAACATATTTTAATTCGTAGCCTCATTGAATGAGTTTGATGGTTACACACAAGAGAAGCCATGTACCTTTTAGTACTTCATCCAGACAAATTGACATAAGCTGGAAAATCATTTATAGTCAATAAAACAGTTGTATGCATTCTAAAATTTTCATATTTAACATCATAAAGTTTCTAACCTAACCTCCCAGAGATGTTTTAAATCATCAATTATTGGTTTCATGTATACATAGATATCCTTACTAGGAGCAATAGGTCCTGGAATAAGTAAAGACAATAACAAAAAGGCTCCTTCATATACTTCTATGAGGGTAAATTGTATGGCACAAGAATTATCGACCTCATGTTGTAAGAAGTACTCATATTATCCAATGGATTAAATACATAAAAGGCTAAACCAAGTTGAACATTTTGAGAATCTTCTGCAAACTATGGAAACTTTTCATCAAAGGTTTCCATGCCTTTGAGTTTGTTAAATGACATAAAAAGCCTTTATAGTCATGGTTTAATTAGGAAGTATCTCAAGATTTTATGGAATATCTTTTTTGTTTTCCATCATCCACTTACTACCTTGATGTACTGTAAATGGGGCATTCTTCAAGATCTTCACTGTCCTTCCAAAATATAGCACAATCATACTTATAAGCATATATTGATATATATCCTAATCCAAAGTCCAACAATTTTTTTACTTCATAGTAAGATTTGGGTAATTTGTGGCCAATCGGTAATGCATCATTGATCAACTCAATCAATATGTCAAAAGATTTGTTACTTACCTATTATATACCTTCAAGTGTAACAACTTCACAACAAAGGATAGCTGTGAGAAATTCAAACACCTTGGTTATAATTCTTTTTTAGTAACTTTCAATAACTTTTCAAAATTATCTTCTGTAATACTACCAAGTGTATTAGGCAAACTAGTATCATTCATAGTCTTCATATAATTCCCCAAACCCTCTAACATCTCTCCAGTCCCACCATCACCATCTTTATTAATATCACTATCATCTACATCATTATTATTACCACCATCATCACCTATATCAACATTTCTAACATTACATGCTTCAGAATATTTGCCATGATAAATTCATGGAATATAGAATTAATCTATGCCTTTGATTAGCAAGTGATTATATACAACGTCTTGACTTTGAATGTTGAAATTTAAGCAATCTATGCACGAACAATGAATTTCACATTGTAAACCCATTTGATCTTTTACAAATTTCATGAAACCCTCGCTCCTTGTAAGTCTTAAGTGAGCCATCCAACTTTTTTCCATGTAGTTACATAATTAAAAGTAAATTATTGAATTAATAAAAGAAATTTAAGTTGTAAATAACATAATGATAAATCAATTTAAGTTGACATACCGAGTTTGAATTATACAAAAGATTGAAATTGAGCATGTTAAGAATAGCAAGCATGACCGCATCTTAATAGCTACATGTATAAGTAATGAGTTTTAAACATACCTCTTAATTTTAAAGCAAGATTTGTAAGATTTGATTCAATGTAACCTCTCATTGTTATGAGCTTTCAACACCTCCTTTTCGACTGCATTTGTAAATAAAGTATTGATAATATGATTCTTAACAAGAATATAAGAGAACACCAAATTTTTTAACAACCACTATCAAATAATGAATGACATGTCATGTACAATATTTAGTCATTCTATTGACAACATTATGATCAAGTAAAAGAATATAACTTTGATTGTCATACATTATCTTTCATTCAAATATTTGAATGTTCTTTTCACATCTGACACATTTCTAAGATTATTAATGGACATCAATAAGTTACCATAACTGGTTGAAGTTGAATTTATAGCCTACGCACAAAAGAAAAGAAAGTTTCTATTACACACATAATCAGTACTTTTATACGTTGTCTATTCCAAACATTCATCACAACCTATATACATACACTACCAAATTATACAACATATACCATATAACTTTTTAAAGTCTTCTATCATCAAATGTAATATAAAGATGCTCATCAATGAAGGTAAAATTTACTACTTCTCTTTGTGGTTGTGATCAATCCATACATTATTTTTGAATATAGGTATAAAAATAATGCATGGATTGATGATAAATTTGCAAAACTTAAGCTATTAACTTGATCCATGTCTAAAAAAGTTTAATGATACGTGATGATGGTGTTTGACTTTCAAGTATATCATTCTAGAGTAGAGAAAAAGCAAGCTAGGCCCACTTACATAAGATATTTAACTCTTGAGAAAGAATATAATAAGTTTTTTGTCTCCAAGATCGATATAACAATTTGGTACTCAATCCCATAATTATATTGGAAAAACTAGCCAAGGATCACGCTCAGTAAACAAAAGTAACAAGGAAAGGAATAAGTGTTTGATCTTTATAATCCATACCTAAAATATTTATTTTTTGGAGCTCATAATACGTATTAAACAACTTGAAACAAAGTATAATGAGTTTCAAACAAAGTTAAAGTTGATCTATATGAAAGAATAGGATCCTCAAATGAATTAGAACTCTACTTATATAATTGACTTACAACGCTATTTCTGTTAGAAACATTTATACAAAAGAGGCTTCATAAATGCAAAAGTAAAAAGTATGCATTTATTCATGCATTTTATTAACATTGTCTTTGCATACTTAACATGTTTTATCATTTGCTTACTTTATTCTAACACTTTAATTATTAGTTTAGTAGTTCTCACACCAATTTCAATTCAGATCAACATGATGTCAACATTAATATAAAAACAGTATCATAACACAGTGATATATATATTGAGTAAGAAAATTATCGCATAAAACGATAAGAAATCAAATTGATTAATTGTTCATTTTAACTGTTAATTAACCAAAGTTTCCAGAATCCTAACTACACTTTAACTATATATCCATAATTTTGGCTTGGTCCATCCTTTAACCTTCTTACAAGATGTATATTGATCTATTTTTGTTTGTTTTTCTTTGAGAGTGAAAATTTTAGGAGCAATTTTATTACTTAAAAACTAAATTTCTATATACAACTCAAATAATTAACAAATTGGCCAGTTAAGCTTTTCCTACTTATTATTCTGCCTAGAAAGCAAAAAAATTTTCCAGCTTGTTGAGGATGAAGTGAAAAACTAAAACAATCTCATATTCATGAAGTAATCAGGCTTATCTAGCTAGTGTCCAGAATTAGGACACTCAAGACATCATAAGACATCAGTAAATCATGCAAGCCCCAACTTGTTTCTTTTGAACATCATTACTTGATATAATCACAGAGACCAAATCTTTCTGGTCTATGGTACAACAATCTAGTCTCTTTAATATGTGTACAAGTCCAATACTCTATGTATAGTTATTATGGAAATGAATTATCTGGAAATCCAATACCCTTGTATAGAGACGAAGACAAAGACGCACACTAGCGACGAAGATGAAGACAAAGTTGGAACTCGGACACCAAAGTGGAAGAGAGATAATCGTAGCTAGGAAGACGAAGATAGGACAAAAATGACATTTTCGTACTGTCTTTGGGTAATAAGGTTTTCAATTTGATAAAACGACATGTTTTGGAGACATTTGGCAACAAATACAAAAATGTCACCAAAAGTTCAAACTTTCGCAACGATTTCTACAATTATCTTCAAAATAGGTAACCATTTGGCGACAATAAAGCGTCATCGAAGGGAAATGTTGCTAAAGGTTTCACATTTGGTGACGAATTCATAAATCATCACAAAGCTTGCCTTTGACCAAGATTTTAGCCAAAGGGTCTACCCTTGGCGACGATTTTAGTGAAGCGTTGCCTAATGCTAGACCTATATATTATAGAAATTATATATAATATAGAAATTCTATATAATAGTATAGAATGTATATATAATCAATATTGGGGGATCATACTAGATGTTGTTGTTGTATATGGTAATTAATATAATGATATATGCATGTATAGATAACAGATAAAATTTTTCATATCTTAGTTATCATATTACAATATTTATTATATATAAATTCTATACTATTACATAGAATTTCTATATTATGTATAATTTGTATAATATCTCGATCTAGTGTAATATATAGAACCCTTTGGCGACAAATCTAGAAAAAGCATCACCAAATGTGAAACCTTTGGCGGCTCTTCACTGTCCCTTTGGCGACGCTTTGTTAGCTTTGGCGACAATCAAAGGTAGAATAACTCGCCTCTAATGTATTATTAATATTTAATAATAATTTCAATTTTTAACTATATTGCAATTATTTTTTAAATATATTGTAATTAGTATAATGATATATGATAATTAATACAAGGTCATATAGGGTCAATTTTGTAAGCTTGTTCTTTAACAAACAACCGTATATTTATTTAAGTATTTACATATTTTAATTTATAAGATCGATCATAAAGAACAAACATAACATGCACTACTATTTTAGGTCCTATTAGGTCCTTTTATTAATAATTTAGGATACTATATAATCAAAATATGAATATATTATGATCTCATCATAATTTCGCATGCGATATATATTTCTATAATAGACTTTGTCATATAATATTTAAATATGTATAAGATTAAAAAAATAGTACTTTTCAAGTATATTAATAAATATAACCAACTTATTCGTTGTAAAGATTAAATTAACATAACTTCCTAGTTCCTACGATGGACGACAATAGCTTAAAGCTGAAAAGATGATATGAATTGGAAGCCATTTTCTTGTGCTTAATATCGTAAAAGGGTAGGGCTGCTGAGCTATTGCCTTCAATTTTTATAATACAAAAAGATTGCGAAAGAAACGAAAATGATCTCATCAAGCAAACAAACGGATCGGAACAAATTCATCTTTTGCAAGTGATTTCTGACCACGAACAAAAGATGATACGTTGTTTTTGCTTAATTTCATTATCAATAAATCAGCTGTGTATTATTTTTAAATATTAATTAAGAATCCAGGGGCCTGAGACAGACTCTTCAGAGATCATCATCTGTATATGATTGCGACAAGTTAAACTACTATATATCATTTTAAGTATCAAATTTTCATGCCCGCACGGGTAGCTTGAGTGGCAAACTAGCAGGGTAAGTTGGTCCAAGGTCCTAGGTTCGACTCCTGGTAGCGGGAGGAAAGGACCGCTCTGCTTAGGGGGCTGCTCAAGATCAAACCGTGATTCAATCCTCCAGCGATGGTCGGGCCTGCGACTGGGGGCTCTTAGGGTTGGGGATCAACCTTTAGTTGGTCCAAGTATCAAATTTTCATGATTATTTTCTGGCACTATTTGATCATAAAAAGTTACGATTCTTTTAATTAATTTCCATTTAGAGGGCTCAAACCCAAATAACTGGAAAGGTGTTTCTTTCAAACGATAATCTGGATCCAAAATCTATATATATATATGAAGGCATGCTAATTATTCTCCCCAATATTGTTATCGCTCTATGGTATGCTATATAATATTTGAATAAAGCCTCCTTGATTTACTTTTGAGAATTTATTTTGGAGGAATAAAATCCAAAGACTTGCTGAGCATTCTCCCTAAACCTATGTATAATTAGAGGATTTAACTGCTGAATAGGACATAATTTAGCTGTGTTTGTTCATTTAAAGTACTGCTTTGAATGTGAAGGGATACTTTGACACGGACTAATTCTATGTTAAAATAAAACTTCTGGTGTATCACATCTATGTATAAGGTTTTAAAAAACCTTTGGCACTATCACAGGTAAACAAGAAAAGAAAAACTAATGTTAGTGACTAAAAGTTTAACTGGGGATTGGTTTGACAGTGATCTAAGTCGTATGTTAGCTTTCAACGTCCAATCTAATTAAATCAAATCGTTAGCAAATAGAGAAGAAACTTTTATGCTTACAATGATCGAATCCAAACGTGCCGCATCAGAGATATCCAAATCATTGTATACGTTATTGTACCGTACCAGTCAAGAAAAAAATATGGCATCCTTCAGTATCGTACCAGTCAGTATTCTTAATATCAGTATTGTACCGGACAAATAGGTGAAATTTAAAAAATGAGGACCAAATTAAAAGAAACAAAAAATTATACCCTACTACTAAATCTGACTCAAGCACCGGCCACCCTTAACCCTAAATCCTCACCTTCTCTCACTCTCAACGTAAAGTCTGAAGGACATATTTTTAATCTAAATTTAGATAAAATTCTTGTTTGTCATGATGAATCATGTCCTCCTGATTATAAAATGAATGATAATTTTTACAATATGTAAAAACTCATTAGGAGCCTTGGTTTACCAATTGAGAAAATTAATTGTTGCAATTTGGGATGCATGTTGTTTTGGAGAGATGATGCGGAATTACAAGAGTACAAATTTTGTGGTCAATCGAGATTCAAACCAAGAAAGTATAATACGAAGCAAAAATTAGTACTTTGGAAGCGGATGTATTATTTCCTATTAACTCTAAGACTTCAAAGATTATATCCCTATAATGTTACTACATCTTACATGAGATGGCATAATGAACATGAACAGGAAGATGAAATAATGAGTCATCCGTCGGATGTACACGCTTGGAAACATTTCAATAACACCCATTCTGAGTTTGCAGTCGAAAGTTGAAATGTTAGGTTGGGATTGTCGACAGATGAATTCTAACCTTTTGGTCAATCCGTCCAACATTCTTATGTGAGTGAGAAATCATATGTGATGAAAATAGAAATATTCTATGATATATCATAAGGTCTGCTAGTATTATCTCAGAACGGCTACATCAATAAAGTATTTGAGAGATTTAGAATGGGAAAATGATATGCAAGAATAGTTTCATTTAAAAAAGGGGATAAGTTTAGTGAAATTTAGTGTCTCAAGAACAATTTAGAACAGAAGGTAATGAAATCTATTCCCTGTACGTTAGAGCATATATGCTCAAACATGCACTTAGTTGGATATCATCTTTGTTATTGGAATATATCAAAGTAATCTCATAATAGATAACTAGAAAATTAAAAAGAAAGTCTGTAGGTACTTACAAGGCATTAAGGGTTACATGCTCATGTAAAGAACGTCAAATTACATCAAAATGATTAGCTACTCTAATTCAGACTATGTTAGATATGTGCACTCAATGAAATCCACATTCGGTCATATGTTCCTTTTGGATGGAGGAGTAGTTTCTTGGAAGAGTGTAAAGTAGTTTGTCATTGATACTTTCACTATAGAGGATGAATTTGTTGCAAGCTTTGAGGCCACTGTTCATGCGTTGCGATTATAAAATTTTATCTTAAGGCTTGGTATTGTCAATAATATAACTAGGTCGCTAAGAATTTACAGTGATAATTCCACAGTTGTCTTCTTCTCTAGGAATTACAAGTATTCAAAAGGTGCAAACCATATGGATTTGAAGCATTTGTCTGTCAAAGAAAAAGTGGAGAAACAAAAAGTATCGAATGAGCATATTAGAATTGACCTGATGATAGTGGCTACGCTAACTAAATAATTGTTATCCAAAACATTTTCTAGCTATGTTGAACAGATGGGCATTATGGACAAGTCCTTGTTAGTATGATAGTATCATATGTATATATACATATGGTTGACTTACTTGTATTATTGTTATATTTATGAATTCAATTAAAGTTATATTTTTGCTTGTTTGCTTGTTTTCTATATTATATTATATGTATGCATAGACGGAGGCATATGGGGCCCAGTGGGGCATTGGGCCCCCCAAGATTATTAAATATTTTTAATTTTTAATATATATATATATATATATAAGGACGGAATTATTTAGGGCTTATTGGTGCACTGGGCCCCCAAAATTTAAAAAATTAAATATTTGGACCTTCCTATCTTAAATTCCTAGCTCCGTCTATGTATATATGTATTATTTCAGTGTGATGACATATTGTGTCTTTTGAAAGACAATAAAGTTAAAGATTATGGTACTCCTTAACTGAAGTTGTTTTAAGTTGAGTTGGTTACGTGATATATGGAAGGAATCACATTACTAAATGACTTATAACTTTCATGATCCAATCATTTCAATTTAGTTATGGATGATGACTTGATAGATTCAATATGTGGTGTAAGTTTATGATTTGTTGAATCACCAAGTTGTAACATAGGTTAAGTCAAAGATTGTTAGATTATTTCAATGATCAGATTATTTCAATTCAGTTAAGGATGATGACTTGATAAATTTAATGTATGGTGTGCATTTATGGTTTGTTGAATCACCAATCATAATATAAGCCAAGTTGGAGATCATTGGATTAAACAACCTCTTTACTAGTTAAGAGTAAGACTGTGTACTACTAAACCTCTTTGTAAGGCCCTAATAGATACCCAAGAAGCATTATAGTATGTCTAGGGTGTATTAAGAATTGAACATAAAGAATTAAGTGTATTTAAGCATAGTAAGGGACATAAGGGTAATTAACTTAAAATACAGGGGTAAATTGGTAATTTCTTCATTTAGGCATGGATATGAATAATTATATGTGAAATATGGACTAGAATGAAATCAATTGATGACTTTATATGCCAATGTGGGAATTAAAGGAAGAAAAAGGACCAGATGTACAAATTTGCCAAAAACTAACATATGGTCCAATGGGATTGAAACATATGTCTAAGACTAGAAACTTCATAAAAAGGGCAGTAGAAGAGAGGGGAGAGGGACGTGTATGTATGGTTTTAACTCCATAATTTTCTCTTCTCATCTCCTCTACATTCCATCTCCTTAATCACTTCATTTTCCATAAAGAATCAAGCTAATCCTAGGTGAAAATCAAGGTAAAAGTTTATGATTTTTCTTCTCACCTTCATCTCTCTTGCTTTGCTCATGAAGACCTGGAATTATAAGATTGGATATAGGATTGAGATATGTATTTGTGGCATTCTAGTTGGTGAATCAAGCAAAGCTAAAGGGGAAGAGAAGAAAGAGGACTAGAAGAAGAGCTAATTGACAAATTTCAAGGTTTGGGATTACACTTAGATAATTTTTGTATGTGTGCTTATTTGAATGTGTACAAAGATTGATTTGGACATGGAATGGTTGCTGGAATGATGTCTAAGTGATACTTTGCATGGAATTGATTGAGTATGACAAGAGAGTATAACATTTAGTGAAATTCTATCTTAGGTTCTCGGCTCACTTGAACTAGCCCTGTTGTTTTGGCCATACTCGGCCTATAGACCTCAAAATTAAGTGATTCCAATTAAAGATGAAACTTAATACATAGAAATAAAAATCCCTATAAGAGACTCAAACTTAATTCTGGCTTTATGATATTGGAACTTAATGGTGACCTGATGTTGTCCCTCTATTGGAGTAGCTTGTTATGTTTGGTACATATCTCATGGTTTAGAAGTCCAAATGGTATGATTTTTGGTGCTATGGAAACTAAAGATATAAAGAGATAAATGTTTAGAAGACCTCAAAGCCTATATCGAATATTTGATATGTGAAAATTATGGAATAAGTGTAGACCTTCGTGTAATTTGTTTCTGTACTGATTTGTTTGCCTATTTTAAAACCTACTTGAGTTTTTTGCTTCTGTTTTTTTTACCGAATCATATCGGAACCTTTTTAAATGTTTATAGAACTTTGCATACACCTAGAAATAAATGAAATATGACTTACTATATGTAAATTGGGTGATTAAACATTGAAATTTAAGATTGATCATAATGTATGCTAAAGGAAATTTACATGTATATAGATGATTTATATGTATATTTATTGCTTATATATGTATAGTATGACTATACAAGTGTGATTCTAATACTATCCTAATGGTGATACGTTATGACTTGCATGTATGAACTTAAAAACAGATTTTATGTTTTCAAATGAATATCATATGATTTGTCAAAATATTAATTATGAAATTGGCAAATGATTAAAAGAAATGTTACAGCGCCTGCTTCAATGTCTTGGTGATGGATTTATAGGCATGCCTATAGGGTTACAACATAGTTACTACAGTTTGACACCACTAGTGTCTTCATTTTGAGACCATAGTGTCTCTATAGTTTGATACCTTCAGGTATCCACAGTTTGATACCTTCGGGTATTCATAGTTCGATAACTTCGGGTATCTATAGTTTGATATCTTTCGATATCCACAGCTTTCGTTATTGTTGGACCCCGATTTCGGAGCCCAACATCCGGAGTAATAAACTTGTGCTTATTACCCTGTAGGGTCATTAGCCATCCTTCACAAGAGTGGTGTGCCCACACCAGTCAATTATCAAAAACCCAACTTGACTTCTTCAAAGAAATTGTAGCTCTAAGTCTCTAGTTTGATTTGAAACAAGAATCATCTCAATTGGATCTTTATAGCTCAAGATATACTTAAAAAGGCCTATGTGTGTTCGTACCCTAATCATGCTCTCCCAACCGACCTCTCACTTACCCTAATGCAAACTTTCTCAAAATAACTCCAAAAGATACCATTTTTCATGGAGAGATAGATACATGAGTTAGAAATCAAATGCTTCAAGAATCACTTCATTTGGAGGTCAGATGAGGAAGTTACACCCAAAAGAATAAAACATGTTTATACCCTCAATCGATTTGTACCTATCTTGGCGCGATTGCCATAACTTTCAATCTAGATGTCAGATTGAGTTTATTTTTGTACCATTTGAAAGAAGACTTCTAGATATACAACTTTCATGAAGACCACAAAGTGAGATTCGGCCTCCAAAAGTGTCAAAAATCGCCATTTCCTTAAGTTGTCCCATGGATGTCTGTTTAATGGACATGTATCGGGTTTAAGAGCCCATTTCGCCCGAGAAGGTCTGTTTAACAGACATCCATGTCTGTTAAATGGACATTAACTGGCCTGGGGGTGTTTTTACACCCAAGAAGGTCCGTTAAAAGGACCTAATGTCCGTCTAACGGTCATAGGGGTTTCCCAAACCCCTCCAAAGCCCCTCCAATGCTTCCTACATCCAATCTAACTTCATTTTCACTCAATATCTCCCAAAAATCAACTCTTCTAGTGCCAAATCACTTCATAACAGGTCAAACGCCAAATTTATCTCACAAAATTCTCAATTCCCAACTCATTTGGTTAATCAAAACCACAATTTTCTATAATTCATCATAGTTGTCCCATACAAGAATCCTATGCAACATCATAACTTGTAACACTCATATCTTTCCATTCCGATATTCAAAAACTACAAACTTTATATCGTTGGAAAGTTAGAAAGACATTCTACAACTTCCAAGAAGACAATTTTTATCATTTCTACCTAGAAAGTTCCAGAATTTCCCTTGCATTCAGAACACAATTCCTGCCCTTATGAAAATTGAAAATAGCAATGTAAAAATTTGAAAAGCCAAAAACAACCATAATGCATATGTATTTCATTTGCATCAAAATAAGAGTTTTACAACGCTTTAGCGGGCATTTCGAGCCACCTTACAATGAAATCCAAAATACAAACTTTGCCAAAAGCAATAATTTCTCAATATGCAACTAAAGCATTCTTTTACAATTTCTAACATCAAAAGATCAAAAGAAAAAAAATGCAAAGTGGAGTGATGCCTTGACGCTCATCTCGATCACTCGCTAACTTGCTCATCCCCTGCGGGTGGGAAGGAGTGAGGGTGAGCTTAACGCTCGTGGGTAACACTTTTATAATAAGAAATAAGCAAAAACAATTGAAAACCTTCATGATTATAGCAATTTCTCACAAAAATCCATAAAACATATATTTCTTAACTTTGTCAAACCACTTCACAATTCACATAAGTTAAGCATTCCTCAAACTTGTCAATACATGTAAACACATAAACATATCACAATAGTTTGGGCAAGTCCATAAACATGATGAACTACACAATTCCATATAATGGTCTTGTATAGTCGTAAACTTGAAGGAGTCCATAAAAGAGCTCCGTGCCACTAGCGGGCAAGCGGGAGAAGCCTTGACTTGGTCAACGTGCACGTGACAAATCTTGGATGGACTACACCAAACCCACATAACATGTAATTCATGAACTGAAAACATTTTCCCCAAATGGCACATTCTTGAAAACTTGTTTTTCATGAACATGACATATTTCACAATTCAACAACCAAAATCCCATACCAATCATAAAAGCCATTTTTCAACTCAATCAAAAGCAACAAATACAATAATTGCAAAGCAATTACAATTCATTCCCAAAATTCACACACAACAACATATGGAAAATTCTCAATCATTTAAAGAACAATAAATGCTCATTTATGAGGTAGTTGGAAAAATCATTAATTCCTTTTATTTGAAGAATATTTATAGCTAGCTTATTAACTCAATCATAAAAATGTAACCCACCTTATTTTCCTTGCTTGAAAACTTGCTCAAGGATGTCCCTCTTCTTGCTCCTCTTGCCTCTCTTGATTTTCTTCAACATTGAGACAAAAATCTCAAATCAATAGGAATCCAAATTGGACCACCCAAAGAACCAAATGCATTAAATTGATCCTAGAATACTTATACCCTTACATTTCCTAAGCTCTTTGAACCAAAAATCTTTCAAAACTCCAAAAGATTAAAAATCAAGTTACATTAAATCTTCACCAAACAATGAGCTTCTTGGCTCTAATGGAAGCTCTAACCTTCCTCCTTCTTTTTCCTTCTTGAACAACTTCAAAAATCACTTTTGAAGGCTTAGAAAAATCAAAACCTAGCTTGCTCTTCTTTTTCTCCTTCCTTTTCTCTCAAACGACACTCTCCCCCTCTTCTTTTCTCCAATTTCGTTTTTTTGCTTCTTCTAATTGAAAGACACCCAATTTTCTTCCTTTTTAAACCATTAATGATTGCACAAAATCCCTTTTTCCCTTCCTTCAATGCCTTAAGAATTTACCACTTAAGTGATCTTCCCACAATACCCCTTAGCCAACTTATCACTTTAACTTTAATTCAATTCACCTATGTCACATAATCTCATTAATATTAACATGCTAATTAATTCCAACATACATTAATCTAGCAAGAACTCAAAATTAATTTAATCATGCTTAATCAAATAAAAAAAATTTAGGGGCCAACAGATTTCCCCTCTGAACTATAAGAAGGAAGATTAGCCCTCTATAAATCCCAAAGAAGTCAGAGTTCTGTCACCCTTCATGTTCCAAAAATGATTCACCACTTTTTTTGGCTCCTTACACATCTATTTATATGAAAAACTAGGTTTTTGGGGAGATGTACGGTTTGATGCATGAATGCGCATCACCAAAATATGCCACATTCAAGATTATGCACGACCGTGCAAGTAGATGCACATGTGTACATGTTGGCCCCCGAATTCTTTTCTTATTGAATAAGTATGATTTCAATTAAATTTTTTTGAGGTTTTGATTTATTTATAATTATGTTGGAGGATTATTGCTTAGATTGATGGAATAAGAAGTAGTAAATGAAGGAATTAAGATTAAGTTAGAGTATATAGTATGGTGTAA
Organism: Erythroxylum squamatum; assembly: GCA_025629845.1. NCBI lineage: Eukaryota > Viridiplantae > Streptophyta > Magnoliopsida > Malpighiales > Erythroxylaceae > Erythroxylum > Erythroxylum squamatum. Next base: position 7,349,712 of record JAOTBA010000205.1, read on the forward strand.
GTGAAAATGAAGAAGTAAGAATGTAAGGGCAAAATTGGAAGGTCACTTAAGGTTTAAAGGCTAAGACATGCATGGAGGGAAAAAAGAGACATTGTATGACATTGTATGATTGGTAAGAGTGGGAATTAGAAGAGGAAAAATAAAAAGAAGAAAGAAAGAGGGAGAGTGTCGTGGAAGAGAGGAGAAGAGGAGAAAAATTAGGGTTTTGAAAATCTTGAAGATTTTGAAGACTTTGAGGCTAAAGCTAGTAAGTATGAGTTGATTCCATCTTGTTTTGGTTAGAGGAAACTCAAATATATGTGTGGTAAGTGTTAGTGAATGTCATAAGAAAGTGTTCTCATTTAGGGTTAATGATCAAAGATAGGTTTTGATGTGTTGTAAATGATTTTTGGGTTGTAATGAGCTTAGAAATGATGTAGGAATGATGATTTAGGGTTAAGATGTGTTATAATTGAAGGATGGAAAGTGTATAAATGAAAAATGCCAAGAAAATGAGTTTTCGGAGGGTTTTGGGGTTTGCACGTCGCGACCTGCAGTTGGCACGTCGAGCACGCACGTCGCGACGTGCTCCAACAATCTCGCCGCGATGTGCTCGCGGCGAGGACCCATTTTCCAGCACTGACATCTTTCGGTATTTTAGGCATAACTTTTTCTGTAGATGTCCGATTGAGGTGATTTTTGATTCGTTATAAACTAGAGACATAGGGCTACAAGTTTTATGAAGAAATAAAGTTCTTATTCAGTCTCTAAAGATATCAAATTTTGCATGGAAGTTGAGTATAGATTATTGTGTCAGCCTAAGGATAGTTCCAAC
>JAOTBA010000205.1:7353162-7365203 GCA_025629845.1 Erythroxylum squamatum
AAGAAACCCTAGCTTGCTCTTCTTTTTCTCCTTCCTTTTCTCTTCATACGACACTCTCTCTCCCTCTTTTCTCTCTAGTTTCCTTTTTTTTTCTTCTAATTGTAAGACACCCATTTCTCTTGCCTTTTAAACCCTTAGTGATGCTAAAATGTCCAACTTACCCTTACTTATTAGCCTTGCAACTTAAATGCTTAAGTGATCTTCCCATAATGCCCCCTTATACAACTTATCACTTTAACTTTAATTCAATTCACCAATGTTACAAAATCCCATTAACATTTACATGCTAATTTGCTCCAACATACATTAATCTATCAAGACCCTAAAATTATTCTAATCATGCTTAATCAAATAAAAAAAATTCAGGGGCCAATAGTTATCCACACCCACAAGAATGTGCAGGCCTAACATAGAAAGGAAATTCAACAGTTATAGATAAGAGATAAAATCTGACAACATGAATAATTTGTATCAATGAGCTTTACAAATCAACATTTGGCTTATAAATGTGAATTTACAGCATATGGATAATACATTGAAGCATATTTGCATTATGTACTTTGCTTAATTATGTCATCATTATTTACAAGAGTTTATGATATTCATGAATGTGTGTATGCTTGGTAGATGATTGGTGTGAATGGTCATCGAAACTGAGTTTTTCCCCCACTAAGCTTTCAAGTTTAGCACTAGTGTTAATCTGTGTAGGTCTAAGTAATAGGACTAAGACACAGGGAACATCTATAAGGACCAAAGCTAACCGTTAGAGTACCTTTGGATGTGTGTTTTGATTAAAGAATAGTTGTATATATAATGAAGGAAATTATAGTTTCTTAACAGTTTGTAACTAAGAATTTAAGCTTGGTGTAATATCTCTTTTGGATTACCATATAAATGTAAAGATATAATACTATTTTTAAATGATAATGTTAAGAGATATGAAATTTTGTAATATGTATATGTACATCATTGAATAGACAAATAAGTGATGAGAATCCTAATAAATAAATAGAATTATATGCCATGAATGTATGTACAAGAATTTAGGTGTCATGTGTGTAAGTAGTTGTAGGTTCGTATAAAGGGTCTTACAATCATAATCATCAAAGATTATGAAAAGAAGAGAAAGAACAAATCATAAGAAAAAGGACTAAAGAACAAATCATAAGAAAAAGGACTAACTTAAAGGTAAACAAATAGTCATGAATCAAAGGAAATTTTTATTGCCATTATTATTTATATAAAAGTAAAATATGTGAATTAATGAGATTTAAAATTAAAACACTTTAGTGAAGGTATCTATTCATTTTATATTTCTTTGTGATAATTTCATAATTTTCTTAACCAATTTTATATTTATTTTAAGAATTTTTATAACCTGATTTGAATAGTCATACATATTTTGAATTTATCAAGCATGTTATTATGATTTGAAGTCGTAAATTGAAATAATTTTAATATTCCCTTATATTGAAGTAGTCACCATTCATATGCGATTGTTGTTCAAGTTTTTTTATAAATTTCTCTTTAAATAAGGATCTGAATCAAGAAAAATCGAAAGTAGGGATCCTGATTTCAAACTATTAAATGAACGTTACGGTTGCCAAGTGTGAAAAGGCGCAACCTTTTTGGACTGGTAACGGGCACTTTCTGTGAATATGGTCAAGGGTGAGTATAGTAGGCTGGGAAAAAGGGGCGGACTTCGCTTATTACCAGCCGTTCTTTTTGGGCAGTTGGTGGGAATCCCTATCGCTTAGACCATCGCCGTAGAAAAAAGTGGCACAAGTGGGGCTTAACTCAAGAAGCTACTTTTGACGGGTAAAACGCAACGGTGGAATGATATTTTTGATGGGTGCTTCTTGGTGGCTTCCACTTCGACAATGGCCAGAGTGAACGTTGCGACTCATGATAGTCTTAACTCCGTTAGAAAACGGCTGTTATGGTTTGATCAAATGATTTTTATTTTAACTCTTGTTTCTGGTAAATATCGTTGATTAGTAAGAGGCTTATGGTTCTTTGACCAGGGTTATTTACATTATTGTAGTTTTATTGGTTACATTACTGTAGATTGACTTCAATCTAATGATCTCTTAGTTAGTTTATATTTAATCGTAATTAATACATGATATTATTTAGTTTATTTAATAAAATATTTTCTATTCTTATATATTTTATTTAAAGTATTTAATACTTAAAGAATAAATAAAATTTTTGAAACAATTATTTTATAATAAAAATTATGATTTGATTATGATATTCAAATTATATTCAAGTGTTATTCCTAAATAATTAGTAATTACATCCTTAAAGATGAGATATTAATGAACTGATTAATTTAACATAATGTTATATTTCTTTTATATTTGGAAATAGTCACTTTACTAGTTAGGGATAAGGTTGCGTATTATTGGACCTCCACAGACTCCACGTGTCAATGAAATTTCTACCGAGCATTGTTGTTGTTGTTGTTGTTATATTTCTTTAATATGAAAAAGCAGTTGATTCGTAAACTAAAGTGTAGTTATATTTAAATAAATATGTATGCATTTGTTAGAGAATAAGTTTATTTAACTGATTTATTAAATATTTAACTTATTGGAATGGTCATCCATTTTGCGAAAGACACCTTAATATTTAAGGATGTTGATTTAACATCTCCTTAAAAGTAGATTGGTGTTTGATATGATGATTGCCTATATATTGGAGAAACTTATAGCTTATTTTTAAAGGACTATTTTTTATAACTTCAACGAGAGCTTGCTTGAGGAACTCTACATATGAACTTCTCGATTAATGGATCATCATCATCATTCATTTTTTTTACAATGAGAACCTTAAGCTAAATTTATTACTATTATCATATAATAGTAATAAATTACACATTTTTGGTGAGGTTATTGAAGGAAACACATCATTAATTTCAATTGAGGAAGCTAACCTTAATTTAAATTGAATTTCAAAAGAAACAAAGGTAAGGGTAGGGAGCTGACAATATGATATATAATTTATTATTATTTTTAGTAACAATTTCAAAATTATAATATTCATAAACCTAGAGAAATATGATATTCAATTGCTTATAAACTCAACTTCAACCAGTTATATTGACTTAATAATAGTGAGTGACAAACGTAGAATGTGCTTGTGCAAGGGATTTTTGGATGGTTTAAAATTTAAGTTCGAATGATCTTTTTTTTTACAAAGGAAAAACAAACACAAAAAATGCTAACTAAGTCACGGCTCGGCGGTATGTCGTGCCAATCCGGTCCTAGTGCAGCAAATCAAAAGTGAGCATCGGAGAGTCCCGAAGAATGTGAGTGCCTGGTCGTACCATCCCTGCAAGCTGGGTCAGCTGGTCAGCGCATTGGTTCCCTTCAAGATGCACATGTGTGATGCGCACCTCCCAATCCCGCATGAGAAGTCCCCGGGTACCTGTCAACAAAAAGTGAGGTACATCAAAATCGGTATTGGGAGAAGAAAGGATATTAATAACTTCTAGAGAGTCCACTTCTAAAATGGCTTTGCGATAGCCAAGTGACCATGCTAGCATGAGGCCCAAATGGACTCCCCAGAGTTCGGCGACAACCGGCGAACCGCTACTAATATGGTGAAGAAAGCCTCCACACCACTGTCTGTGGCAGTCGCAAATAAGGTCTCTCGCGGTAGCGAGGCAAAGCCCAGGTTTAAAGGCACCGTCCGCGTTGATTTTAACCCAGGTCGCAGGCGGTTTCTGCCAGCCCACACGAGTGCCGCCCAAAAGGCCTTGGTGGGGGTAAACACAATTTTCGACTGCCCTGGCTCGAACGATCCACTCCACATAATCCAAGACAACCCGATGGCCATCCACCGGCCAAGTAAACTCTTCGACAAAAAAACTTTTGTTGCGCCACGTCCAAAGCATCCAGCACGCGGTACCAAAAATAGTGGCTCAGTCGCCGACCTGACCCTGGGAAGTCTTCAGCAAATTGGAGTGCACCTAATCTTCCAACTCCTGGTGGAAGAAAGTCGGAGAGACAACTTCGTGGGGAAAAGAATGCCAAAATTGGGAAACACGGGGACAATTCCGGAGGACATGCAGGGTGGATTCTTCCTGATCACAAACGTGGCAGCTGCTATCGATCGCAATGTGATGTAAAACACGTTGATGGTTCGTTAGGAGTTTATCCTTGGTCATGAGCCAAAGGAAAGCGCGGATTTGTTGGGATCCCGCCCATTTCCAAATGAGCGCCCAGAGTCTGTGTGGCTCGTGGGAAAGTTGGCCTTCAATCAACTCATAGGCTGACGCTACCGTGAATTGCCCATGCCTGGTGTAGCCCCAACGTATGGTATCTTTCTCCACATGGGCAACAATTAGGGGGAACTTTGCTAAATCTAGGCTGATTGAGGGTGGCAGGTACGGTTGAAATAAATGTCATTTCCACTGTCCATAATCCTGCCGAAAGTCGGCAACCTTAGCAAAGAGTGTATCTTCCGGGATTGGAGCAGTCGCCACCTGCAGAAGCGGTCCTCAGTCTTTCACCCAGTTGTCGTGCCAGAAGGAGATATGCAGACCGTTGCCGAGCTGCCATTGAATACCTTAGCGAACAAATTTCCAAGTGGTCGCGAGTTCCTTCCAAAAACAGGAGGCCCCGGGCCTGTCGATCGACTCCGGGATGTGGTAAGGGCTAATATGATATTTAGCCCGAACGATGTGGACCCACAATGCCTCAGGTTTCGTAAAAAGGTACCATCCTAGTTTGGTCAAGAGGGCATCATTAGTAGACCGAACACGCTTAAGGCCTAGCCCCCCCGGTTTGTTTGGGTTGACACACATCTTCCCAGCGGACCAGGGGCAATTTTCGATGTTCTCCCGAGGAACCCCAGATAAAGTTACGCATGAGCTATTCCAAACTATCACAGAGCTGTCTCAGTAGCCGAACCGTTTGCATAGTGCATATCGGTAAGGCGGACAAAACGGACTGGGCCAAAGTGACACGGCCCGTAAGAGAGAGCTAACGGGCTTGCCACCCTGATAATTTCCGTTGCACGTTGTCTAGGATGTGCTGGTAAGTCGTGCGCGTGGTACGCTCATAGAGTAAAGGAACTCCAAGATATTTCCCCAAGTTGGTCGTACGCTGAATCTGGAGGACATGACTGATACGTTGCGCCTTGTCCGAATTCACGTTCTTGGAGAAATAGATCTTAGATTTGACTGTGCTAGCTTTCTGCCTAGAGGCCCGGCAGTAAGTATCCAAAGTCCGCATAATGACTTGAGCTTGGTCGTTCGTTGCTTCCGCGAACAAAACCAGGTCATCGGCAAAGAATAGGTAGGAAAGGGGAGGACCAGTAGGGCTTAACTGTATCGGTTTCCATCTGCCTTGCCCCACCTCACAAGAAATAAGATGTCCCAATCATTCTATGCAGAGCACAAAAAGGTATGGGGAGAGGGCATCTCCTTGTCTGATCCCACGCGAGGGGCTAAAAGGGTCAGAGGGAGTCCCTTGCCAAACCACTTGCATGGTCACGGTAGACACGCACTTCATGATTACCCAAATAAGCGCAGCTGGAAGGCCGATCTCCTCTAAAGTGGAATGAATAAAGTCCCAACGTAGGCGATCGTAGGCTTTTTCCAGGTCAACTTTAATGGCTAAAAACCCTTTCTTCCCTGTCTTCCGTCACATAGAATGGATAGCTTCCTGGGCAATGATGATATTATCAGTTATTTGCCGGCCCGGAATAAAACTACATTGGTTCTCCGACACCAGATAGCCCATGTGTTTCTTCAAACGGTGAATGATGACTTTGGCAATGGTTTTGCACAACATAGTGCAGAGACTGATCGGACGAAACTGGGTAAAATTGACTGGGGAAAGGGTTTTGGGGAGAAGAACAAGCAGGGTGCGGTTAATGTCCTCTTCCCACCACCCTTGTGAGAACACTTTTTTGATGAACTCTATAACTCTAAGTCCAACCTGCTCCTATTGTTTTTGGAAAAACAACGCATTGAAACCATCTACCCCAGGAGCTTTGTTCAGATTCATGCTAAAAATCGCATTCTTTATCTAAGTGGGGTGGATGGGAGTAGCTAATCCTTGGAGTTGTTCTGCAAACAGTAAAGGGAACGCTCCCGTTAACAGGGTCGGAGACGGTTGCCCTTCCTCTCCCGTAAATAGGGTTGCAAAATAATCCTGCGCAAGACTTCGAAGTTGCCTTGGATTGTCGACGATGTTCCCTAGGGAATCCATAAGGCGCTCAATACGCAACTTCTTATGTCTAGAAAGGGTGAGAGTGTGATAAAATTTCGTATTACGATCACCCTTCGAGATCCAGTCATACCGGGCTTTTTGATGCCAGAAGATTTCTTCTTCACACAAGACTTGAACAAGCTCGCCACTCAATTGTTCTTCCAACGCAAGAATGGAGTCTATATTATCCTCGCTCAGAACCCTCTGAATGCCTTGCAGTCGTGCTAGTAAACGTTTCTTGCGATGAAAGATATTACCGAATTCCTCCTGATTCCACCTAGTGAGGGATTGAGTAAAAAGGGCTAAGGAGTGGCTCATCGTCTCCCCTTCCGGCAGCCAATTCTAAGCAACTAGAGCATCGAAGCCGGGGTGGGTTAACCACACATTCTGAAAATGAAAGGAAGGGGACCCTTCTTGACGGGGTGACGGGGAATGAAGCTGGATCCACATAGGTCGATGGTCAGAGCCGAGGAAAGGTAAATGATGATTAACCACATACGGGAAGGTGTGGATCCAATTTGTAGATCCGAATGCTCTATCCAGACGGGCGTGCACTATGCCCCGATGCCACGTAAATTTGGGTCCGACATATGCCAGGTCGTGAAGGCAGTTAGTATGCACCCAAGACTGGAAGTGAGTGTTCACATCCTAGAAGCCAAAAATCCTCCCCGCTTATCAGCTTGCTCCAATTTAGCATTGAAATCCCCCAATTAGCCATGGTCCAGTAATGGATCGGCCAAGCCATGCTGGAGCAAGCCAAAGGTGTTTTTGGGAAGACTGTTGGGGACTCGCATACACTGCTGTAAAAGTAAAAGAGTCCTCCACATACTGAACTGAGGTATGGATGAACTGTCGGTGCGCTAAAACTATAGAAACGGTAATCTCACTCTTCCACATCATCTAAATCCCACCTGCGAACCCGTCAGCTTCGACGCGGAAGGAAAAATCAAACCTGAACCTGCAGATCACTTCGTGTGCCCGAGGACCACTAATTCTGGTTTCCATCAAAACAAGGATGCCAAGATTATATTGTCGAATATAATTCCGCAAGATAGGCCTAAAACGTCTTCCCCTGGATCCTTGGCAATTCCAAATTAAAATAGACATAAAACGGATTAGTTGGAAGCGGTATCTCCCATAGGAGCGTCTCGATCTGCATCATTCAAGGACATCGTCTGGTCCACCGGTCGCCCAGGTGGAGAAGGACCTTCGGAGGAAGCCGGTTCGGCACCGAGGGCCTTGGGTTCGATATCCGGAGGGTCAGTGGGCACTTGTCCAGGATTAACCGCCGCCGATGCCTCTACCCTTTCCATGAGTTGTAACCTCTCCTCGGGTTCCTCCTCCCGACCTGCGAAGACCTGCTGATCACAAATCATTTCGGTATGAGAGGAGATAACGATTGCGATATTGTTATCCACAGGGTTAGGTTGAAGTTGGACTGAGGGTATCACGATCGGGCTATGGGCCGAGGGAGGTTTAGTCCCCGAGCATTCTCCGCAGAGCACGGGCGTCGCTGGTCCCTTCTTACCCTTGGGCCCCTTCCTTTTAGGCCCAGACTGTGGCAGATGAAAGCCCGTAGGCGTGGGCTGACTGACTCCTAAGCCATTCGCGTGGGCCAGAGATTGTCCAAAGCCTATGAAAGGATTAGTAGGTGGGGCCCGCGCATGGAGCTCCTCTGTGAATATTTTGTTAATTGCATATAACTTCATATAATTTTTTTGTTTCCTTATTAAATTGTACATTCTGTTTCTATATATATATATATTGTAGAAGAATACTTGTTTTTGTTTCTATTGTCTTTTCGAAATAACTGTTAATATAAATTCATCGTAGAATGTTGGCGTGGCGACTAGTTTTCAATGACGAAAATGAGATCTGATGGGAGGAATGTGGCAGAATTCTCCCTGATGAAGGACAAATGGATGAATAACAAATCTCCTCATCAAGTCTAATCATCGCTTGCCTTCAATGGCTGATCTTCATCTTCAAGGTTTTTAGTATCATCTGAATTACCTCTCTTTCTTTATTATTTAAAACTCATTTTTTGTTAGGAAGCTATTAGATGAACGCCTAATTGTATATATTATGCCTTATGTAAAGCTTCCTCAATTCTTAAAGAGAACATAGATGAAAATGTAGGCAATGGAGATGTCTCAAGGGTCCATACAAGATTAGGAAAAACGGTTGATTTGGAACAGCCATCGATTGCAGAAACTATGTCTATTCATTGTAACGATAATGGAGTCATTCAATTGGGTATGTATGTGTTCAAATTTGGGTTCCTTATACCTTTTGATTTAGCTTTTTAATTTCTATATTGTTTGTTCCTTAGGTGAAACGCATGGTATGTGTGGTTCATCTAATTCAGTGATCTATACTGCATTTGGGAAATCATTGACTATATCTTCTACAATTTTAGTTAAAGTCAAGAAGCTATTGGAAGAGAATATCAATAAACCAACTTTTGGGAGAAGGTCTTTCACTGTTTCAATTGATCCCTTTAAACGTGCAAGGAGCCTTCTTGAGAATCTAGACATAGGGAACTCCTTCACCTTATCTACTGAGTCTCATATTACTTAGAATCTAGACAAATAATTATTTTTTTCTTTTCGAATGATAGGCATGAAACTTTATTTATTATTTGTTTATAAGAATTGTTAAACTTCTAATCAGAATCTTGTATTACTTACCATATATCATTAAATTATATTACTTACCATATATCAATATTTATTGTTTTTCTCTACAAATCATGCATCATTATATTAAAAACTTCATGTTAAAACTATTTAAAAATTTTATAACACCATATAAAATTGTCAAATCTTATAATTTAAAAGAGAAAATAAAAAGTTTAAATCAATATAATATTAATTAATTTTGAGTTTATAGTTTCATACATTTTGTTAACTAAATTTATTTTTACACTTACAATCATTGTCAATAATATTAAATTTGATTTTTCTCAATATGATGTTCATTCACAAAATGATCAAGTCAAAGTTAGTAAATTCATAATTATAAATAAGAGAGTTATTTTGTCGTTTAATCATTTGGCATCACCAAAAGTCCCGCTTTTTACGACGATTTAAAAAGTGATCACCAAAGGATAACCCTTTGGTGACGAAAACAATAAACGGTCGAAAAATAATGAGCCTTTTGTGACGATTCCAAGAAAGCATTGCCAAAGACTTGTAATTAGTGACGCTTTTCTAAAACATTGTAAAAGGGAAGGCTTTGGCAACGTTTTTAAAAATCGTCACCAAAAGCTGACTTTTAGTGACGATTTTGAAATCTTCACAAAAAAAAAGTAGCAAAAACTCAACTTAGTTGTAGTGTACGTACTTCAAATAAGTCACTTAATGAGTCGATAACTTAGAGTCAAATAATAAGTTTGATTCAACAGATGTTTGTAAGTTTTAAATGTGTCTACACTCTTAACTAGCCAACGTCTTCAAACTTATATCCTTGTACGTTAAGAGCAATATTATGAATATTGTATCAAATTTATTATTGAATTTGGTTTTAGTAAAGTACAATTACAATTTTGATCAATATTAGATACCATTTAAGATATTTTTAATATTATAAAATAAAATTTAAATTTTATAAAATTACAAAATAATCTCTTAATATATTTTAATTATTTAAAATATTACATATGTCAAATGCTTAGTGAAAGTCTAAAGTGTCTAAATATTGAATTAATATTTAATAATTATTACAAAATTGTATAAAAGTTCAAATTTGAAATATAATTTAATAAACAGAAAAATAACATGATAACATTTCCAATTCCATAACAACAAATAGGTGGAAATCTTTTTGCTTGATTGCTACCAATAATATACGACAAAAATTGAGGGATTGTTCTAAGCAATATTATGAAAATCGTACTGGTAAAGGTATCATATTTGGTTATGGTATGGTACTATATCGGTATCAGTCAATATCGAGTACTATTTTGGGTAATTTTTTAAAATTATAAAGTAGTCCTTCAATTTTTTTAAAGTTATAAAATAGCCTTTCAATATATTGTACTATATAATTTATAATTTTTTTCCAAACATAATAACAATAAAATTTTGAAATAACAATAATTTATTTATTTCTATTAATATTATTTTTCACATATTTCACATATAAAAAATATCCATAATTAATATGAAAAATATCATTTAACCATGATAAAAATATAAAATTAAAGATAATAAAAAGTACTTAAAATATTGCAATTTCATCATATAATTAATAATAATTATATTAAAACATCAAATAAAAAGAATAACAAAGATCCATCACTCTCTAAATATTACAACAACTGAGGAAACAACCAACTAGATATGAAACCTAAAACAAAAATATTTACAGTTATATTGCATATATAGAATTTAACATATATATCAAATATAAGTGAAATTACAAGAAGAGAAGAAAAAAAACTGAAACTTTACTCAATTAAATATCTACTCAAATTGCATTGATCTCAATTCTCATTCGGTACCAAATTATCATCATTAAGAGTAACATCATCATCACCACCATTCAAATTAATTGCACCAAATAAAATGTCAATACTTTTTTCATCTAAGATTATCTTTTAAGTCATTCCTATATATCAAACTCAGCTCCTTATAAACCCGTTTCACCAAAATTGATATGGTCAAGGCAAATTGGATTTACAAAACTACTTATCCTATTAAGAGTCCTAGTAAACAAATAAAATTAAATTATAAGAAATTATATTCAACTTAATAATGATAACACCATATCTTTCTCAAAGCTTTAAATTGTATTGAACAAATACCAAATCGTTCAATCTTTTGTCTTCTAATTGGTTCATTTTCTTAAAATAGATGAATTCAAATGTCCTCTAATTCCTTTCACATCTTGTTGCACTCTCACATTGACTAGAATTTAAATTACAAACCTTTGCAATTCTGGAGCATCACTTTCGAATTTGTCCCACCAAGCAACTGTTAGACATCAAAAGGAAGATTATAAAAATAAATAAAGTGATGATTAATTTTTAACAAGTAATAAAAGTGGAAAAAATATATACTTAGATTAAGTTTGTCTCTTTGACGAATAGCAATGAGCATCCTAAAATCATCAGAAGCATCCGTATAAATCTCCATTTGTGAACTTAGGAGATCTTGTACCATGTTATAGGCAACAATTATTGTAATAGTTAATAGCCTTCTTTTACTAACTTCATTTTTCTTTGTAAAACTTGGTATGGAATAGACACCAGGATTTAAAAACCTAGATGCAAACAACAGAGAGTAAAGTTGCCTTTCCTATCTCTCATTGATGATTTCAAGATAAGGTGTGTATAAAGAAGGCCTATTTTTCATATTGACCTTGATTGCTTCTGTAGCACCCCACTCCCATAAGACATTTGTTCCAGTAACATGCCCGATGGAAGTAGTGCCCTATAACAGTCGCATTCACTTCCCATGGCATCATCATTAAAACATAAATATCACAATCTTTAAAAACCCAATTCCTTATTTTTTCATTTCATAAAATCGAATATATACTGTAGCATTAGATACTTCATCCTTATATGCAATATCAAAGAACTATTAGAGTTTACAATTCTATTACAAAATATGCTACATGCTACATGAATGAGGAACTATACAAAATTATATATAAATTCTTCAGTTTCAGCTGATCGATCTTTGAGCCATTTCTTTTATCCAAAAGCAGTACTAGATCTCTTCTAAGTTATCTTCGAAGCTAAGTCCACTCTCTCGCATCTGAAAAGCAAATGTTACAATTTTGATGAGTTTTGCGAACTCAGTGAAGTAC
>JAOTBA010000205.1:7373278-7388511 GCA_025629845.1 Erythroxylum squamatum
CTTCTATCTTTCTCAAATTGATGTTCATCAAGCAATGTTTTCATCTGCCACTTCACATCATGACTTACTTTTTTACATGCTTCCACATCTCCTTTAACCCCAGCTAAATGCCTTTTCAATCAGGTAATTCCTCCACCTTTCAAATGCTTTTCACAAAACAAGCAAATGGTATTATTCTTTTGACCGGGAATTGTACCAGTGTGAGCCCAAGCTGGATCACTATATCTTCCTGAAGTAGGTTGATTGGGAGTATTTGAACTTCCTTCCATTTATCTGTACACAAAAACAAATAACACATAATTTCAGTACACAATGACAATATACATATCCATCTTATATAATATAACTCATTCTGTATAAGTCAAAAGCTAACAATTCAAAACATTCAATATATATAATAAGTAACACAAAACATACTACAACAATTTGTAATTTCAACAATTGCAAAACAATCATAATGTTATTTCCATTTCCTTCCATTTCCAACAATTTCCAATTCTAACAATCACAAAACATTCATTATTGTTTGTCCATTCCTAATAATTTCCAACAATTTCCAATTCTAACAATCACAAAACATTCAATATTGTTTTTCCATTCCTAACAATTTCCAACAATTTTCAAGTCCAACAATCACAAAGCATTCAATATTGTTTTTCCATTCCTAACAATTTCCTACAATTTCCAATTCTAACAATCACAAAACATTCATAATTCCATTTCCATTCCAACAATAACAAACAATTTTCAATCCCAACAATCACAAAACATTCATAATTCCATTTCCACTTACAACAATTTCCAATTCTAACAATCACAAAACAATCATAATTTTATTTCCATTTCCTTCCATTTACAACAATTTCTAATTCTAATAATCACAAAACAATCATAATTTCATTTCTATTTCCTTCCACTTTCAACAATTTCTAATTCCAACAATCACAAAAAAATCATTATTCCATTTCCATTTACAACAATTCCAAATTACAACAATCACGAAGTAATTATAATTTCATTTCCATTTCCTTCCATTTATAACTATTTTCAATTCCAACTATCACAAAACAATCATAATTCCATTTCCATTTCCATTTCTATTTCCTTCAATCTCTAATTCCAACAATCACAACAATCATAATTGCATTTCCATTTCCTTCCATTTCCAATTTCAACAATCACAAAATAATTATAATTCCCTTTCCATTTCCTTCCATTTATAACAATTTCCAATTCCAACAATCACAAAACAATCACAAAACAATCATAATTCCATTTCCATTTCCATTCATAATTCCAATTGAATTTCCAACAATTTTAAACAATTTCCAATTCCATTTCCAACAATTCCATTTCAAAGTTTGAAAAATGAGGATCAAGTTGAAGGGTATGATATGATTTACATAATTGGCAAATAATGCATGACATATCTTATACAATTGTTCATACACATATATTCATAACATGATCATCAAGTGGAAAGATTTATTCATAACATGAGATCAAGTTGAAGGATATAACTTTTTTTGGATTTTTTTTCCTTATTTAAGCCTTTGAATCTTCTTTTCATTTCTAACAAACCATAATATTATATACACCATTTCATATTTCGTTCTTAAATATATATTTTGCTTTTACAATTTTTAATTGACATTAATAAATGTAAGTATAAATAATTGGAATCTACAAGACTACAACTTATTCACAATTTGACAACAAAAGTTCTTTTTGGATACATTCATTACAGCACTTCTTTATACTCAACCAATTTTTTTCCCCTAAATGAGTAAATTCAATACCAAATATTAAAAATAAATTACTATTTCACAAATATTAAAAATGTATCAATTAATGATTTAAGTTTTTACAATTTTACAAAATTTGATTATCAATTTTACAATTTCACATTTGAATTTGATTATCAATTTTACACTTGATTATCAATTTCACATTTGATTATTGATTTTACATTTAAGTTTAAATGTTAACTATCAACTTTCAATTTTAATAATCAGCCATGCATAATACATAATTACATACTAACCCTATTTTACAATTCCATTTTCAATTCCAATTCTAATTTTCATATCAGAAATTCAGAACAAAATAACAAAACCCCACGGTATTCAATCTAACAATTTCAACTTCAACAATTCCAATCGAAAATCAAATTCAAACCAATTCACTTCACATACACACAAATCCAATATCCAATACCGTAAGCAATTTCATTCCAAAACAATTCCATAACAAAAACAATCATTAATCCAAAACCGTGACAGCAACTTCAACCTCCGCCCACCAACAGCCAAGCCAACTCCCAAATTCATCAACACAAATCCAAATCCAATCCAATCCACAACACAAACATAATTACCAACAATTTTTGGAAATAGCAAACAACAGAGAACAGAAACATAATCAACAGACCCCAATTTTTTTTTGAAACCGTTGGGTCTTCGAGTTGTGGCTTCGGGTTTTCGGGTTGTCTACTTTCCCAGACGCATTAGGGGGTCGGTGACTCGGTGGTGCGGTGGTGCAGCGACGACATGTTGTGGACCTTATGGTGTTGCGGTGGTGGGGTGGATCTTCGGGGGACGCCAAACGCAAACCCAGATTGCAACTTTGACGAGGATGAGGCGAGGAGGAGGGTGATACAAGCACTAGGGAGAGCTGGAGGAGACAACCGGACAAGAGAGGAAGCAACGACGGTGATGAGAAGACCCAGACGGCGGCGAGAGAGAGGTGAGAGCGAGAGAGATTACGTGAGAGTGAGAGAGAGAGGGTGAGACTTGAGAGGCAGCAGTTGAGGTCAAGAGGGGGGGGGGCTCGGTTAGGTTTTTAGGGTTAAAATTTTTTCAAATTTGCCAAAAGGCTCTCAAACTTTCCAATTTTTCCAGATCTGGCTGGTATTTTCAGGTATGTTAGGTACCGACCGGTACCCAATGGAAAACTCTGATACTGACCAGTATTTTTAGCCAGTACTGAGATTAGATTTTGCCGTGCCGTTATCTGACTGGTGCGGTACCTTCCGGCCGGTACCAACCGGTACGGTACGGATCTCAAAACTCTGGATAGAGCACTTTTTTTTTGGGACACTTGAACCCTTCAAGTTCAACCAATAAACCTCATTGATCATATCAGTTTGCTATTGTCGAGAGAAGTAGAACCAAGCAAGATAATTTCATTGGGAACACCACCACGTGACACCACATGTTGTTCGTAAGAAAAATATAAAGCATTGACTCCATTACTGTATATGTATATACTTGAGAATAATGATTTAGCCAAGTAGAAGGCCAACCATGTCACCAAACCAAAGCTTTGGTGCGCGTCTCCATCATGCTTCAACCAACATTTAACTACTTATTGGGAATACATGGCTAGCCATCGTTGATTGTTCAGCTCTTCAAGTCCCTGTGTGTTTGCGTGGACAAGCCATGCGATGACAAATTTCAATTATATACCAACGTTGTCAAGAACCATACACGTCCCAATTCAATCTGACTTCTTTTGAAGGCAAGCGGTATTTGTGGGAGTTAACGTTGTCTGCTTCAATTCTAGAGCAGACCAAAAGACATGTTTGGTGAAGCAACGAATTTCCCTATTTGATTTGCCATAGTTGGGAGTTTTGCTTTTAAGAAGGGAATATGGTGTGACATTTATCCAATTGAGTGTGTCCGCTCTATGTGTCTTGGTGTACGTTAATTTAGCGGCAATGAATTGAAATCTCTAATTCCATTCCCAAAGGAAAAAAACACTTGAGATGTCCACAAGCCACAGCGTCTGGCGATAGTAAATCTACGATTGTTTTGTACCTGTAGGATCGAAAGCCAAAGATTGCTTCGGGACTTTTTGTGTATCGTTTTAATGATTCGTCCGGTTTTTGTGATCATCTGTATTCAATACGCTATTCTAACTCCATTTTGAATAAAAAATAGTGTCGTTTTGGTTATAAATAGACATAAAATAATATTATTTTTAGAACAAAATATTAATACAGAAGATCCAAACTCAAATTTTGATAGTCTTGATTGTTTACGTATGTTAGCTAGTCAAAGCTTTTTATACCATTTTGGGTTTTATGACTAAAGTTGGCATATTCCAAAATCAACAAAATTGAATTCAATCCATTTTGAAATCGGATTCACATTAAACCTAAAAATAAGTTCATGTTCAAGTTACATTTTGGTCGTTTAATATTGTATCAATAGACATGGCAATAAAAGAATCGGATGACAAAGGTTGCATGATGATTTTTTGTGCATCATTTTAATAATTTCTTGAATTCTAGTGGTCTTGATTGTTTACCTATACTAGCCTATTCAGGAACTTGTCATAATAATTATGATTGCGGAAAAGATTAAATATGACTCATGTTGTCCAGTCCAAAATTAGCAAAGTTAAATTTGATTAAATTTACGTTAAACCTTAAAAATTAATATAGAAACAAGTTTGATTTTTTTTTTGAGTACAAAGGAAACCACACAGACAAAAACTAGCTAGCAGACAGCTCGGCGATACTGAGCGCCCTGTTGGTCCTGTAGGAGGAGGGTCATGATGGACACCAGAGGCTCCGGAACATAGCGTATCCCTGGGCCGGTCCCAACAGCGAGGGTAGTCAGAAAATCTGCACACTGGTTGCCTTCCTAGGGCACGTGCTGGAGGCGAAGTTCCCAATCGCGTTGGAGTAAGTCCGTGATACCTGCCAACAAAGAAAAAGACGTAAGACGGGCAGGCCGAGAAGATGAAAGGATGTTAATCACCTCTAAGGAGTCCGTTTCAATAATGACTCGATGATGCCCTATGTCCCAGGCCAACGAGAGGCTCGAATGGAGACCCCAGAGTTCTGCAATCAGAGGAGAGTCGCTGCTAATTTGTTGAGTAAAGCCTCCGCACCATTGGTCGGTGCAGTCACAAATCAGCCCCTTGTGGTAGCAAAAGAGCGGCCAGGTTGAAAAGCCCCATCTGTGTTGATCTTCACCTAGTTCTCCGGCGGTTTGGACCACCCTACGAGGCTGCCGATCGATAGTCCCTAAGGCGGAAAGACACAGTTCTCCACAGTCTGGGCTCTGGCGATCCACTCTACATAGGCCAAAACAGCTTGGGGTCCATGGTCCAACCACTCAAAATCAGTGTCAAAAAGGCTTTGATTACGCTAGCGCCAAAGCATCCAACAGGCGAAGCCAAAGATAATAGCCCACGGGCCTAGGGAGCTGTGAGGCGGAACCAACAGGTTGGATTTGACCTAGGTTGTCACCTCGGGATGAAAGAAATCTGTAACGTCCAGGCGCCCGAGGAGCGCCCGCCAGAACAACTGAACGCGCGGACAATCTCGGACCACGTGGAGAGTGGACTCTTCCTGGCCACAGAAAGAACAACTGCTGTTTGTAGTTAGGTGACGGGCCACCTGCTGTTGGTTGGTCAGGAGCTTTTGTTGACACATGACCCAAAGAAACGCATGGCTCCGTTGCTGCCCTGCCCACTTCCAGATGATCGTCCACACACTAGCATAGGAGTCCGTGGTGGTCCCCTCAATAACGTCGTAGGCAAATGCGACGGAGAAACGGCCAGTAGCAGCTGGGCCCCAACGCATGGTATCCATGGCCTCGCTATTGGGCTGGAAACAAATATCTGCTAAATCGAGACAGACCGAGGAAGGGAGGTATTGTTGAAACAAGTTCCACTTTCAGGAGCCATCGACATTGGCCATATCGGCAACTGTCGCAGCCAGGACAACATCAGGGATAGGAGTAGAGGCCACCCGGGAAAGGGGGCCCCACCCCTTGGCCCAATCATCCAGCCAGAAGGATATGTGGGAACCATTGCCCAAATTCCACTGTAGTCCTCGCCGGACGTAATGCCAAATATCTGAAAGGCCTCGCCAGAAACTAGAGGCATTGCGCCGCTGGAGCAATTGGGGAGGACGGTCTGGGGTGAAACGATACTTAGCTCGAACCAGACGGACCCATAAAGTGGAGGGTTGGGTAAGCAGGGCCCAGCCCAGCTTAGTTAATAAGGCATCATTAGTCGATCGAATGCGCTTTAGACCCAATCCGCCCGCCTTTTTAGGCCAGCAGACTGTCTCCCAATTGACTGGATTCACTTTTCTTTGCTCTCCTGTGGAACCCCAAACAAAATTTCGCATGATTTTCTTCAAATCGTCACAGAGTCGCCGCGACAGTCGTACAGTCTGCATTGTATAGAGGGGGAGGGCCTCCAGAACCGACTGGGTTAAAGTGACACGGTCGACAAGAGACAGTTGTCTGGCTTGCCAGCTAGTAAGGCGCCGTTGGGCGGCATCCAGTATATGCTGGTAGGTGTAGCGTGTGGCACGCTCATGCAATAACGGGACGCCGAGGTATTTCCCTAGATTAGTCGTACTCTAAAAGCCCAAGGTTTGCCGAATTCGGTGAACGGAGCTCGAGGGGACGTTCTTGGAGAAGAAGATCATAGTTTTCTCTCGGTTAACGGCCTGCCCAGAGGCCTGACAAAACTCCTCCAAAATTCGAACAATGAGTTCAGCTTGAGGAACTGAAGCTTCGGCAAAAAGGACCAGGTCATCGGCAAAAAAAAGGTGGGATAGGGGGGGGAGCCTCCGGAGATAGTAGCAGGGGGTGCCACAACCCTTGGCTCACAGATTTTGCGATAAGATGACCAAGTCTTTCCAGACACAAAACAAATAAGTAGGGAGAAATCGGGTCCCCCCGGCGGAGGCCGTACGAAGGCGTAAAAGGATCCAGGAGCGACCCTTGCCAGTTCACCTGCATCGTCACAGTAGTCACACAGTGCATGAGGACCCATATAAGATTCTCCGGGAGACCAATAGCTTCTAACGTCTACTGGATGAAATCCTAACGAAGCCGATCATAGGCTTTTTCCAAATCAACTTTGATGGCAAAGTAGCCTGTCCGCCCTTGCTTGCGACGCATCGAATGGATAACTTCCTGAGCGATAATAATATTATCCGTGATTTGTCGGCCCGGAATAAAACTGCATTAGGTCTCCTGCACTAGCTGATTGTGGTAAGGCTTCAGGCGTAGAACTAGGACTTTGGAAATAATCTTGTAAACAACATTGCAGAGGCTAATCGGCCGAAACTGGGTGATGTGTGTAGGGGAGGGAGTTTTCGGGGGAAGGATGAGGATGGTGTGATTTAACTCTAATTCCCATCGTTCCTTTCGGTGACCGCCTGGATGAACGCGGTCACCTTGGGCCAAAGCCGCCCCCACTATTTCTGGAAGAACAAAGCATTGAAACCATCGGTCCCCGGAGCCTTGTGAGGGTTCATGCTGAAAACCACATTCTTAATCTCGAGGGGGTGGATGGGCCAGGAGAGGTCACGGAGACTAGCCTCTGAGAGAGGAGGGAACGCGTGGAAGATTGGGAAACTGGAGGAAGGTCCCCCCTCGGTTGTGTAAAGTTTGGCAAAAAAGTCGTACGTTAAACGGGCGAGCTGGGTGGGGTCCAATATGCTATCCCCCAAGGGACTCTGGAGGTGGGTAATCGTGAGTTTCCGACGCTTGGACAGGGTAAGAGTATGATAATACTTAGTATTCCGATCACCCTTCGAAATCCAGTAGCATTTGGCACGCTGACGCCAATAAGTTTCCTCCTCACACAGCACCTGCAATAGCTCGCCACTCAGATGCTCCTCCAGGGCTAACAGGGCTTCCTGGTTAGCCCCTGTCATGGCCCGCTGGAGGCCTTGCAGGCGTGCTAGGGGGCGTTTCTTGCGATGAAAGATATTCCCAAACTCCGTGCGATTCTAGTGCGCAAGATGATGGGCAAGGTGCCTTAAAGAAGAAAACATATTTTCCCCGGTAGGATCCCAATGGATATCAACCAAGGCATCAAAATCCGGATGGGTTAACCAGGCATTCTGGAACCGAAAGCTCGGGGAGGTGACCGGTCGAGGAGGACGAGCATGGAAATGGAGTAACAAAGGGCGGTGATCAGAGCTGAGGAAAGGTAAATAGATATTGACCGAGTGAGGGAAGGTGTGGAGCCACGCCGTCGAGCCAAAAAGATGGTCCAGACGAGCTTGGACCATACCGTGCCGCCACGTAAACTTAGAGCCCACATAACCGAGATCATGGAGACTACTCCGATGGACCCAGTCTTGAAATTGTGTGTTCACCACCCGCGGGGCTCGAGCCCCGCCCCATTTATCCGCTAATTTTAATTTGGCATTGAAATCATCGCCGATAAGCCACGACTGTTGAACTAAACGGCCTAACCTCACCAACGTTGGCCAAAGATAAGACCGAGTTGCCGCTTGAGGGCTGGCATACACGGCGGTGAACTCGAAACAGGAAGGCTCATACTGGACGGAAGTATGAATGAATTGGCGGTGCGCTAGAAGCACAGTAAGATGAACCACGTCTGTCCATAAGATCCAGATCCCACCCGAGAATCCCGTGGCTTCGACGCGGAAGGAAAAATCAAAACCCAGGGTATTGATAACCTGCTGGGCCCGAGGACCACTAATTCTAGGTTCCAGTAAAACCAAAATACAAGGATTAAAATTACGAATATAATGGCGCGTGATGACCGGAAAGTTTGGCCCCCAGCCCAATGGCAATTCCAAATACGGATAGACATAACAAAAACTGAAGAAATTAAACCGACTCCGTACCTCTGAGTGGAGTGGTCGGAGCCACAGTATCGGCATCCTGCTGGAGCGGTTCCTCTAGACTGTCCATGGGAGTCGGGGCAGCGGGTGGGAGAGAGCTATCCGTGGCCACTCGGGGTTCCGGGGGCGGAGGGGAGGAGGGCAATCCAATCCTGATAGGTGCCGCTTGGGACTCCATGGCGTTGATGATTTGGATGGGATTAGGGACTCCCAGGCCTCGGTCGACTAGGAGCTGGGAATCACACACCATGTCGGTATGGGAGGGAAGGTCGACCGCGACATTTTTATCCTGCCTAGTGGGTTGGAGGTGCAAACTCGGGGCCCGGTCCGAAGGAAGAACCTGGGACCCACTGACCCGAGAGGGAGCCCCCCGGGGTTGGTTGGGAGAGCGGCCTGGCGGTCCTCTGGGCCCTTTCTTGGATTGTTGGGCAGGCCTAATGTTGGATCCGCACAGATTACCTGCTCTGGATCCAGGTACCCGATGGATGACCCACCGCAGTACCGAGTACACCGCACAGATTACCTGCTCTGGTGTACTCCCATTAATCAGTATTGTCCGCTTTGGTTGCGATTCGACCTCGCAACCTCACGGTTTTGTAGCGTCAAGCGCGCTCGCCTCTCACCATTGAGCCAATTCTGTGCGGTGTGCTCAGTACTGCGGTGGGTCATCCATCGGGTACCTGGATCCAGAGCAGGTAATTTGTGCGGATCCAACATTTTCTCTAATAGATAGTTTGTTGTGGTGCTTCTACACGTTTTAGATACGTTTGGCTTATGTGAAATTCCTCTATATGGGACCTTTTGAACCTGAAAGGTCGAAAGTTGAAACTTCCGTCTAGGGCTTATTACAATATGTGCCGCAATAAGCCCCCATGATCCATGATGGATAATAATCATTTTAAAGTGTTGATTATGGTTATATTAATGATATTTTGACTTGTAATCAAATTTTAATTTTAATTTTAATTTCATCTTATGGATATATTACTATTATATTATTATTATTATTATTATTATTATTATTATTATTATTATTATTATTATTATTATTATTATTATTATTACGACGGTATGATTAAAATTAATTTGTTAATCACCAAAATGACCAAATTAGTTTTGAATGTGTGGTCATATAATTTATGCATTTTATGAAAAATTTATTGGTTGATCGAACTTAGGGACTTTACCCAGAGGTAAATCAATATTCTATAACTAATAAATATAAAGGAGAAAATTAATATACTCTTGTCACATACGTATAGTTATCCAAAGATGCTTGATGTATTTAATGAAGTTTATTTAATTTTCTATAAAGTTTAAATAACATTCTAATGATGGTGATGATATGTATTGTTGTGTTTACCCAAAGAAAACCTGCAATATATTTAATGTATGTGCTTCCTGTCTAAATCTGTTACTTAGTAAGTCACTTTTAAGGGTTACCTTGTTTACTAGTGTGAATTTCTCTAAATGGAGTAAACAAGTCACTTTCTATTTAGGTGCTTTGGATCTTGACTTGACACTATTAGATGATAAGCCTTATGACCTTAATGACACCATTACAGAGATTGAAATGGCACATTATAAGGCGTGGGTAAGGTCTAACAGGTTATGTTTAAATTTTATGTGAATGACGATTGACAACAACATTAAGTCTACTCATCCTAACACCAAAAATCAAAATGTTAAAGATTTTCTTAAACTTGTGAAAGATAAGTTTCGTTCTGCTGATAAGGCACTTGCAGGGACACTTATGGCTAAACTTACGACCATAACGTTTGATGGGTAAAAGAGTATGTTGCAGCATGTCCTTGATATGACTAAAATCGTTGCAAGACTTAAGACATTAAGTATGGTTGTGGAAGACTCCTTCTTAGTGCAGTTTATTATGAACTCACTTCCTACTGAATATAGACCACTCCACATCAATTATAACACATTAAACGATAAGTGAAATATTGATGAATTGTCTAGTAAATTTATTCAGGAGGAATTGAGATTAAATTAAAGAAACAAGGAGTTCATTTTATTAATCTAGTGGGTTAAGGAGCTGGAAAGAAACTCAAACCAAAGGCCAGGAATTTTAAGAAGATAGAACCTACTAAAGTTCCACAGGTTGCTGATGGTGAAAGGAAGGGACAAAAGTTAGATAAATGTCACTTCTACAAGAAAGAAGGATATTATCATAAAGATTGCCTAAAACTTAAGGCTTGGTTCGAAAAGAAAGGTATACATTATGTTTCCGTATGCTTTGAATCAAACTTATCTGAAGTTCTTTCTAATACTTGGTGGTTTGATTCTGGTGTCACTACTCATGTTTCCAATATTATGCAGAGATTCTTTATAATCCAAACCATAAGCCCAACTAATAACTTTCTGTTTATGGGGAATTGAATGAAGGCCCCAGTTGAAGGTGTAGGGAATTACAGGCTGGCAGTAGATACTTGGTTTCACTTGGATTTAACGAACACTCTCTATGTACCTTCAATTTGTATAAATTTAATTTTTGTTTCTAGACTTGATGCTAGTGGATATACCTTAAGGGTGGACGTGGTTATTTCAATTTGTATAAGAATAATTCCTTTTTTGGTTATGGAATGCTTATGGATGATTTATATAAATTGAAACTTGATGATGTTTTTTTTCTTGAATCCCTATTTATTGTTAATCATGATGTTGAAATGAAATGTAGTTTGGCGAATGAACATTTTGCTTACTTTGTGGCATGAAGGACATATATCCAAAGAAAGGTTAGAAAGATTAGTAAAGAGTGAGATTCTACCAAATCTAGATTTCACTGATCTTGTCTTATGTGTGGAATGCATTAAGGGCAAGCAAACCAAACATAGTAAGAAAGGAGACAAGAGAAGCAGTCAACTTCTTGAAATAATACAGACCAACATTTGCAAGCTTTTTGACACTCAGTCCTTTAATGGAGAAAAATAATTCATCACCTTTATACATGATTTTTCACAGTATGGATATATATATTTGCTGCATGAAAAATCTCAAGTTGTAAATACCCTTGAGGTGTTTGTAAAGGAGGTTGAGAGACAATTAGACAAAAAAGTGAAAATTATAAGATCTGATAAAGGTGGTGGGTATTATGGAAAGTATGATGAATCTGGACAGTGGCCTGATCCGTTTGCTAAGTTCTTAGAAAGTTATGGCATATGTGCATAGTAAATTATGCCAAGCATATCGCAACAAAATGGTGTGGCAGAAAGGCGAAATAGAACATTGACGAATATGGTTAGGAGTATGATGAGTAATTCCTCATTACCCAAAAGTTTGTGGATGTATGAACTTAAAACTACTATGTATCTGCTAAACAGGGTTCCTAGTAAGGCAGTTCCTAAAACTCCTTTCGAGTTATGAACTAGAAGAAAACCTAGTTTAAGACACTTGCATATTTGGGGTTATCCAGCAGAAGCACCTATCTATAATCCACATGAAAGAAAATTAGATTCTCGAACAGTTATTGGTTACTTTCTTGGTTACCTAGAGAAATCTAAAGGGTACAGGTTTTACCATCCAAACCATAGTTCTAGAATTGTTGAAATAGATAACACCAAATTTTTAGAGAATGGTGAAGTTAGTGCGAGTGCTGAAAATCAAGTTGTGAATATTAATGAAATACGGGTTGATGTTCCATTACCCATAAATGTTCTTAAACCCATAACTACAACAAATGTTGTTCCTACTTTGAAAGATCAAAATAATCAAGAACAACATTTGGATAATGAAGAAGCACTCTATGAAGAACCTAACTTACCACCAACTTATGTAAATGAATGAGTTGGTATAGCTTTAAATAAACCAATAAGGGTTATAAGGTCGACTATTTCTAATGATTATGTGGTTTATTTGCAAGAGTTGGATTATGATTATGGCATTGATAATGATCTTGTTTCGTTTTCACGAGCCATAGGTAGTGATAAGCCTGAAAGATGGATTGATTAAAATTGCCCAGAACAATGTCTGGGATCTTGTAGACTTGCCAGAAGGTTCTAAACGAGTTGACTGTAAATGGGTTTTTAAGACTAAACGCAACTCGAATGGCAATGTTGAAAGATATAAAGCTAGACTTGTTGCCAAAGGTTACACTCAGAAAGATAACATTGATTATAAGGAGACTTTTTCACCTATCTCAAAGAAAGATTCATTGAGAATAATTTTAGCATTAGTGGCTCAATTTGATATAGAGCTACATTAGATGGATGTGAAAACAACCTTTCTGAACGGGGATCTTGAGGAGGAAATTTACATGGATAAACCTGAAGGTTTTTTCATTGTAGGTAAGGAAAGTATGGTGCGTAACTTGAAGAAGTCAATATATGGACTTAAATAAGCCTATATTGAAAAAATTCTTGAGAAATTTAACATGAGCAAGTGCTCAATAGGTATAATCCCTATTCAAAAGGGAGATAAGTTTAGTCTTATACAATGTCCAAAGAATAATATGGAACATAAGAAAATGAAACATTTTAATATGCTTCTGTTGTGGGCAGTTTGATGTACCTACAAACCTGTACTAGAATCGACATTAGTTTTGTAGTAGAGATGATGGGTAGATATCGAAGTAATCCTGATATTGATCACTGCAAGACTGCAAAGAAAGTGTTGGGATTTTTTCAAGGAACAAAGGATTACATGCTCACTTATAAGATGTCTAATCATTTAGAAGTGATTGGATATTCAGATTCAGATTTTGTTGGTTGTGTTGATAGTAGAAAGGTCACATTTGGCTATTTGTTCTTATTAGCTAAAGAAGCAATCTTATGAAAAAGTATCAAACAGTTTGTCATTGCTTTATCCACTATGGAACCAAAATTTGTAGCTTGTTATGAGGCTACAATTCAAGCATTATAGCTGCAGAACTTTATTTCAGGGCTTGGGGTTGTCGACATAGTAAGCAAGCCACTGAAAATTTATTGTGATAATTGTATAGTAGTCTTCTTCTCTAAAAATGATAAATACTCCAGAGGCATAAAACACATGGAATTAAAGTATTTTGTTGTTAAAGAGGATATTCATAAACAAAGAGGACATATAGAACATATCAGGACGGATCTCATGGTTGCAAATCCTCTAACTAAGGGTTTACAGCCGAAGAGATTCAAAAAACATGTGTTTAGGATGGGTCTTAGTTGTATCAATGATTGATAATAATGTTTGAGATGATGTTTTAGCACTCTTGAGTTCAATAATAATATGTTTCTAAATTTTATATTTCTTATTCATTATGTTTATGTATGCATGATTGTTAAACAAGAAATTTGTATACATTTCACAACAATTATGTGGACTGTATGTTGTTTATATACAATTTATGAACCTAAACATAATAAGTTCTTAATATAGTGGTATATAGAAGGGAGTATATAACTATACTGTGTATGACATCTATAATCTACATTATGTGATTTGTTGTGTTGAGATGCTTATGATGTTAACAGTTTATCATATTTAATTTTGCTAGTCTTATGTTATATTATTAAATATAATGATGAAACATCCAGTCAAGTAGGAGAATATAAGAAATATAGCCTTGCGAGTCTCTTTGATGATCCCCAAAATTGCTATAGGAGGCTCCTGAAAACATATATGCCTGGGCTACCAAAGCTGCTACAGCTGCAAGATGATTCGCGCACTAATTCCCTTCTTAATGTAAGTACTAAACCTATACTTCCCAATCTCGTTAGAGTAAACCGCGGGTACCTGTTAACAAAAAATTATTATCATCAATTGTTGTATTAGAAGATGAAGAGGAGAGGACGTTAAGGATTTTTAAGGAATCCACTTCTAACATGACCTTCCTGTAGTGTCTTGCCTCTCATTCTCTCTCTACGAGTGCAAGTTTTGGTCCTGCCGTAAATGTACATGGTGAGGTTTAGGTATTGTCTCTACGCTGTTCTCTCTTAGTTTTTCGATCTAGCTTCATGGAATCAGGGCTGCAAAAGCTTTCTATCCGGGAGAAAGAAGACAACGAGTTTGTTATCTCTCCAGAGGTATATTCGGACGGAAGAAATTAATTATGAGTTGTGTTTGTTGGGTAAACTGGTCGGCGAACGAGTGGTTAATGCAGAGGCATTAGAACGTACATTGTTGAGCTTGTGGCGCCCAATGCGAGGGGCGTATATTAAACCGATGGGAGCAAACAACCTCTACATTATTCAGTTTTATCATCATTTAGATTTGAAGAAGATGTTAGCTGGAGGACCGTGGTCATTTAATAAATGTATCCTGCTTGTTCATCAATGGAAGGAAGGTGAGAACCCAGAGAATATCGATTTCATTCACACAGACATCTGGGTTCAATTTCATGGCCTCCCTTTGGGTTTTGCTTCTGAGGCGCTAGCAAGAACTATTGGGAACCTGATGGGTACTTATCTGGAGTAAGACTCGGCTAATCGAAGTGATAAGTCAAATTGGTATAGATATTTGTGGAATGAATTGGATAGATTTTGACTTATTTCCTTGTGGATTTGATGTTTTATTTAGTTAATTCGCTCACATTGTGAATTTCTTGCTTGATAGGTACAAACACTTGATTTTGGGAAAAAGGGCCATAACCCCTCTTGAAGATGCCGAATTA
>JAOTBA010000205.1:7410776-7427012 GCA_025629845.1 Erythroxylum squamatum
GACACTATCTCTCAACCTCACTTCCCGTGAAAGAATTTCACACCCAATAATACGACCGACTCGTGTTAACCTCAACAGCGGATTTTCTCAATCAATCTTTTAACAAAAGAATAATAAACAAATAACTCAAGTGATCAATCAACTAAGAACAAAACAATAATACACTTGAGATAAAAGAGAAAAACAATTCCCCTAAATATATTACTTTATCAATGAAAAAACGGAAATTTGTTCATCGAAAGATTTGTTGTGAGGCTTCAATATCTTCACTAAAAATCCCAGAGATGATAATATGCTATTGTTGAAACGATTAGAACTTAAACGAAGGAACTCCAATTTTCAAGTCTCAAAACCTCCATTCTCCGCACGACCTCATGAATGTTATTTGAGGATTTAGTTAAGCATTAGCTAACTTGAAGAAATCATCGTCCTTCAAAGAAAAGCACATAAGCAGTACGTAGTGAAGCAAAGAAGCAACACACGCGGACGGAGAAGCTCAGAAGCAGTGCGTAGAGAAGCAACACGCACAGTTTTTCTCACACACACCTCAGGGGCACATCCACAACATATTATATATCTATTTTCCAATTCAATTAACTCCTCACTGCATACTTAATAATACACCCACTGCACCGTAACTCCTCTCTCACCAACACAAGCTCTTCTTCAGCTATAAATCAAGACATGCACAATACACACACGCAAGACTCCCTGATGGAGACGTGCACAAAATCCCTTCACAAACACACAAGACAACTTGCCTTTATCTTGTATCCCAAAAAAATCACGTAAGCTTTGTTTTTTTTAATATAATGAATGCCCACTACACTGTTAATTGCAAAACTCCCACACAAGATGCACATCTTCTATGGATAGAACCATACATGATATTCACCAACACATCTTGCCAAGATACACATTAATTAGAGATAGAACTCTATCACAATTAGAAGATTATCACCAATAACTTTTTGAATTCAAATCATTATCCAATTAATAACTTATATGTCCAATTAATAAATAAGATACCAAGATTAAATAAAAGATATATAACATATATCCTAACAAGAGTATCCTCTATTCATGAATTAAAAGCTTGGTGCGAACCTTAGGGTACTGTAGTGGAACGTCGCAATGCTCAATAAGGGTAGGATTCATAATCGATGAGAGCCCATTCAAGTTGAAAAGAACCAGATCTTCGTAGGACAGTGTGTGGCCAATAGTCGCCAACTCATCTATAGTTGTGGAGATAAAAAAGAGAAATTCAATGATCGTGTTGGAGCCTTTCTTTGGTGCGTGAAGGCGGCGATGGAGAATAGAACGTTAGGAGGCCAATTATTTTATGAAAAGATCTACAAGTTTAAACCAAAGTGCAGGAGCCATGTGATAGCTGAGTGCTAGTTGTGCGATCCATGGGAAAGCAATGTCGTGAGGAAGTAGTAGACAAGGCGATCGTATTGGTGCCTTTTTGAAATTATGGAGACGAAGATTCTGAGCTGGAGGTTGTAGCTGGTGGGGAGATAGTGTCATTTACATAACCAATAATGTCAAAGGTAATCAAAATAGCCTGAATTTGATTTTTTCAAATAAGATAATTGGTGGAATCCAATGGTGTTGTGAGGAAATTAGTAATTTGATTGAATGGTACCGTTGGAGTATTGATGTTTCCCATTTGATTGTGTTATTGAATTTGTTGGAAATGCCTTCTGGGATAATTCTAACGAAGTGTTGATTGTCTTCTGAAGTGTGGATGTTGGTGTTGTTAGTACCTACTTTGATAATTTTGTCGAATTGTTGTTGGCCTTCTGGAGTTTGGATGTTGGTTGTCTTCTAAAGTGTGGATGTTCATGTTGTATGAAAAAAATCATGTGCTCGGTGTGAGCTCTGATACCATGATAAAATACATTATTGAGTTGTGTTTCTAATGCTATTTACAGAGGTTTTAGAGCCTTTATACACAACAGTGTAGGTATATGTGATAAGAGAGGATATGCACAGAAAAGATTGAAAACATATTATAGATACAAACTGTCCACAAATTACAGATAAGAGCTATCTATAGTAACAAATGTTATGAAAAAATAACATATTATCAAATATTAAGGCACACCCACATTATTGAGATTATAACTTGAGCATAATTTATCCTAAACTCAGCTAAGTAAATTTAATATGTACAGTTATAATACAACTATAATCACGGACTCTCAATGGTAGATTAATTTTTATTATGTCTTCTAAAGGTTTAGGAAGGACATAGACAACAAATAAGGAATTCTTCTTAAGGGAGACTTACGAGAGTCTAGTTAATTGGTTTGTAGTATGACCATGAGATAAAAGAGTCAATTAATTGGTTTGGTTTATAGTATGAACATGGGATAAAGAAGAAAAGAAATAATGACAATATGTTTCATGTGCAAATGGAAACATGGTTGGAATGTAAGTTGGTTTCGATATTATCATAATAAGTTGTGGGAGGTGAGACGACAATTTTTTTGGTTAGGTGAATCAGAGGAAGTAACTGCAATGATATGATGTTTAACTTTACTATATAGATATTTAACTTCAGTAAGTAAGCGATTAGGTTAAAGTAGATTGTTTTCTAAAATTCAAATTAATGAGATTTAAAAGTTAAAAAAGATAATATGGGCAAAAAGTAAGTGATATGTTTGTATTACTAGCTCAATCAATATCAGTAAAGACAAAAAGCATAAATATTGTGTAGGAGATCCGTCATTAAATTTAACTATTATAGATGGATATAGCGTAGTGTTAATTTCTTTAGCTTTATGTATTTTAGTGCTTTAAGAAGGTCAATAATGTACTCTTTGGAAGACTACTTGATTTTAATATTTAGCAAATAATTTAGTTGGCTAAGGTTTTTAAGAGAGAATTAATTAGAAAGGTAAGCACTAAACTCTTGTAGTTTTGATTGTTGATTGTTTGTTTGTATAATGTCATTCATATAAGTATAGACAGTGTCTTTGCCTATATTATAAATAAAATGAGAAGTGTCACTCTTAAATTTGGTGAAATTAATGAAGTTATATCATGCCATAGAGCCTCACAAGGAATATATATTGCGAGTAATTCTTAGGGTTGTTGCATATAAATATAATTAAAAGATTTGTCTTGTAGAATATGTCTAATTCATTTAAAATTCAGCTACACGTTATTATAATAGTATGTATAAGATGGATAGTGACATGTTTAAAGATTGGACTACAGGTTTTAGTATAGTTAATGTTAGGATATTGATGAAATCCTTTGACTACAAGGTGAGTTCTATAATAAGCAATGAATTCATTAGGATTTTTTTAATTTTATACATTCATTTACACTCAATAATGTTTTGTGTAGGAGAGGAATGGACGAGGGTTTATGTATTATTTTTTAGAGAGCTAAAACTTATTTGCTTATGACATTATGTCAGTGAGCGTAGGTAAACGAGGTGGATTCTATTTCTTATAGAGAAGTTGAGGGGCTTCTGTGTAGTTAAGATTTTTTTTGTAAGAACATTTTTGGAACAGGCAATCACACGCGAGGATTAAGCTAGGTGTTGTTTGTGAGGTATATCAAAAGTAGATGCTTTTGTCAGTCAGTCTAAATCGTAAGTAGTTATGTTATAAGGCAATGTTGATCAGGTTGTAGCACTAGGCATGGTAGAGTTACGAGGTAGAGAAGTTGAACTGCCAACCTAGATAAAAATATAAAAGTATAAATGAAAACAGTCAAATCTATACATAAAATACAAAGAAGCTGAAAGCTCTACAAAAGACATGTTGTTCACAACATCGTTAAGAGAGATAGAGGAACCCCCTCATTTGTTATCTCACCTAAACCTCAAATATGACCAACAAACCTTGTCTTCATTCGCACAATAACACTTTTTGATTATCCCCTCCTACTTTCTCTCTTTCATACAAACAAAATAAAGTTATGCCCAGCCTGGCCCGACCTGTGGTCAACAGCCTAAGGTTGATCAAACTAGGCTATGAGTCGGATAAGCAAGGCTCGAGCAGCCTTAGGCTGGGTCAAAGGCTCAAACTAGTAAGTCAATGGCTCGACGGAGCTCTAACAACAAAATGACAATAATCAAAACAAAACTTACATAAGAAGCAAAACGACATCATTTTGTCTCAAGCATATCAGTTGCAACTTACCAAAATAGAAGCAAAACAACGTTGTTTAATGGTTACAACATACAACTTAAAAAAAAGAAGCAAAACTCATTTCATTTCTGATTAACTTCTAGAATCGTATGCAGCCTCGCACTCCCATTCTTATGTTCTTATTCGTGTCTGATCATTTGTTCTTCATTTCTTTTTCTTCTGTTTGAGTTTAGTTGTTGTTCTTCACTCCCCACGCTTATGTTCTCTATCTCTCCCATCAACGTACACTCTCCCCTAACGCCCTCGTCGACAGTCGCAAGTCCACCACGCCTCTAATGTCAAGTCATCGACGCCACTAACAAACCAACGTGTTAATAAGGTAGTCTCTCTTCTCAATTTTGGTTTATTATTAATATTTGATGGTTTGGATATTATTGTAGTTTGGTGATTAGGTTAATTTGTGATTGTGATTTTTACTAATGGGAATATGGGATAATGCATGCATAGTGTTTGATGAAATGCCCCTGCCGACACCTAAAATTGAAATCGTTAATTAACTAAATAGTTGTATCCAATATTTTCTTTAATGGTTTCATTTTATATTGTTTCAGTTAATTCTTCTTTTGCATTTCATTACTATGTTTTGCCAAATGGGAAATAATTATTGTATTAAAAATATGTAATTCAATGATAAATAATTCAAAAAATACATTTAAGGATGCATTTTATCTCTTTAATTAATTCATTCCATCTCATCATTCAAGTACTTGAATGTATCATTGAAAAATGAACTTAACTATCTCTATCCCACAAAAGAATCAACTTTTTATGCACATCCATTTAGCAATTGCTAGTCACCAACTATAAATAATAATCTGCAACTATCCTTCTAATTACAAGTGCAATTCCTAATTTTTTAATGAAGTTCTTCTTGAAAAAAATAGGTAACATTATTATGTATTGTAATTCAATTTCAACCTTGGTACATAATGTAACATGGATAGCTTTCAAGAAAAGTCTACTTTTGATGTGATTTTGACAAGCTTAGACATTGTCTTATGATTGTGTGGAAAGTCATTTAGCTTCAGCAGACTTATGACTAAGCTCAATTTCTGGGTCACTATTGTGTGGAAAGACAATTAAATTCAACATAATAACAATCACATTACAGTGGTGTGGAAAACTATATATATTAATACCAAAACTACCAAAAGATCTTTCATAAATGAAAAAGTGGTAGGTTTGTAAGTTTTGAGGATTGTAATGCATCGTATACTTAAATGATACGATGAATAGAAATGGTGTTCTCAATTTCATGTACAAATAGTAAATACAATCACAATTTAAAAGGTCAAAACAATATTAGACTTTATAGAAGGTGAAAGGTTTAGTTTTTTCCTCAATTTTTTGTGAAATGACTAAGCTAGCTTATATCGTTATGTTTGTACAAATTTCATCCCCTAACATTTAGAAAATATAACAATTTGTCCAAAAAAGAATAACTATGTCAAAATTTTGTTCATTGGATATGAGTTGGGTTTGATAGACCATGAAACCAACTAAGTCTTAAAACATTGTTGAACGAAATGCATGTTTGTTAAAAGGCATTTGTTTTTGTGCGATTGGCTAGTTTGTATGTAAGAATGAGATTTGGATGTTGTGAATAGAAGTATGAATAGTTAGTTCTTTTGCTTTTTCTTATGTTCAAAAGTGTTTGAAGATTTTGTTGGTTTCATAAAGTAGGATGATTAATGGTTAATAACATGTCTTTTCCTTAATGTGATCTACAAACATATACTTTCTTAATTCTTATTAATATATGTGTTTCAACTTAAACCATTATTGTTCTTTAAGAAGAACATTGTAGCTAAACTATCAAAGTGAATCTTTAATTGTTCTTTAATATTGTTTATGACCCTCATATTTGTGATAAAGAATATATCACCTTTATATTAAAATGCATGTATTTGAGTCTTGTACAAATGCATGCATACATCGACTACTAAATACATAAGCATATTATATTTCGTCATTGCTTCCTATTTTGACATAATTTATATTGCCATTAAACATTTGTTGTTGAAATGGCTTCAATAAACTTCTCTACATCAACACCTCCATTTTTCAATAATGATATGCTTAATTGCTCATTTTGATTGTTTCTAACCTTAAGCAATTATATGTTGATTATTTCCAAACTTAAGCATTTATATGTTGATTATTTCTAACCTCAAGCATTTATACATTGATTGTTTAAGATGGATGAGCATATTCCTTCAGTAGAGAGTTGTAATCCAGTACCAGAGATAAAAGTGGGAACTTCTATATCCGTACTAAGTGGGGATAGAAGTTCAACTAAAACTCAATATAAAAGTGAAGATTGTAATCACTTTAATAAGACTAGATCGGCGTATGGGAATGAAAAAGCATAGTGTACATATTATTAGAAGTTGTATTCTGGTAGTTCGAAAAGTGGAACGTTTCATTTAAAGAACATATGGATTTATGTAGTAAAAGGAAAATGGTATTAGGAGGTTAAACATTTCTTACCCCTAACCTTATGAAAGGGAATAATGAATTAACCGCAACAATTTATGACAGCAACAGATCAAGATTTTTGATGGCTGTCTATAGTTGAAAGTAAAAGATTCAGGATGCTTTGTAATTTACTGCAACCAACTTTCAAGATTCCAAGTCAAAATATAGTGAAGAAGGATATTTTGAAAATTTATAAGATAAGAAGAGAGAGACATTAAGATCATTGTTGAGTACTGAAGGACGGATTGCCATAATAACGAACATGTGGATAGCCGAAAATCAAAAGAAGGGTTATATGGCGATGAAGGCACATTATGTTGATAACGATTGGATGTTATGCAACAAATTTTTAAGGTAATTTATATTATTTAATATTGTTATCATTTACTTTTTCATTATGTTATGAATTTATGATTGATGTTGGTAATATTTGTACATGATAGGTTCATTTATGTGCCAGCACCACATACAAATGAAAATTGGCAACCATATTGAGAGACTGCTTGATGGGTTTTAACATCTTCAATAAAGTATCCATGATCACAGTCGACTATTGTAGCACGAATGATGTTTGATTGAGAAGTTAAAGATAAGATGCGAGTTGGGAGCTAATTGGTTGGTGGTAGGTTATTTCATATGCATTGTTTTCCCCATATTCTTAACTTGATTGTGAAGGATGGGTTGGAGATAATAAAGGAAGTGATAAATTGTATTCGGAATAGTGTTCTATATTGGAGTGAACTCCTAAAAGAGTTGAGAAATTTGAAGATGTTGCGTAAATTCTATGCATTCCAATTACAACAATCCCATATGCTGAGGTGTTTATCAAACTAAGGGAAAGGGACTCTTAGTATACCTATTTGCCAACAGAAGACTAATGAAACTTGGTTAGAGAACTTTGTATGAAGTTGGAATTATTCTATAATGTGACTAAATTGTTATCAGGACCAAAATATTCAACTTCACACAGTTTCTTTAGTATTATGTATGACTTAAATCATAATTTATCACTGTGGATGTTTGACTCCAATGAGATTATTTGGACTACGGTGGAGCAGATGATGGAGAAGTTAAATTCTTATTGGTCTATGGTTAGAGGTATTGTTGCATTGTTATATATGTTGGACCTAAGATACAAGAAGGACAGGGTTGAATATATTTATCATGCATTGTACATGATCGAGCTTAAGACCATGTAGATATCATTAAACAATTATGGTATTAATTATTTAATGATTATCAACTCAAAATAGAAAAATTCATGATCGGGATCTTAGTAGTCCAGGCAGTTCAACTTCGGGTTTAGTTTCAGGCTCAACCTCATCTTCTAACCAGAGATTGACATATTCTCTTTAAAAAATTTTGAAAGAAGAAAGGCTAGGACTTTTTATAATATGGTGGAGTTAGATAATATTTTATTGAAGATTGTGTGTCTGAAACTAAAGGTGAGCAGTTTGATATATTGTTACGATGGAAGAAGTGAGAAAATACTTTTCCGATCATGCAAGTCATTCCACGAGACTTATTAGTTATTCCATCATCCATCGTTGCTTCGAAATATGCTTTTAGTACTAGTAGTCAGGTTATTACTCCTCATTCTGTTCGATTTTATCCTCATATTGTCAAAGCCCTTATATGTGTTCAAAGTTAGTTAAATGATGAAGGTATTGATGGTAAATTCTTTTCTTTTTGATATATCAATTTTATCTATTTTATATTATCTTACCTAATATTATGTTTTTAATTTTTCATTAATATAACCACAGGTATTAATGCGGAGGTTACTAGTCAAATCAATCAATCAATTGAATGTTATTTGGATCAAATATATGACGATGAAGGTATATTTAATTATTTATTAAATATTACCATGTCCTAAATATTCCTTTAATTTTATTATTACGTCATAAAATATAATATTTTATACATATAAATGATTTTATCCAAACTATTGACGATCCTAGCACAACAATTTGTTGCTCTTTCAGTTTCCAGTCTCTTGTAAAATAATTTGGATAATCATTCGTGTACAGTAAAAA
This sequence comes from Erythroxylum squamatum, assembly GCA_025629845.1. Lineage (NCBI taxonomy): Eukaryota > Viridiplantae > Streptophyta > Magnoliopsida > Malpighiales > Erythroxylaceae > Erythroxylum > Erythroxylum squamatum. The sequence goes on from JAOTBA010000205.1 coordinate 7,419,466, forward strand.
TTACTATAGTTAATAAATTTGGTTTTATCATTTCTCTCTTTTAATAATTAATAAATTATTTAAGTAAAATTAAAATTCGTAATTAATTGAATTGAAACTCCTAACTATAATTAACTTAATGAATTTTCCCACAAATTCCTACTCAATTGAATTGAAATTCCTAATTAATTATATATTTGTATAATCATATGTTTCAATCGAAGGTTATTATTAAATTCAAAGTATTTCATTCAACTTAAGCACTTTTAATTTTGTATTTTTTGAATATATTAGTGTCAATGTAACTTCAATTAATTAAATTTATAACTTTAATTTAAATCTTTTTATTGCTTATAATTTTATTTTAAATATAAATTAATTTAATTTTTGCTAGAGTCCTTAGTAAATTTTCTAAAGTATCCAAGCCGTCTGTTCTAATTTTTTCATCATTTCATAAGATTTCCAAATGTTAAGATTCAAAGAGTTTAACACAAGGTTCCATCATTTGGTTCAAATATGTTGAATCCCTTAATTTATCTAATAATTTGCTTCAATTTATTATTTATTACACATATTAAAGAATTTATATATTATTTAAAATAAACATTGTAGCTTTTCATTACAAAAAAATATGAGCTATCATCATAGTTTACATTTACTGATTATTTATAATCAATACTTTTGTTATAGATATAATAAGATTATTATAAATAAATGAACTATTATTAAAGAAAGACATTTTATTAACAATGAGGGGTTTATATATTGGTATTATTTTATTAATTATAAGAGTTTTGGAATATGTAGTATGAAAAATTTTAATAATTATTTGATTTAAATATGTCATTAAATTCAAATTTTCTGTAGATTAATAGTTTGTTAATTATTAAATGCATTAAAAATTTTATTTGATATATAATAAATAATAATAATTATAAGTTTGTTATTAAAATAACATATATATTTAATATTTTTTTAGTAATAATGAGATAATTTATATATTTATGTTATTTTATTAGTTATAGCACTTGAAATTAGAGATGTCAAATAGAGCCCGCCCGATTTTAGCTCGGGTTGACCAGGCCATGAGCGGCCCACGGGCTGAGGTATGGCCAACCTGCCTGTGGCCCGACCGTTACTTCCAAAATAACGTCATTTTGTCAAAAACAGTCGTTTTGGAAGTTTTTCTTTAAAAAAAGCGAGCCGGGCAGACCTATCCTAGCCCATCGGGCCACGGGCCGAGCCAGAGGCAACCCGGGCTCGACCCGGCCCGAGCCAGAGGCAGTCTGGTCCCAACCTGGCCCATTGACATCTCTACTTGAAATCATGTATAATGTATTAGAACATGACACATAGTAGCTAAGTTGAAGATTTTGTTAGCAAAGCTCAAAGTAAGTTTAGACCACGAAAGTTAAAAATTTTGATGTAGTAACTTTTGCCTCTTATCATATACCACATTTATCATTTGATCAAAAATCGCTACTAGTTATCTATTAATTTAAAAAATTACAATTAATATACATATACATATATATATATAATAAAAGAATTTAACTTGAGTTTGTGTTTATAAGAAATCACCATGTTTATTTTAATATTTACTTTTTATATTTGTAACTAATTGCATATATAACATTTAGTAAAGTACTTATAATTTCTTAACATCATCATAACATAAGTTGTTAAAATAATTATAAAATAAAGTTTTCATTATGTTAAAATTAAATTAAAAAATTGAGATGGGTCAGGTTTTAGAGTCCCCCTCGTGGCCCAATAGAGCCAGGCCATGGACCAAGTTACCAAGGATCACCCGGGCCTATTTTTCCCTTGGCCAGGCTAGGCCCAGGTCTCGTTTCTATTCCTAGTTGTGACTTCTGGACTTATTTTTACAACCTAGTTGCTGAGAAAGAGACATATGGCTACCTCGTGAAGACCAATAGAGTTGTGTAGAGACATAAAGAAATGTTGTTTCTTCATATGAGATACATAGATTATCTTCCTCTAAATGTCTATATCTAAATTCCAGTATATGTCTGAGTGTGAGAATATGTGAACCTTTCTACATGGATATAAGTATGCATGCCAATTTATGACATGGTTATAGTGTTGATGATGGGCCGGGTTAAGCCTAGTGTTGATAATGGGCCGGTTCAGGCCTAAGGCTACACGAGCTCAGCTTAAGTCTATTATAGGTTGTTTGAGTCTGTTTTGAAGCCTAGTCAAGCCTAGCTTGTATCATTCGAGCTTGAACTTGATTAGAAGCTTGAAACGCCCACCTCCCAATCTAACTTAAGTCGGCCCATCACAGCTTCAATGCCTTTGATTGATGCTTATCCATGCTCTAACATCTCCTTCATTACTAAAGATGGAGAATCCTCACCTAAAACTCAACAATCTTGATTCAATGCCACATGATCTGCGTAACTAAGGCTATGTTCAGTTCAGTGGCTATTAACGGTGTTAAGATATATGCTATGATATTTTATTATTTAATTTTGTACATTATTTAAAAATAGACTTAGCTGGACATACTTGAAAATTTGTATTCTATATTATGTGAGACTCTTTCATAATAAGGTTGATTAGGTTTAAAATTCTAATCAAAATAGGATTTAATTGATAGCTTATTTTAGTGATAATAGCTATCTTTGTTAGAAGATTTTTTGGGACTAATGTTATCTTTTGGCAATTGCTGTCTTTAAAAGACGAGTGAATTCTTGGACAGTTGTTTTAAATCTTGATTAGGTAGTTCTACAAGATTTTGACCCTTAGCGGATTGTATTAACTATTACCTGATTCTATCAGCGGTTAGGTGACAACGAATTAATATAACTGATTTGACCAGCAGATAACATTAGCTATTTCTTTAAAAATGTTTGGTAAAATTAGTTTTTTAGTATGAGTTGTTTATATGTAAAATGATTTATAAGGACATGACTTTAAAAAAATGATTTATAAAGACGTGAGTATTATATCTTAGTATTTTTTTTGAATATTTTCATAAGAATTTAGATAGAGCAAAAGAAATCAACACCATCATTTAAAACAAAGGTTTATAATAATCTAAGAACATGGTCTAACTCCCATTAAACTATAAGTAATATTATTACGAATAGTTGTTATCTCTCGAATTCTCAGTTTTTCAATACCTTCTTGTATAGAGTTAACTTCAATATCTTCAGATATATCTGATGGTATTGATCGATAATGTTAACCTCGTCGATTGATATATTACTAATCTCACGATTTTAAGTGGTAGCTGTTAATAAAGTTAAATTTGTATATGCGATTAAAAGAATGAAATTTATCGGAATATGATAAACTTATCTCTATTTCTATCCTTATCTTTATCTCTATCTCTGTCTTTTTAGTAATTGATAATAACTTTTGGACACAATTGTTCTTTTATTCCTTAATTTTTTAGTTTGAAAATGACAAATTAAGTTCAATTTGCCAACTCAATTCGCTAATTACCAAATATAATTATTGAGTGTTTAGTGTGATCATAGTTAAATGCGTCTTAATCTGCCAAAAAAATAACTGATTAGCTATTCGTCAAACAAAGCCTTTATTAAACTAGTTGTTGATGGCGAGCTATTTGCTAACCAAGACCTTTATTAAACTTGTATTAGATGGTGAGTTGCAATTTACACTTTTGAAGTTATTGCGAAAATGAATAACGCCGTCTAGAATCAATTGCGTGAAAGTGCATTATTTCTTTCCTAAAGGTTCTATCATGCCAGGTCAAGTCACGAGCTATGGAATTTTTTAGTTTTGTCAAATGCATGAATTTTTTCAATTATATTAAATATTTTAGTAATAATTATTGAATTAGTTGTAAAATAAAATTTTAAATATTAAAATTAAATTACATTAAATTAAAATTTTAATATATGCATAATAAAAAAATAAAAATAAGTTATGAAACTAGATAAAATTTTATTTTAAATTTTATAAATATCAACTAAAATTTTATTTTAAACTTTTATTATAATCTTAATTAAATATATTTATATTTTTTAATAAAAATAAAAATTAGAAATAAGAGAAATTTAAAATTTATTATTTAAAATGAAATCAAAGGTCGTTTCAAACTGAAAAATCCATGTTTATCGAGATGAGCACGTGCCATCTTTTGACAAATTAGCTGAGGAAAAACGCCACAAAGAAATTTCTAAGTCTTGCCCACAGCCCACGTTATGCCGACCTTATCCCCAACCTAATCGTTAAAATAAGGCACCGCCTCAACCACGTAAAACCAATCTTGCCCGTCTATCTTGCTTCCAATCTTTTAATCTCAACCGTCCATTCCTCAACACTCGCTATATAACAAACTAACCTGATAAGCGAGCCACACGATTCGCCTCCTTCATTCTGCGGTGGTGTTTTTCATTTCTCTTACGATGTCCTCCTAACGGAGGATCGTAGAGGCGCGTGGATGTCTCATCCCGATAGATCGTGTCCTGATCTACGTGTTGGTTGCCGTTTTGTTTTGTGATGTTACAAATTTGTGAAGATCAGGCTATGAAGTCATGTTTTTCCAGCCGTCTATCCATCTGATGTGAGTATTCGTTAGTCTTTAGGTCTAAACTTTTGGTTCAATTATTTTTTAGCTAGTATTAGCTTTCAGTCTTCTGGATTTAGCTTAGCTGGTCTAGTTATCGACGGTTTGGGTTTTATTTGCAGATCTGTTGCAGATGTTCTTGAGTAATCGGGAATCGGTTTAATATGGTACGATTGCAGGCGTCGGTTATGCTCTTGGGTTCCGGAACTGTTTGTTTGGTGATATGTAAACCGTATATCAAAAAGTATTATGTGTATGTATGGTAATTTGTGCCTTGGTTGTTATAGGGAAAGCAAAGATGTTAGGCCTCGCGTTTAGGTTGGACAGTACGGAATAGATCGCGAGCTACCTGGTGGTTCTCGAAGCTTCTTTCGTAGCTTGTGCCTAATTCGACGATGCGGTGATCTGATGTTAGATATAAATTGGATGTAAAAGATATCGGAAGACAAAACGCCAACTGGCTGAGTCTTCTTGTAATATCTTTGTCATCCGACCTTTGCCATGACAGGTGCGCTTGCATGGCAGGTCACTCCTATTCTAATAAAAAGGATCGTTTTTGTGTCTTGAGAGGGGATCGCACGGGGATTGCTCGGGATCTCCTCTCTACAGTGTGTGCCTTGTCCCAGCTTTCTTATTACGTCTCTACCAAACCAAATCCATCCATAATCATTGCGCTGCCCGGTAATGTCCGCTGCACAAATCCAGAAGGTTCTCCATGGAAAGTTTAAGGTATGAGAGCAATCAACTGTCACAAAGTTCTTTATTTGACATCACTCAATCATGGGTTAAATGGAAGGTATAATTTCTGATCTAAGTTCCTAAAATCATTATTTAGTAGTCTTTAAGCTTCATAAACAGCTTCAAAGCTACATGGCAAATCGAAAATCTCCATTCGGATAATCCGGGAAAACTTACTGAGTTAATTTCTCTTCTGGATTGTGACAGTTCCATAATGTGGAGTTCAACACTTTGATCTCAAAGGAATAGTATTTGAGGTATCAATCAGTTTTGGAAATCATGGTAAGACATGAAAACTATTGGATCTCAAAGGAATAAGATAAGAGGTGTCATCCATTTTGGAAGTGATGGTAATGATTCAAATGATTTTCTCCGTCAACTGGTAAAAGAAAAATGTTCATTTGCTTCTTAATTGCGTTTATAATCGTGAGCTTGTCGGTAACCAAAATCAGGAATCAGTACTCTTCGTCAATTTGTAGTTAATTGCTATTATAATTCAGCATCTTTTACATTCAAGCTCGATAATTATTATGCTTTGAACTTGATTTTTCCCCGGCCCTCAGTTGTAGATGAATGTAATATTTAAAGCTCTTTGTATGGTTTTTCTATTTTTTTGTCTGTTCAAATATCTTGTACTGGAAGTTCATGAAGCCCGCAAGATCATCGCCTGCAACGCAAATGGTGGGAGCAAGTGGCGGCATTCACTTATAAGAGGATTATTAGTGTCTTGTGTGTTATGTTTGTCAGACGAATTATACCGTGGTTTTGAGTTTGCGTTTCAACCGTGATTCATGCTGACTTCTTATTTTCCAGCATTTTCTAGTAAAGTGATCTCATGGCATTGAAGATTTACCAATTCCTAAAGGATCGGCCCCGTTTTAGTTTGATCTTTATAATATACCCCCAATTGTTTTTATAACGCGTTTGTGCATATGATCTAGTGCTTAAGTACATTTGGTGGTCTCTTTCAGATTTTAAGTGCTATTTCATCTTGTATTGTTTAATTATCTATTTGTCAATGCTTCTATTGGTATCATTTTCTTCCGTTATGAATCGAGCATTTTATTCTGTTAATACAATCATGGGAGAGTAGTCTTTCAGAATTCCTAAACTTAAGGTGAAAGTCATATGTATGATGTCTGATAAAACAGCTGTGGTGGGAAACGCTATGCTATGTTTGTGTTCTCAATTTTTATGAAGCTCGTAAAGCTTACTTAAATTGCATCCGTGGTTGCGCTAATAATGAACAGTGCATGGATAATTACTAATTTTATATTTTAAACCCACTTGTGACGAAGTCTTGGAGTCTGAGTTTTGTCGACTTTTTTATCTGTATTTTCACTAATTCTGGAAGTTCAAAAAAGGATCTACATCTTTAGATCTTGGTAGGGATAGAATCTTTAGATGCCTAATGTATAAATTATTTTGCAAGGCACATGGCCATGCCGCTCATCAACCTGAAACTTCTTTTGATATTTTGATGCGAAGATCTGTAAGCTTGGTTAAGCTCTCAATAATCCAATGGAATGTTGGGAGACTGGTGGTTCGAATCCTCCCAGATCTGCAATCCTTTATGGTTGTTCAAATCAGCTTTTATCATAATTGTTAAATATTTATTGTTGGTTTTACGTAAATTATGAAATCAGGTGGAAGACATAACAAAGATGAGGTGATTCCAGCTGGTGCTTTCCCTTACAAGGTGGATCAAATGGCATGAAATCTTCTGTCCCCTTATTTGTGTACCAATCCTGTCCTACTAAATTTAAGCCATCTATTTGTGGGGATATGGCATGAAATTTTGCGTCCCCAAATTGATGTACCAATCTTGTTTCACTAAATTCAAGTCATCCATTTGTATGGAAATTTACACAAATGGATGGCTCGAATTTAGTGGGACAGGATTGGTACACAAATTTTCGGGTCAAATCCCATTATTAGAGGAGTATCCAGCGATAGCTGTCTCGTCAACTGGCCTGATCATCGTAGCCGTTTTGATATTTATTGTTGAGATTTTATTGTATTTTGCATAAATGGGACCCAATTTAGACAATCAAAAGATACAAAACTATGGGCTTTTGTTTTTTTTTGAGTTGGCTCATGAATCTCTTATTTTTTATCTAATACTATCTTCAATATATAATAAGTATCGTTGTAGAGAAATGCACATTTATTAAGAAAGTTAATGAAATGTCTGATATATCTTTATTAATTACATGTTAAAGTGCCTTAAAAATATAATCTGTGTAATCTGACTAATTAAGATGTA
>JAOTBA010000205.1:7428685-7460339 GCA_025629845.1 Erythroxylum squamatum
ACCCAAACAGCTTATCGACCCAAAGCATTTATAGGGACACGTTCGAATTGCGATCCAGTCAGCGCTTGACACGTGGCGTAATCTGAGGGGAGAGGTTACGAAGATATCCGGAGAGGCGTGACAGCTGAAAGGACGTACGGGACAACTGCGCAACGGCTACGAAGACGATACGTTTCAGATTCTTAACAGTTGTCAGAGGGCACGCGCCGTCTACAATAAATGCCCTACACGCTCTTTAATGATGCCTTCTTGGTACACGTAGTGCGCCCTGTTGAATAATAAGTGCCGACGCCGACCGATTAAGGCCCTCTGCTACTTGGCTGAGTCCAGTACGAGCCGTCCCATATACGAGCTCTGTCTCCCTAATCGATCGGTCGTCCCAAGTATCGATCGGTCGTCCCAAGTATCGATCGGTCGTCCCAAGTATCGATCGGTCGTCCCAAGTATCTATCGGTCGTCCCAGGTACGAGTGGTCCCAAGTACTCCTTCGACCCTTCTCTTCGCTCAGACTCGAGGAGTAGGGGGGCTTATGGTTGGGTCGGTCGTAATGGGTCTGGGCCCAGTCACAACGACTCATGGGCCGACCGGTCCACTCGTCAAAGATGCCAAAACCAAGCCCGTCCCATGATCTCCGAAGCCCATCAGCAGTCATCAGCAGTAAACCACTTTCCATGCAGAAGTAGGAGACTACGTAAAGACCTAACCCTAGCATCCTTCCCATATATAAGGTGTGATCTCCTCGCGATAAGGTACGCAATAATAAACCTATCTCTCTAGCTTTTACGGCAACCTTACCTTCACCAAAAGACTTACTTGATCGTCGGAGGGGCTAATCGGGACATAACCCCCGACGTGCCTTCCTTTATTTTGCAGGTACCTTCACGTGTAGTTTATCACAGAGGATACTAGATTCATGGATCCAAACGGTAACATGCAGTTCAGCCAAAATCCGGCAGAACCAAATATTATATAAGCTTAAAATTAAATTCAAGTTTTTACAATAGATACATATGGATCATAAGTTCACGTATTTAATAATTATGATTTTACAAATATTTATTTAGAACGATTAAAAGATATGAATATACTCATATTGTATTTTAATATTATGAGTGCATTTATTTAACATAATTATATATTTTTATTTTTAAATTTTATTTTGAATAATTATAAAAATATTATATTATATTGTAAATCTTCATTCAATATGTTTATTTTATATTTTAAAAAACTCCTCTGTAAGAGCGTTTTGGTATTCAGCAGATAAAGATTGAACATTAATAACTATTGTATCTTCGAAAAAGAATAGCCACAAATCTAGAAGGACGTTCGTAATTGTCAAATATCATATACCATCTATTTTATTTTGCTCTAAAAATATATCTATCACGCGTGTTACACTTACAGGAATTGTTACATATGTGACATTAACGCTGTGTTTAGTTCCTGTTCTTGTTAGTGGGGACAGAAGATGAGACATAAAAATTCTGTCTCCGTGTGATGTTTGGTTGCCATCATCGAGTTTTTGTCCACCGGTTCTAGATGACAGGGATAAGCTTTTTTGTTCCTCTCAAAAATGAAGGACAGAGACGCTTGTCCCTGTCTTCGCAACATAAGCAACGTTCATGTTATTATTAGTTATAACATAAGCAACAAAAACATAAGCAACAAAAGCAGCGTTCATGTTTTGTTATAACTATTAGAATTATCAATATTATTATAATTAATTTGTTATTATCATTATTATTATTATTCTTATTAGTATTAGTATTAGTATTATAACATTTTTATTTTTTATTATTATTATGAATATTATTATTATTAATTTTGTATTAATTGTTATTGTTATTATTTTTATTATTGCCATACATTTTGTATTTTTTATTATCAATTTATTATTATTATTATTATTATTATTATCCTAAGAATGGGTATTTATTATTATTATTACGATTATTATTATAATTAATTTTGAATAATAACTATTGTTATTATTAATATTATTATTATTGTTATCACACATTTTTTATTATCATTATAAATTTCTTCTTCTTCTTCTTCTTCTTATTATTATTGTTATTATTATTGTTGTTGTTATTAGTATTATTATTATTGTTATTATTATTATTATTATGCTTTGGTTATTATTATTGTTATTATTATATATATATTTTGTATTTATTGTAATTCAAATTTATTATTATTATACATTTTGGTCTGATTTATTATCGCTATTCATCATCGTCGTCGTCGTCGTCGTCGTCGTCGTCGTCGTCCTAAGAATAGGTATTTATTATGATTATTATTATTATTTGTTAACTTTTTAACTAATGCATATCATTCGTAATCAAAATTGTCAATGACCAGGGGCATTTTCGTCATTGGCACAATTTTTTCGTTCTGTCCACTGCAACCAAATGCATTTTGTCCTCGAGACGGAGACAGTTATTTCTGTTTTGTCTACCACAACCAAACACCTCATTGTTTCAATTTTTTGTTTCGTTCCGTCTCCAAATTTTTGTTTCATTCCGTCTCCAGCCACCAAACTTTTGTTTGTTTTTATCATTTCAATTTTAATTTTTTTTAATTAAAACTTACAATGTCACAAGTGTTTTCATTTTTAGATACGCCTGTATCTTTTTTTTATCATTTCAATTTTATTTTTATTATAAGACTTACAAATTGAACACTAATTCTTAACACCAATATTTTAAACATAGGGATAAGATAAGAAATTTAAAGTTGAAAAATTAATTAATTTTATAAATTGTTTAATTAATTTAATATTAATCAATTATTATTATTATTATTATTATTATTATTATTATTATATGTTCTATGATTATTATTAGAGTTATAAACTTAATTTTTGTAAAATTAAATATCTAAAATATAAATTCTTATGAAATATTCAAAGAAATACAATTTTTTAAGTCATGCCATTATAAGTTATTTTATACATAAAAAACTAATTTTATCAAACATTTTAATAATCAGCTGATGTTATCCGCCATTAACTAATTACAGATAGAATCAACTAACCGCTAATGCAATCAGCTGATCGTCGAACATTGCAAACATTTGGTTACTCTTTAAAAATTAAGTTCAACAAAATTATTATTCCTTTCTTGGCATCAGTTAGCAATATATTTTAGTTTGTCTTTAATCCAACACCTTAATTATAACAATGATTGTCATATTTACTATGAATATTTCACTTATTCCCTACTTCGTATTACCGATCTCTTGGCGTTACTCTGCCTTTTAGATTGCTTGCAGAACCTTTCTTGTTGAGCCATAAAAAGGGAATAGGTTAATTTTCATTTCTAAACAGTTAAGAAAATCACTAAAAACAATTTATAATGCGACTTAACGATACAAATTATTTATTTTAGAGAAAATAAGTGAAATAAATTAGTTGACATGTCTTTTGTGAAAAGAGGAGTGAATACATCTAAGAAGAAACGGCCGAGTAGTGGTATAAGGAGATACCGCATTTCAACAGTAGTTGTACACTTCGCTGGGACTAGGGAGTATCGGGATGCTTGGTCTGGCGTTTTATTTCATTTCCCAGATGTGCATGCCTATATATAAAAGTCGTAATTGTGTAACAAAACAAACCCATAAACCAAGTCATAACCGGGAGGGAGGCATTACGATTAAGACCCTCTCCTTCGTCACTTCCCTATCTGCTGTTTTATCAGGTTTGCTGTTGTACATTTTTATAATTCTTGCTCTGCATTTGTTGTTGGTGACCAGCTTATGTCTCGAAAACCTGTAACGTTGGCATTCTATACCCTTTTGCTCTTTCTTTTAGATTTTAATATCTTCAGATCTTGGCTTATTAGTTTTCCGAAATGACTCAATGCGAAAAAAAAAGAAAGGGAAGAGGAAGAAGAGCTAAAGTTATGTTGAAGATGATTGAATTTTTTCACTCAAGCACTTAATGTGCCTTGGATGTTTTGCAGTCACCATGTCTCTTGATAGAAGGCTATCGTATAAGCATCGACGAAGTGACAATCCAGATTCAGATTCAGAGGTACTGAATTACTAACCTATGAGGATATGAGCAAGGCTTGATAGTTGATACTGATCTGACAAGCTAGCTCTTTTTTTTATTCTTAACATGCCAAAGCATAAATCCTTATTCTAGTGCAATCATTATAGTTCGAACTATGGAATTATATCCGTGCAGATAACGAACTCATGCTTCTTGTACAAAAACCTCTAGGTTGGCCAACTGAGAGCTGCTCTTGAACCTCTATCTGGACGCAACTTGAAATATTGCACCGACTCATGCTTGAGGAGATACTTGGAGGCTCGGAACTGGAATATTGACAAGGCCAAAGTAATGATTGAAGCTACACTCATTTGGAGGGCAACCTTCAAACCTGAAGAAATTCGTTGGGTGCGATATGCTTTTATGTATCATCTGTTTTCCACTGGCTCTTATTGATTTGAATCTTGTTATTTACACATTTGCCGTGTCCAGAGTGACGTCGCACATAAAGGTAAGACAGGCAAAGTCTCGAGGGCCAACTTTAAGGACAAATTTGGGAGGACTGTGCTTATTTTGAGACCAGGAGTTCAGGTCTCTAACTGTATATCTTGATTTCATAACCATTATCTCCTTGTTCACTGCGGTTTTGTGCATGGATTGAACTTTGGTTTTGTTTTTCTTCTTACACAATTCATAGAACACGGCATGGACAGAAGATGGTATCCGCCATTTGGTTTATCTGATTGAAAATAGTATCCTAAACCTTTCTGAGGGACAAGAACAGATGTCATGGTTGATAGACTTCACAGGGTGGACCTTTGGAGGCAATCTCCCTATCAAAATAGCTCGCGAGACCACTAAAATTTTACAGAATCATTACCCTGAGAGGCTTGCCGTTGCTTTTATATATAATCCGCCTAGATTTTTTGAGGGAATATGGAAGGTAAACTACTCGCCCTGATTTTTAACATTAGGAAGCATAGACATATCTACAAATTTCTCGCCATTGGGTCTAATTTGGAATTCCCAAATTCTAAACCATGTTGTTTATCTATGTTTGCCTGTCCATTAATAATAGTGATGCAAGAAATGAATTCCATTTGCAGGCAGTGAAGTTTCTCCTGGATACGAAGACCTCCCAGAAAGTGAAGTTTGTGTACCCAAACAATCAACATAGTTTGGAACTCATGAAATCTTTCTTTGATGAGAACAATCTGCCATGCGAATTGGGTGGCAAGGCCACATTGAGGTACGACTACGAGGAGTTCTCAAGGTTAATGATTCAGGACGATATAAAAACTGTCAAGTTCTGGGGAATTGACGAGAATCCAAACCTCACCAATAGTGACCATTTAGGTACTGAGTTGAAGGACAAGATGTTGCAGAGTTAACCATGTTATATAACTCAAATACATGGGCAATTTAGCGAGGCATCAATTCTGAATTGTGCCTGTTTCTGTGTGCTAACTTGTGTCCCTCTCCATTCTTCCATCCATTAAACACAAGGTGACACACGAAAGCGAGAACAGCTACTCTGTACCCATTTAGCGAATTCTATATCAACTAACCGCTTTGTTTCTTTATTTCTTACACATATATAAAATATATCTTATACACCAGTTTTTTTTTTCTTCTTTTTCATCTTTCACATCAATGCGAATTTTGATTTCAAACAGATAAAAAATGAAAGGCAATCTTGCTGTATTACCCTTCTTTTGTTTAACATCTTATGTTTATCTAGGTTTTGTATTTTTCAAGGTTCATCACTTGTTGGGTTGCTGCTATTGGATAAGGGCTCACCAAGTACCAAATCTCCATTTAATGTAATATAGAATGATAAGTGAAATCAAGTTTTAGTGAGCTGAGGAACTTGTTTGATTAAGATCAGTTTCAATCCATCTTAATCAGTTGGCCTTAACTCGACCGATACCTGTCTTTTTCTGATTTAGAGATTAGGACAGGGGTTATGATGAGCATTTCAGTCGCCAAGGTTCTCAACCTAAAAGGTAGGTTATAAGTGAAACAAAAGCGATTGCCCTCCCCTTTCATGGCACATCCGAAACCTTCATTTAGTGTTTAATTTAATATTGTGAGTATTAAGTATAATAGTGCATGGATGATTGGGTCAACTATCGTCTGGTGAATCTATATTAGCCAGAAAAAGAAATAATAGTAATAATAAAGCACCAAGATGATGAGCTTGTGTGAAAGGAAAGGACCTTTTTTTGGGGGCTTTGAGTGTAAAGTTAGGCATCCTTGAGTTGACCAAAGATTAGGCATCTTTCAATTCAACAGGGACCCAATGATAATCTTTATTGAATTTCTTTTATGATAAGCAAACAAAAGGCTAAAGATACAACAACCCAACAACCTCGGTCTTATTAACCATTTGTAAAATCATTCCATTCATTAAATTCTTCAATATCAAACTTGTGAAGAGTAAATTCTTAGCCTCAATACCAAATATTGCACAAACAGCGGCAACGTGAAGAAAATAAACAAAACAAAAAAATACCCAATTAATGTAGTTGAACCGATATGTGGCCTAGGCCACAAGACCACACTCAAGGAAATAGATTTATTTTATTAATGTGGGAAACACAATTCAAAGAGAGAAGTGTGACATTGCAACTACTTACACAATCTTGAATTGGGATGTCTTTAAAATAACTTTTTTAAAAATTAAATGTATAAAATAACGTCTTTTTGTGATTGAGTTGAGTTTGAATTACTCAAATCTCACGGGACCTAACTCTTGTAAATAAAATGTTATTTTTTGCTTTAAAAAAATAGATCTCGGATTGCTATAAGTCTGATTTAGCCCATAGACCGGTCCATTGAAAACACTTTAATTTAGGCAAACGAAGTATCTGAAAAGTAAGAGAAACAAAAAAATGGTCACTGTCTTTTCGTTTCTAGAACATGGACGGTACTTGAGTGGCTATTGTGAAGTCGGAAAACATACACCATAAAATTTCCTTTCCGTTCTGTTTTTTTTTTATTTGTTATTATTTGATATAAAATATCATGGCCCCAAATAAATAGTGTTTCCAGTACCTCTAAATTTGAGGAATCTGGCCCACGGTAAATAGCGTTTCAAGTACGTCTAAATTTAGGGGATTTGGTCCACAAAAGAGGCTGGCTGGTTGAATTCATGACCAATACTATTAGAAATTCAAAAATGATGGCTATACGAGTTCAGATCTATTGTCTAATATCATGGTGTTTTATTGTGTCCAATAAATTTCAGTCATTTATTTGTATGGATCCCGCGTGCATCCCGCAAAACAAATGATTGAGATTCCATGAGACAGAATAAAACAGAGTAATATTGGACAAAGGATCTGGACTCTGGCTATACAACTACAAAGACCATTGTAATCATTTTCTTACCCTACCGGCGGTATGTATTGTACCGGCCAGAAAATAGTACACAATAGAATATTTTAGCACTGGGTTATAATACTGGCTTGTTTTGCCTGATATTGACAGGTACTATCGGTATTTAGAATATAGGCTATATATTGGTCGGTATCGAAAATTTTAAAAAATATGAACAATTGGCCTCAAATTTTGTATTTTTAAAATTGTTAATATAAATATAACAATATTTTATTATTAATAACAATTACATATTAGGATAAAATATATATTTTTATTATTGAAAATTAAATATTAAGATAGAAAATATATTTTATTATTGATAATAATTATTCTTTTTATTTGATATTTTAATATAATTATTATTTATTATATGATAAAATTATAATATTTTAAATACTTGTGTTGTTATTAATTTTATATTTCTACGATGATAAAATAATCTTTTTATATTAATTGTAGTTATTATTTATATGTGGAATATGTGAAAATAATATTAAGATAATAAATAAATTGTTGTTATTTTAAATTTCTATTATTATAAATTTTTAAGACAGGTTGGTTAAAATTATACAATACAATATTGAAGGATTGTTTTGTAACTTAAAAAAAATTAAGGAGTATGTTATAAATTTAAAAAGTTGCCTAAACGATATCTGATATTGACCAGTATAATATTGTATCAGAATCTGATCCAGTATTACGTCCCATTTGATATTCGTAACATTCAAAGACAATACATTTGTAAATATTTACAACTTTACTATAAAAAGAAAAAGATAGTGACCAAGAGGGGAGCAGATCTTCTGCTCCCATAACTTTGTTCCTCTTGGGCATGTGCTCCCATAAATCTGTTCCTCTTGTACCCAATCATTTTCATTTATCTAATTTATTGCAATAAACGGACGGATTAACTTATGAACGTGGGGTTTGAAGCAGTTGGAATAGAAGATCTATTCAGACCAAAAGGGCCTACTTTGTTTAGACTTTCCAATTCCACGCATACAGTTCAAAGGTCAATGCATCAGCCTCTCGTCTTCATGTTGAAAATGTGGATGCTTGGCTTTGAGTTTGCGAATGAATCACTTTGTATGGGAAAATAGATTCGGTTAGTTTTATATTATGATTAGAGGACACATTTTATTTTTAGGAATCGTCTGTATCTCTCATATATTATAAGATAAAGGTTGTCATGTTAGTAACATAGGTCTTCTTTTAATTAATTAAAATATGATTAATTAATTGCCCTCAAGGGGTGTGGCTTGATGGTTGAGGGCAGGACTTAGTTTCGGTTAGATTCCAGGTTCGATTTAGTCCCTCTTGTAAGAGCCTGGGGCAGCCGGGATTTTACATGTAGGTGGAGAACTAGTTGGGCCCTCAATGATGAGGTGCGCCCGCTTAGCCCGCCTGTGAGGTGGTGCGCCAATTGAGCCCTCAGAGAGGTGTGCCCGCTTGGCCCGCCTACGGGATTTCCTCGAATCCAAAAAAAAAAAATTAATTAATTAATTTAAATATAATTAATTAATTATATTATTTTTCTTTGCTAACAATTAAATGTAATTAATTAAAATATATTAAAATTTGATATAAAAAATTTAACACATTTTTATTTCTAAAAATTTAACAAAATTTTATTTTTTAATATTTTTAATAAACTAATCAATATCAATAATAATGGTAATCATTCATCTGTCTTAATCAACCATTCTAATTATAATAATTATAAAAAATTCTCTTTTTTGGTTATATTAATTTCTATTGATATTCTCATTTCTCGTATGAACTCACTATATTAATTTCCACTCATATTTTCATTCCCCGTATGAACCAACCGTACTCCTATTCTTAATATGTAATTGACGCAATTTAATAATTATTGAAAAGGCGTGTTTTTATCCTTTTGTAATATGTATCGTAATTCTTCTTGCTCAATTTTACCGATTAAATATACTGAAATAATAATATTGTATAGTATAATAATTTATGACTAGCCAAAGCTCTCTCGTATAGTTGGCAGAAAAGCGGTTGTATCAAGAAACTTCTCTCCATCCTCTCTGCTGCTTCTGGTCAGCTTTGGCAGTCTAGGTATATCTGCATCTCGTGTATATTTTTGTTGTTTCCTTTTCTTTTAATAACAAAATAAAAGGGTAAGAACATTGAAACTAAAATTATAGCCTGGATCTGTCGACTCGGGACTAAGGAGCTTCTTCTACATCTTTTGTTTAAGAGTAGTTGAAGCCGCAAACACTGGTTTCGTTTGAAGGAGCTGATGGGATCATTTTAGACTTCATCACCTATATACGCTGTCATTAGCTGTGTGCTTCTTTCAGGTTTTTATCTGTCCTTCAGTTACGTTTCCAGAACTAAATGTAAAAAGAAAAAAAAAAACAAAAGGTCCTTGATGCTTGGTCAGACATCAGGATTCCTAGAGTCCTGGACTTTTCTGTCCTGACTCTGTACCTTAGGGAGATTACTTTTTAATCAGTAATTTCGTTGTGTTCATGTTTCTTCTTAGTTATGGAGGTAAAGAATTTCATGTTCTTGGGCCAATAGTTCTACTGTCTCTGTCTGAGTCATTTAATTTTTGTACTGGAACAGTAAACACAAACATGATAGGGCCCTATGCATCTGTCTTTCGGTTGCTTTTTAGCTCTTTCAATATTTCTGCTTGTAATGATTTCAACTTATGAGCTCAATTTTCTCTCTGGATTTACAGGGTAACAGGTATTTCCTACAAAGCATCTGAATTTTCCCGTTGACAAACTGCAGTCAACATGTTTCTTAGAAGAAAGAAATCGCAAAACCATGGAGAGGACGAGCACATTGAGCGAGATGCAAAGGTAGTAAGAAAATGGATATAGAAAGTAACCACTCTCAATTAGCCCTCACTCTGTTTCAACTGCAGCCTACAAAATTAAAAGAAAAAAGAAAGTTCTGATTGTTTCAATTTCACTGCCACTTAACTGGAACTATGGAGAAAGGGCACTAAATGCTTCTTGTACAACTTTCAGGTTAGTGAGCTGAAGGCCGCCATCGGACCCCTGTCAGGACGCAGCTTGAAATACTGCACTGATGCTTGCTTGAGAAGATACCTGGAAGCCCGGAACTGGAATGTTGACAAAGCAAAGAAAATGTTGGAAGAGACACTCAAATGGAGGGCCACTTTCAAGCCTGAAGAAATCCGCTGGGTATGACAATTTTCTTTTTCCTTCGTTTTATTCTTGGTAAAGTATCACTTCATTCCAAGTAATCCACCTTCTGGTTCAGAGAGTTAAGTTAAATTGAAAGAAATAATAGAGAAGTACCTTCCCTCTGTTAGTGGGATTTAAATTTACATAACTAAATTTAAAAGCAATCTTTCTCACGACGATTTGGCCAAATGCCTAACACGGGCCGGGAGACTAATATCGGACTTTTTCGTTATGCATATCTCTACTTGCAATTTTCATTTAAATGGTTATCCTATATCTTCATATTCTACTCGGTCGATCTATTTAACAAAATAGACAAGTCAATTCTCCAGCATGAAGTTGCAAAGGAAGGAGAGTGCGGTAAAGTCTCCAGAGCAAATTTTTGTGATCGATATGGCAGGACTGTGCTAATAATGAGGCCAGGATTGCAGGTCTGAAACAAACCACCTAGATGCTTATGTTCCTATTATTATGTTGATGGTTGTCTCTCTCCCCGTAACATCGATTTACTATGCCAGAAAGCTGCCTGTACAGAAAAAACTATTCCCCATTTGATCTACCTTATCGAAAATAGTATCCTTAATCTCGGTGAGGGTCAAGAACAGATGTCATGGTTGATAGACTTCAGTGGCTGGACATTAAACACCAACATACCTGTTAAAGTGGCCCGCGATATCAGTTACATTCTGCAGAACCACTATCCTGAGAGGCTCAATGTTGCATTTCTTTACAATCCTCCTAGGATTTTCGAGGCTTTTTGGAAGGTTTGTGCTCATGTAAATTTCTTGCAAGATTATGCACATTGTGAGTCTTCTAATCTTTCGTTTTCATTTGCAGGCAATCAAGTATTTCCTGGATCCAAGAACCTTTCATAAGGTGAAGTTTGTGTACCCAAAAAACAAGGAAAGCGTTGAGCTCATGAAATCTTACTTTGACGTCGACAACCTCCCAAGCGAATTCGGAGGAAAGGCTACACTAAAGTATGATCACGAGGAGTTCTCACGGTTAATGGCTCAGGGCGATATAAAGACTGCCAAGTTTTGGGGATTTGACGTTGATGGCCATTCTCAGCACTTGGAGCACCAATCCAACTGAACTGCGCCCTGATGTTGGAATCTGCTTGTAACTCACCAAGTACACCAATGCAAACAACTAGCATTAAGTTTATTATCCAAGCTCCTATAATGCAACTTAATCATCATTAGTTTATACTTTTCATTCCTATTTTTAGATGTCATGAAAAATTAAGATTGTAATGAATTTAAATGTTATAGCTTCAAAGTTTGTAATTTTTTCTAGGTGAAGGATTGGAGATCTGTTGAACCCATTCAACATGAGCTCCATTTACTTTCTGCAGAGACAAGTACGGAGAAAACAGTATCTCATTTTCTATCAATCTCATATCTTCAAATCAATTACTGCATTAGTGATTCCTCTCACCACATCGATAAGTTTAAGATCCATTTTTACTACAATCAGGTTCTGATAGATCACATTCCGAGATTGATGTTCAATGCATGGTAGTCATGGATTTCAAGTGGTGCGGAATATCAGCTGAATTGGTGGGAGGGATCGTGGTTTCCCACGGTTCCATGCGGGATGTACGAAATACTGGAACTTGTAGGTTTTAATATCATGGTGCTAGGCCATTTTGGCGTGTAAACTTCTGTATCGAAAATACTGCTTTTCGACAAGGTGAGCTAACCAGCTACCAAATTTCGCTGTCTGATTTAGTAGCTGATCGAACACCGCATTTCAAACCTTGATTTGGTAAACGTCCGACCATCAATGGAAGGCATCATTCTTGAGCTGACAACCAACTCTGAAATGTAATCAGCTAAAGGAATTACACCAACAATTTCTAGAGATTGACCCATGATAAGTGTCATTGAAATGCTAGTATGTAACCATCTTATGCTCTATCCAGGCAAAGTGATTAATCATTAAATCATGTGTCAAATAAGTAACCGAATTTTTCATTTACCACCGCTAACCCTTTGGGAAATTAATGGACATCCTATCAGGAGATAAAATAGTTTTTGTAATTTATGGAATCATTATTTTAATAGAACAGCTTGAAATAAAAATAGAAAATAAGAAATTACCAAATAATTATTTTAAAAAATTAACTTAAAACAAAATTAAAAATTAAAAAGTTTAACATACGGATATCTTACAAAATATTTTATTCCTTGATGAAGAAACTAACTACAAGTTATTTAATTGTTCAACTCTTAGTAATATGCGTAGAAGATTAGACAAGAGTGACAATTCTATTATCATCTTTTTCCCCTTTTATAGGGAAAACTAATGTTTACCAAATCTAGTTAATAATTAGATTTTCATTTTAATATAATCAGATATTTTATATTTGATCCTTCAAGTTTTTAAAATTTCATAATTAAGTTCAAATTTATTTTAATTAAAAATTCTATCTTTAATTGCTTTATGTGTGTGAATAATTAGTTTCTTAATATGTTGATAATAATTTATCAATAATAATTATAATTCATAATTGTAATTAGATCCTTTTTGATTAAATAATTTGTAATTATAAATCAAGATTGAAGTTCAGTAACATATCGTGAATGTCCAAATATAGGAATATGAAAATGATTTGACTTAACATATTAATATATAGTTATAATGTATATTTTAATCATTTCTTCATCAAATGATTTAATTGGATATACAAAATAAAATTAATTTCTATTATGTTAAAATTCAATTATGTTTAATTTTGTAAATTAGTAATTAATTTGTAATTGATATTTAAAAATAACTTTTCAAATCTCAATTTATTTTAGTAAGATAATTTTTAAATCATTATTAATCAGGAAAAGTAAAAAAAATCACAATCATTTTAGAAATAGCCCAAGAGTAATTCAGCCCATTTGGCCCAAGAGTAAAAAGGCTCAGTTATCATAAGTTTTATAAATTAATTAGATTGCCTGAAGAATTCTTAGACACAAGAATTAGTTAAAAAAGTTTTAAAACATAGGAGGCAGGACAACTAAGACATGATGAACATGCGATGAAGGAGAAGTTTGAAGTTGAGAAATTACATCATAGTTGTTTGAGGCATTTACATCTATAAAGATATATAAAGACACCAGCAAGAGAAAAAGAGAAAATCATCAATTAGACTAGTCAAACATGCAAAACATATCATTGTTTCAACCTTTTCTTGCATTTTGTACTTATCCTATGCTTAAATTAACTTATCCTTTTAACTTAAATTTTGTTTCAATACTTTTTAGTAGTTTGGTTACTTAGAAATATGTTCTTTAAGTTGTCTAAAGCGCACCTATATCATTGTTTAAAAGTCAAGTACACTTTTAGGAGAATTCCTCCCTGACACGCTTAAATTTCAGGTTAGTGACTCATAAAAGCGATCAATAATTTGGTATGCCCTGTGGGACCACGATGCCCCATATAAGGAATGGAAAAATATTGCTATACCTTTAGTCCCGGAGGAAAAAAGTCCCTATTATAGTAAAGAATGAAGGCTTTGTATCCTAAATAAATGAAAATCTTAAGAAGGCAACATCACCTTCAACTGAGTCTCCAGCTGGCAAGGCTTTGAAATCGACTTAGCTATCAACAAGAAATGATGTTGTTTATGCAAATAATATTTTAAAGTTGAATTCCAATTCAGCCTTTATGGCTGAAGCAATGAAAATACTGATAGAGAAGATGGATAAATTGTCTGCCACTTTAGTGCAAGTTGCTAGGCAAAATTCTTCTTCTCTAGCAAGACAAATCTTCAAAGGGCTCGAGGTACAACTTGTAGTAAATAAAATTGAAGTTGGTAAGTGTAGTCATCCTCTAGCTTCTTTCTCCATGGAAGAAAGATATATTCCGCCTCATAAAAGAGAAAATATTCCTATTGCACCTGTGCACATTAATCCTATAAATGGTTGACAAGTGGTTAAGCTTCAAGCTCCTAAAAGATAGGGGTTTGGTTTTGAAGTTAAGGCTAATGGACCAAATTATGACTTAGAGGGCAACCTTTTGGCTATAAATCATAATCTTGTTCCCATTATTACTCCTCCACAAACGAGACTTTAAGTTGATATAGAAATCATTAGAGAATCCGTTAAAGAACTAGATGAGCCTAGTTGAGATAGATTGACCACTCATAATTCTATAAGCCTTATCTGGAGCTTATTGACCATAAGAATTCTTATCTCCTTGGATAAAGAATTCTTGAATTAAATTTATTTTCTAATGAAGATATCCAGTCAACTATTAAGTGCATTATCATGTTCACTATTTAGTATAGTGAATTGGGTAATTACGATAACTTCAATAATTTCAACCTTAGTTTGCTTCCAAACTCGTTGATAGGCATGACCTTCTTTTGGTATACTTTGTTGCCCAAGAATTCTGTTATGTTATGGATAGAAATGGAAAGACTGTTTCATACTCATTTTTCTCATACTGAACCTAAAGTCAATATAGCCGAATTATTTAGAGTGACTTAGAAAAGTGGTGAGAATGTAACCATGTTCATCACTCGATTTAGGAAAATGTGAAGTCAATATCAAATTGTGCTTTTAAAGATCGAATATATGAGTTAGCTAAAAGGGGCCTCGATATTGAAATTCGAAAAAATTTAAGGTATAGAATTCGATGATTTTTATGAATTAGCAACAAAAGTATATGACTATAAAGAACTTCTTAGAGAAGAAGGGCGTTTAAAAAAAGAATTCATAACACTTATTATATGAAAATAAATCTATTTGGCTCGACAATGGTTGAAGTCAATATCCCTTGAACTTATGTTTGTCCTACCTTGGAGCGAAAATCCCTTGAAGTCAAAAGGTAGATCTAGACACCGACTACTCAGATTCAATACATTGGACACCTCCAAAATGTAAGAAATCTTTGATTTTTTACTATAGGAAAATTTCATTACTTTACCACCATAATGTAATATACCTATAAAAGAGGAAATTCGAGAGAAGGAAAATTACAAGTATCATATACTTAGAGTCACCCAACAAATGCATGCTGGAGATTTAAGAATGTTGTTCAAGATCAGATCAATAAGAGAATTCTTTTGTTTGCTAAAGTTGATAAGGCTATATTGATATATGAATATCCAATTCCACCGATTGTACTTGTTAAAGCCATTAAGTTTGATTTGCAGCTTTAGCTAGATGTTAAGAAGAAGTTGAAGGTTGTAGAAGATCATTTAGCATTAGCCATAAATTTAGGTACTCATGTTTTCATGCCTAACTATAATTTGGATGCTAATGCTAAATGTGATAATTAAAAGATTCCAAGAATCCAACAAAAGGTAGAGATTACAGGACATAATCACAAGATAGAATTCACTCAAAATTTCAAATAAAGGAATGATGTTTAGACTTTGAGCTTTCAATTTATATAACCTTAACTCAGAGTACCAACTTGAGTGTCCCCATCCTATTAATGGCATCAACTGAGGCATTTGAAAAATCCAACGCCATTAATTAAAACTCAAAAGAGAAGGCTTCAATGATAGAGAGTTGTTACCAATTAGAAAGGGATTATCCATCACCTTTTAGGAAGTTCATCTTAAAGAAGTCACCTTTTAGAAGACCTATTCCTTTTGAGTAAATTATTCAGACCCGAAGAACAAAAAAGAACATGTAAAAGTTATCATTAAAATACAAAAAATAAAAGAAAGGCGCAATCCTAGATTTTATAGGAAATCACCCTAGTCAAGATGAAGATCCCATTGAATTCTTCATGGTAGGGTAAATTCCTATTCAGTTGTCTCATGTCGTTTCTTTTATAAAGCTTCTTACCTTGTTTAGCAAAAATTATGGGAAGAAAGTTGAATCGTGGCATGAGAAAATAGACTGCAAAATATCTATATTGGCCATAAGTATAGGAATTCTAAAAAAAGTAGTGCTAAAGAAATGACTAATAATATAACTCAACATATGAGACCATTGTACATCAAAGCCCATACTGATTGTAGATCAACCTCAAGAGTTTTGGTTAATAATAGGTCAACTACAAATATTATGTTGACCAAAATGATGGAAGTTTTAGGTAAAAAATGATACGGGCTCGATCCTAATTGAAGTTTCTACTGTCTCATTTACGGGCGAGACTACTAAGATATGGGGAGTTCTCTCGGTAAGTGTCACAGTAGGGGAGAATTCCTCGTTGGCAACCTTCTTTGTTATAGACACACATGCGAACTATCAAATTCTGCTAGGAAGAGATTGGATTCACTCCAATTTATATATTCCTTCGTCCCTCCATCAGCTTTTGCTTTTGTTGAGAGAAGACGAAGTGGAAATTGTCTGGGCATATTCTAACCCTTTTTGTTGTAAAGTATATGTGGTAGAGACAAAATTCTATAATGATCAAGTGAAGTCAGTTCAACTTTGAAAGTTATATTGAGGGGAACGTTCAAAACAAAAGGATGAAGAAAAGATAAGGTCAAATTAAAAAATGTCGGTAAAAATAGCTACCATGGCACCTTTTTTCTTCATTAGAGTCAGAGATGTTAGTAAAAAAAACTACCATTGTTCTTGCTAATAGGCTAATGGAGGTTTCGATTATAGAGGAACCAAATAAACATGCTTTCACAAAGAGAAGTGGTGGTAGGTGCAACTACAAAAATCAAGTGTCAAATGCAACAAATCATGGAGAATTCTAAAGAGCTAGAAAGGTGTAAGAATGTCGAGTTAGTTTTTCATGAGAAAGAATTCTCAATATAGAATGAGGGTCAAGTTAACAATTTGAAATCTACTTTAAGGAAGATTGACAATTTTAGGAGCCAGATTTAAGAACCACTTAAGAAAGTAAATTTGAGTTTCTTAGGAGAATTTTGAAGGGGGGACTTATTAGTAAAAACACAAATCCAAGAATAAGAGGAATTAGTTAAACTCATGAAGGAATTTAGGAACTGTTTTACATGGGACTATACTAAGATGCTAGAAGGTTCGTAAAACACAAACTTCCAATAAAGTCAAAATTTGCTTTTACCATCAACCTCCTAAACATTGGTCCAAAGAAGTCGAACTAAAATTAAAGAAGAGATTGAAAAGTTATGTAAGGCTGGTTTTATTAGACTAGTTATATATATTGAGTGGCTAGCGAATGTTGTATCTGTAGTAAAGAAAAATGGCAAGTTAAGAGTGTGTGTTGACTTTAGGGATTTGAATGTTACTACCCCCAAAAATGTGTACACGAAGTCAATTTTTAATTATTTAATTGATGCAACAACTAAACATTCCTTATTTTCTTTTATGAATTGTTTTTTGGTTACAATCAGATTCTTATAGTTGAGGACGATATCCCTAAAATAACCTTCAGATGCTTGGATCAATAGGAACATTTGAATTGGTTATGACGCCTTTTGGCTTAAAGAATATTGAAGCCACTTATTAGAAGGCTATGAATGCTTTGATTCATCATCTAATATGGCATACATTTGAAGTTTATACAGATGATATTGTTGTTAAATAAAAAAAGGATGAATTATATCTAGAATTTAAGGGAAGCTTTCCAAAGGATGAGAACACATAAGTTGAAGTTAAATCCCTTGAAGTGCATTTCCGGAGGTAAAGTAGGAAGCTTCTTGGTCTATTAAAAGGGAATGAACTAGATAAAAATAAGGTGAAAGTAGTTCTTAAAGCAAAACCACCTTAAAATAAGACAAAACTTTAAAGTTTTTAAGGCTAGATAAATTTTGTCAGAAGGGCTTATTGCTAATTTGGTTGATAAAATGAAAGAATTCTCAGATCTCTTTAAGTTGAAAATTTTAAAGGAATTTTGATGGGAAGAAAAACATTAGATGGTATTTGATAAGATGATGGAATAACTAGTTAAGCCCTAGTGATGATAGTGCCATTAAAGGGAATACTTTTGAAGTTATACATTTCTAACATAGATAAATTTATTGGTTGCTACTAGCTCAAAATAATAAGGCAGGCCATGAGTAGATTGTTTACTTTTTGAGAAAAATGTTGACGCCAATAAAAAGGAAGTACATTCCTATCATGAAATTATGATTGGCGCTGTATTTTTCTTGTTTAAAATTAAGGCATTATTTGCTTCAAAATAGGGTATATGTGGTTTTGTAAATCGATTTGATGAAATATATGCTGAATAAACCAGTCATTTAAGGGAACATTGGAAAGTGGCTTATGACTCATATAGATTTTAACTTGATATATTATCCTTAGAAATCAGTAAAGGGACAAACGCTAGTAAGCCATCCAATAATAGAAATTCAAGAGGACATGGAGCATTTAGTGGTTTCCTATGAAAAGAAGCTTTAAGAGTTAAAATTCGATGGTTACAGCATGGAGAAGTCAATTGACATTGGGTTTTTTATTACTTACCAGATGGAACAAAAACTTTTCTTTCTCTTAAGATGGACTTCCTATGTACCAATAATTAGGCTGAATATGAGGCTATAATAATTAGGTTGGAACTCCTGGTAGATTTTGGAGTTAAAGAAGTTCTTACTATAGGATATTCCCAGCTAGTATTCCATCAAATGGCAGGAGAATATATATGTGTAAGTATAAATTTATCACCTTAGTATATAGTTGTTATTCAATTATTAAAATTATTTGATGAGGTAGAATTCTAACATATTTCTTAAGGAGATAATTGGGGTGAATGAACATTCTTAAATTGCTTCTGGGATAAGAATGTTCAAGGATTTAATTCATAAATATGTTGTTATAAAAAAAAATGTCACCCGTCTACCTATAAAAGAGGGATTTCCTTAAATGTCTTCAACATTAGTAAAGAAGTCATTTAGGATTGTAGGGAATAAATTAAAAACTTTTTAAAGAACATCGATATGAAGATACCTCTCAGAATTAACTTAAAAGCACTCAAATTTTTTGTTGATTGAAGGAGTCTTATCTCAGCGAGCAATGATGGACTTCTTTCAAGATGGCTTAGGATGCCCGAGGTATTAATGGTAATAAAGCAAGTTTATAAAGGGGTATGTGGAGGCCATCAGGATGGTATTAAGATGATTTTACTTGTTAACAACATATTATTTTGCTAAATAGGTGGTGGCTTAATATATGAAAAAGGTCAAATAAGTTGATTTAATGCAATTCTTTAAAGAATATATTATTCATCAATTTGGGATTCTACGGTCAATAATTAGTGATAAGGAACTATGTTTACTAGTTATAAAGTCAAATATTTTACTACAGATTATGGCATATAATTACTAAATTTGAAACCCTAGTATGCCCAAGCTAATAGGCAAGATAAGGCATCAAATAAAAGTATTCATTGAAATGCTAGAAAAGATGCTAGAGGAGAATCCTAAAGAGTGGCATAGGATTTTATTTGAGACCTTATGGGCACATCATACTTTTAAACACGCTACTACAAGGATTAGTCCAATTATTCTGACTTATGTCCATGATATTATTCTTTATGTAGAAATAGTAATTCCATCTCTAAAAGTGGATAAACATAATGCTTTAAAGATGTTTGAATATTCAGATGCAATGATGATGGAATTAATAGATCTAGATGAAGTTTGTCTCTAGGCTTTGAATAACATGATTGTACAAAAAGAGAAAGCGGCAAAGTTTTACTACAAAAGAGTTCATAATTATGAATTCCAAGAAGTTGATATAGTGTGGAAGTTGATTTTGCCATCTGTAATGAAAGACAGAGAGTGGGGGAAGTGGTGCCCTTATTGGGATGGGTCATTGTAAATTCATAGAGTTTTGGTAGGTAAGTGATCTAGCCTAGAAGGTGAACCTTATAGACATTTTGTTAATGGTAAATATTTAAAACCTTATTTTCCTACTCTATAGGAAAAATCATAAATAAAAGAATAAGAATAGAATTCTCTAAATCAGATAACAAAAAACCAAATTGACCATCTAAACAATAATTATTATAAAGAAATGAAAAATCCATATTCAAATACACTAGCCTATAATGTTCACAAAATATAAAGAATTTAAAGTTGATCCATGCTAAAAGACCAAATCTTGCCCCACTGCTTGATATAGGAAACTTGATCTTCCTTTGCCTGTTAGACTGTAGGAGTGGACTAAGCGAACGTGAGAATGTTGACTTGAATAAGGCAAACATTGCTGAGAATCCAATGCCCCGAAAACCTAACCTCCGAAAGGTTCATCCACGGAGGGTGTTTATTGCTTCCAAAGGTGGACTTCTTCCTTTTACCGCATTAGTGATTTCCCAGCTCTTTAGCCATTTGTTTGAACTCATTAAATTCCTGATTAGGCTAGTTAGCATCCTATTTTAGAGTCTCTTATTTTTGTCAAAGTACCTTAATGACTCTTTTGTTTTTTGTAACCTAATCCTCTAGGAAATTATATTATTTCTTCAACTTTTGAATTCTTGCTGAGATATTTTGGGCTTTGGCTTATTCTACCTCATAATCCTCTTAATGTTTTCTTGAGAGACTTAGTCTCTTATAATAAAAAGTAGTAAAGATAGGACTTCTTAATAGAGTAAAATACCTTTTCAGTTTTTATTCATAACTCCTTTAATAACAAACAATTAGGTTACTAACCAATATAGTACATCATGCTAAAAAAGGAGTTATGTTGAAACTCAGTCAAAAATTGGAGTTCTTGTTGCATCATGAGTTTTATGGACTCCTTGATTCTTGTCAACTTCTCATAATTAATTAATGACATAATACGGGAAGGAATTTCAAGTGACATATCTAAGAAACTTAAAGCAAAGGCTTCTTCTGAGGTTACTACATTATCCAAACATCTCGTTCCTACAAAATATGGAATTAATTATAAAAAGTCTAAAGAATTTTTGTAAGAATGAAGGGAATTATTACTTTACCTCTAGAAAAGTGACTTCAATGGTTTTTGGCTCAAAAGAACTTTTGATTCTCCCAAATGTTGGTTCATGGGAAAGGGCAGGAGGTGGTGGGTTTGACATCAAGTAATCTGTGAAAGAAAATCAATTATATAAAATTATGGTGAGAATAAAGTAAAAAGTTGGGAAAAATGAATCATTGATGTCTTCTATAATCTTTTCAAGAGTGGAAGAAGTCTATTTTATAGGGGCAATCTCTTTAGTAATAGGATTAGTGGTTCCAGCTTCTTCAAGTAACTTAGTGGTGGAACGAGTTTGATTTTTAAGCTATCTTAGCTTTTTAAAGCTCAAAGCAGATGGAGGCTTCTCTTTAAACTTCCTCTTAATGGTAGGGTTTGTAAGCATGCTTTTTTTTTTTTTTAATGATAAGTAGTATTTTCCTCTTCTTTACCTTTGGCATTTAGAATTTTGAAATCTAAAGCAACAAAAGTTTATGATAGAGATAAAAATTAAATTATTTCTAAAAGACCAAAGCAATAAGAAGTACCTTTAAGGATGGCAGAATTTGAATGAATAACCAACTATAAGTAGCGCTTATGCCACCAAGACTAGTAAGCCTCTGTATCAGCAATACTTGCCTTGGAAATCTTACACTTTAAAGTACGATATTGTTCAAAAATTTCCTGCATGAATTTATCATTAATAGCACTTACTTTGAAGATGGATAATAGGGGGAATTCCTAGGGAAAGACTAAGCTACCATCTCTAAAGATAAGGTAAATAAACCTCAAAGCCTAAGGCCATAATAGAAGGGTCAGGCTTCAAAGCCTTGTCACTGCCCACGACAAAAACTCTGGTTGGTGTAAGAGAGGAGTTTTTGACAAATAGTCAAATAAGAAGAGTTAAAAGGTTGCAAATTTTTAGTGAATAAGGTCTTTCAGAGAAGTTCTCAAAATGGTTGAGTCGGTCCATTAACCTAGACCTTCAAGACAACAGAAAACTAAAGATATCTTTAGCAAATTTGCTACATAAGCTTATTGAAAGACAAAGGTGAAGAAAATTCAAGAATCTAGGGTCTGTAGAAGGAATGCCTTATTTGTCCCTAAGCTTTGGAAAATAGGTGAATGTCTAGAGTTAGCAAACAATACTCATAAATTAAACCTCTGAATAGGGCGATTAGATAGACACCTTCCCAGATTCCTATTAAGGAATCCTAAAACATAGAACCAATAGGAAAAAATCTAGTAGAGGCTACTGCTCTGCAAAAGGGGAGGAATTCTAGACTTGATTTATTGTTTATGGGGTAGAAAATAAACTAAATCATCAAAACTCAAATAAACTTTATGTGTTCTTCTTTAAAGATGGGATTCATAAAAGAAACACAACTTTTAACCAATCTATAGTAAAAGAAACATTTAAAGTCACTAAGACCTAAACCAGAAGTTTCCCAACCAAACACATAAACTCTTCCCCAACAAGTAAACGAGTCAGAAAGAGAACAAATTTTAGTGAAATAAAGGCATGCCCAAAAGAACAAATAAAAAAAAGCTAGAAAAGGTTTCTAGAATTTCAAGACAACAAATATTAAATTAGGTTAGTACTCTAGTGAGTTCTTAGACAAAGCTACTAATTAGAGAAGTCATTGCATCTTTTAAGGAGAATAGTAAAAGGGTTATAACATGTATACCCATTTAACCCACTAATCCACAGTCTTTGGCTATAGCTTAAAAGATTTTAGGGTTTAAGATAAAGAAAATTCCAATGAGAAGCTAATTTAGTCCGTTCTCCTAGGTCATGGGTGAGGAGATTTAGTAGATGGAGGGACTTCAATAGTTAAAGGTAATCCTTGCTTATGGTCAAAATTTCGAATTCCCCTAACATGTAAAAATGATTTTGATGACATAATTAAAAGAAAGCCCAAAAAGATGATCTAGGATTTAAGAGTCTCCTACCTTACTCTAATAAAAAATGGGAAAGGTTCAATAGAATAGAGATTATCTCAAGTTTTATAGCTTGCATGAACAATAAAATTAAGGAAAATAATGAAATTCTTGAATATAGAACAGAGAGAAGTTCAAGGCTTACCTCAGTAGCATTCAATTTAGCAAAGTTGGTAGAGGAGAAAGAAGATGTATGATATGCAGAGGCCATAGTGCAAGGGAAGTTCAATGGATTTTGTGGGAATGTGCAAATATTAGGAGAAAGAAAAATTGGAGCTAGTAAAAAAGACATAGATTACTTGGAGTTTAAGGTCGTAAATGGTGCGCAATGAGAAGAATTTATAGTAAAATGGTCAAACCTTAAAAGAGTAGTAAGAATTTGAAATTCAAATAGAGCAAATCTTTTAGCTTCTATAATGGTCAGGGACTTAAGCGATTTAAACACAAAGGAATCTTGATATAATCGTTAAGCCTAAATTTTCCTTTTAACTAAGGATTCCTTTTGGTTAAGGGTTGTACAAAGATCATCCTGATGACATTTCTAGGCCTCTTCTTCTAGCTACATTCTCTTTGATTCTTACATTTCCTAAAGAAGTGGCCCATATCAAAGAACTTAATGATGTCCTTGAATTTATTTTACAGAATTCTGGGAGGTCTTTAGTACCATATGTTTGGTCTTATCACCTAATATATATAGGGGGCAGGGGTAGGATAATTGCTAATAAACTAAGAGGAATTGGGCCCATTTGGACCAAAAGTGAAAAGGCCCAGTTATCATAAGTTTCAAGAGTTAATTATATTTCCGAAAGAATACTTAGACACAAGAAATAACAAGAAAATCCAAAATGTGGGAGTAGGACAGTTGAGAAATGATGGACATATGATGGGTAGTTAGTCAGAATGTGCACATGATGGGGAAGACATTTGAAGTTGAGAAGTTACATGAGAATTGTCCGAGGCAGTTACATCTATAAAGATGTATAAAGACACCAAAAAGAGAAAAATAGAAAAGACATCAATTAGACTACTAAAACACACATAACTTATCATTATTTCGATTTTCTTTAAATTTTGTACTTATCCTTTACTTAAATAAAATTATCTTTCAACTGAAATTTTATATCAATACTTTTTAGCAGTTTGATAACCTGGAAATTTATTTGATAAGTTCTTTAAAGACCACCTACATCTTTATTTAGAATTCATGCACATTTTTAGGGAATTCCTCCCCGACATGCTAAAATTCTAGGTTAGTTGTAAAAGCAATCAATAGGAGTAAATCTTTTATTGACTTATCTAACTATCTCTATATAGTTTATGATATATCAAGTACTATCAATTGTACTACTCTAACTAAAATTGGTCACATGTAGTATCAAAACATCATAATTATCATATGATATGCTTTGCTAATCTTAAGTGTAATGATTATTTATACAACCATCATAATAAGGATACTCACAAACACATAAATAATGATTATTCAAGATCTTTATTATTGGGCTAATTTAGTGAACTTATTCTCTAATAAGGATCTACATACTTGTTTAAACATCTCTATGCTTTAGTTTATGAGATTAATTACTTGTTTAATAAGAAATAATCATAACATATGGTAATTCTACTTTTATATCAATATATATCTGATGGGACTATAAATAGGAACAATTTGGAACAATACATAATTACAATTTAAATATATTAATTATGATCTCATTATAATTTTAATTACATAATAATTATTCAATGAATTTTGTCTTTAATATTTAGTATTAAATATAATTAATATACTTAAAATTGGAGTCTACTTTATTTAAATATAATCATATTCGTTCTTATAAATTATTAATTAAGTTATAATTAATATTTCAGGAAACTTTTTAAATTTCAATTCACTTTAGTTAGAGAATTTTTAAATCATTACTAATCAAGGACATAAAATGATTTTCCCTAATTAATTTAGGGTAGCAAATCTTTTATTAACTTATTTAACTATCTCCGTATAGTTTACATTATATTCAAGTGCTATTGATTATATTATTTTAAACAAAATGGATCATATATAGCATCAAAATATAGTAATTTTTACATGAGATACTTTGATAATCTTAAGTATTTATACAAATATCATATCAACGAATCTACTAAAAGTATTTTTCCATTTGGCATCTTCATTATCGAACTGGTTTTTTAAACTTATTTTTTAATAAGTACTCACATATTTGTTTAAATATTTTTATAATTTAATATACTAAATCAATTAATTTCTTCATAAGAAAGAAACATAATGCGTGTTAGTTTTATTATTTCATCAATAGCTCGCCTTAATGAAACTATAACTATTAATAGTTTAGAAATAGTACCTAATTGAATTTAAGTCTCTTAATTATGATCTCGTCATAAATATATTACTTAATAATTATTTTATGAATTTTGTCTTTAATATTAAGTATTAAATATAATTAACAAAATATACAAAGAGCATATAATTTAATACATTATTTTATGAATTTGTTGATTTATGCTCTACAACTAATTAGTTGAATATAGTTTAGTGATAAAAAAATTTAAAGACATTTTTTTATCTTAAACATGTTCAAATGTATATGACAAAATCTATGAGATAAATATACATTGCAAATAAATTCATGATGAGACATAATTATAAGATTCATATTGTATTTATGTATTATCTTTAAATTATTCAAAATCATTGTTACATTAAGAATGAACATTAACGGAACTTAAAAGGACTATCACACATTATGTTTCTTCCTTATATAAAAAGTATTTGATATCATAAACTAAAATACGGAGATACTTAAACATATAAAGGTGCTTGTTGGAAAACAAATTCACTAAACTAACTCCATATGAGAATTCAATTTGGACCATTACTTATATGTCAATAAAAATTTTCATTGTGATAATTTTATAAGTGATCATTTGACTTAAGATCATCAAAGTATCTTATATAGGCATTTCTATATTTTGCTACTACTTATGACCTATTCTATTTAAGAGTAGCTTAGTCGATAGTCATTGAATATATCATGAATTATATAGAGGTAATTGAGTGATCAATATATGATTCATCACCTTAGAGTAAGTAGGAAAAATATTCTGTTGTTCTCAATTTACATAATTCAAAAAATCCTTAGCCAAAGTCAAAAGACACTTTGAAAATAATTTTCAAATGTCATTAATTGCATCAATTACTAATGATGAAGAGCTAATATGATTGGACTCAAATAAAGTAATCATTAATTTCATGCTCTATGTTTAGTCAAAATATTATATGATGAAAAGATTGAATTATTCTTAAAAAATCATGTACAGAAAGGTTAGTCAAAATCATTTAGATATTCCTAAATATTTAGGTAGTCATGATGTATTGCTAGACGTAAATCTTGATCTATAGATATAAATTATTCAATCATAAAATTGAAGATAAATTAAAGGAGTTTACATTATCTATTCCTAAATATGATTTAAGATTATAATTCATTTATATTGCTTATGTATATTCTGAAAGTATATATGAGAACCTAATGAGTCATACAAAAATAGTAAGTTGAAGAGAAAAAAAGTGTTTTCAGTTAAGTTGGACTTGATTGTAAAGTTTAAGAAATTTTATTATTAAATATAAGATATTTAGTAAATAATGATCAATATGAGATATTGAATTTTATTTGTGCCCAATTGATATTTAATTAGAATTAGTTGTGATTCTAATTAAATTTAATTAAATTACTCAATACTTATTATAAATAGGCTTAGATGCCAAATGAGCTAGAACTTCTTGCTTAACCCTCTCTATAATTATTAGAAAGTTCTCTCAACACATTTTATAGATATTATTAGAGGTCAGATACTTATGTGGTTGAGATAAGTCGATTTTAGAAATAATTTGAAGGAAATGACAAGAAAATGATCAAGCCTAGGAATTATGTACGAATTATTATTTATGTTTTATTATGTTTTATATATTGATTATGATATAGAATTTAAGTGATCTAGACTTCGAGAAATCATATGAAAAAGTTTCAAAATTATTTCGCTACATGTGGGATTGTATCCTGCCCCGATTATTAAACAAATAATCTAACATTTGAAAACTAAACTAAATTCTAAATTAATTTTAAATAATTTTACCGTTTGAAAACAAATTTCAATTAATTAGAAAATAATTTTAGTATCATTAGAAATTCAAATTAATTTAATCTTAATTTTATCAAAACAATAATTTTAAATACTTAATACATGAGCTAAATTACCCTACTAAGTGCATGCATTGCCAAAGTCAAAACCTCGGTAAGCGTCCCTCTTTCTTCTCTAATTATTGTCGCATCATCTCTTCTTTAGATTTCTTCCTCCATCAATTTAGGGCCAGAGGATCTGGCCCCCTACCCTGGCCCTGCTCTGAATACAAGTGGATGGCCCTGAAGGCCAGGGGCCAGAGCAGGGCCAGGGCAGGGGACAGAGCATCCCTGCCATCAATTTATGCTTTTGTTCGCCATCATGATGTCTCCTAGACTATTTTTTGAAAAATTAAATATATTGAAATAAAATGAAATATAAACATACAAGTTCAAGAAGCTTCTCCTACATCCAGGAAGCTAAACGACAATGTTATTAAATCCCTGGAACAGGCAAAACAACATCATAATAATCACTGATACAAACTAATACTTAAACAGAAGAGTTGTGAGCATTGAAGTATACAAAAGCTTTAACAATTGTGATTTTCCTTTAGAAAGTAAGAAATCCCTCCCATCTAAAAGGGACTCCAGAAGCTTTCGAATTAGGGTAGAGCCATCGAGTTACTTCTTCATCTCCAAGTTGGCAATTTCGATCGAGGTAAGGATTTATGTCTTAATCTTGCTTCTTCTACTTCTTAATCATTCTCTTATCTCTCTTGTATAGCCTTCATTTCTTCAGTCGATGAGACGATGCTTCCAGTCTTCCAATGGAATGATTTACACAAAGAAACTTAGGAGTTCATCTTCCTTCACGTAATTGCTTAATCAAAATCCTCTTTCGATTTGGTACTGCATGTTTTAGGGTTGTGTATTGTTAACCCAAATTCCATGCCCTAACAACTTTCTCGCCACAATTAAGTAGCTCTTTTGAAAGAAAAATCAATTCTCTATTCTTCATGATTAGAGAATTCATCGCTTCTAGATTTGAATGCGCCTTGCCTTTGAAAATTGTCAAATTCCTCTCTTTCCATATCTTGTTAATACTAGAAGCAAGTGAGATTATATGTACTACTTTATCACCTTTAAGGTCAGTCTTTAGACCTCTTAATTTTTCCAATATGACAGTAAGAAATATCCCATCTCATTTCCAATGACATTTCTCTTTAATTCTTTTTCATATGCTCTTCGTAAAAGGGCATTGGAAAAAAGGTGATCCTTAGTTCCATTGTCATTCCTACATAGGACACATGTGTTGTCTAGATTTAGAAATCGTAGTTTGTCAATGGTGGCCATTTTGTTCAATGTAGGCAACCATAGTAAGCAAGAGGTGTTGGGTCTTAAGTGTTAGTGTTATGATCTAGAAAACAATCAGTAGATGATTATATTCTAATAGTTATACTCTTGAATTGGATGATTTATATATTTTGCTCCATGAGTTTTCATTATTAATGGATTATTCGAGTTGAGGACTCGGATTGTAAAACTATGTAACGAAAAATAATGATTACTCTAAAATCTTCCTAATCTTAGTAATTAACATGGAATATTAATTGAACACTAAAAGATTAGTATATGGATTAAATGATTGTGATGTTCTACAAACCATTTGATAAGGAGGTTATCAGTTTAATCACATAGATACATAATGGAGATTACGGTATTCGACAGAGCCTAAATGAAAAATTATTAGGATTGTGTTTATGTCATTAATATTTCATACGTCTCTTGAATTCTATGGTATGAGATGTTCATTTTCTTACATGAGAAATGTGTATTTGTTGGCATTGTCCAACGCTAACCGTAATAGATAGCTATACAGATAGTGTCACAGTATGCACAGCTTATGTAGAGGATAAATGCTTGTCAAGAATATTGTTAACCTTTGTATATGATATGAGCAATAATGTCTATGGGCCCTTGATAAAGTAATATTGTATGCATGCAATATGATCAAGGAGTTAATCATATTTACTATTTACTTTGGAAATCAAGAAAGAATGACATATCCCAATCTTGCATTTATTTAGGATATTATGAGACAAGAGAATTGACAAGGGCAATTATTGCTTAAGGATTTTGATTTGTGTGCGATACTTATCTTCTATGTCATTTGAGTAATTATAATGTATCTTGCTAGATACCGCTTATGATGTGTAGAATTAAAAGGAGTTTTAATTATATTGTCAACATGATATAAATCCCAATGGGTCATACCAGAACATGTTTGATTAGGATAATATGGAGATATGAATATGACAATAAAATTAATTATAAGTGTTATAATTATTTTGGTCGTCATATGGTATTAGAATAAATGTTATTAGATAATAAAATTAATCCTAGATAAATTTATTTGATATGTATGACATGTCATATAAATTTATTGCTAAACAAAATAATGCATATAATTATATGGTCTAGTTATATGGCACTTGGGTCAAATGTTTAAATTATTTTGAAACATTAGATAAATGGCAAAGTGGCTTTTTAAAAGAAAATTCGCATGGCCAACCTTGTAAGAACATGAGTTGTCCATGAAATGAACATAAAGACATGTTTAAAACCTTATGACTAAGTTATCCATTTTACTTTGTTTTTGGCTTTATTTACATAAGGGCATTTTAGACTATTAAAGTGCCTTTTTATTAACCCTAATTTGTCCAAAAGGCAAGAGTATTTTTGGATTTTTGGAGAGACTCCCAGCTGCCATTTTCTTCTCTTCTCTCCCACGGTTTCAGCCTTTTCATTTTCTCTTTTGTCTTCCTTCAAGCTGATTATCTTCATCCTTCTTACAAGACACAAAAAGCTTTGCCATTTAGCTCATATGTTTGAGTAATCAATCACCATTTAAATGATTTATTTTGGGGATTTTCTAGGATTAAAGATAAGTCATTGAAACACCATCTAGCTTTGGGAACTATTGGGATTTCTAATTGATCTTTGGTGGATACCTTGGAGTGCATCTCATTTGGTGCAAAGGAGATACAACCATGAGCAAGGAGATATAGCCGTGAGGAAGGAGACATAACCATGAGGCCTTCTATTTGGTTTGGAGACCAACTTCTAGGTATAATGGTTCATAACTTCATATGCTTTAATCATGTGCTATTTTGGTACGTGAAATGGTTGCAAGACAAGATCATTTGGGCTCTTGTTGGTTATAATTTCCTTTAACCAACAATAACCCAAATTTTAATGACCAACTCAACAAAAATTGAAATTTAAATTATGAATTGGTGAACTGATAATTTGAATGAAACTAAAGGCTTAAATTTTTGAAGCCTAAATTTGAAAGCTTAAAAGCAAAGGTAGAAATTATGAAAGAATTTAAGGGATAAATTAAGGATTAATTTAAAACTCAAAAGTCAAATACCCATCAAAAAGTTGTCAAGCCAAAATTGATTAAGGTATTATAGAAGTTCTTTGTCACTTGAAATAACAATGGAGGATAGAAACAATTGCTATAAAAACTTAGAAGAAGCAACAGGCAAGGAATAAAGATTCAAAGCAAACAGTACATATAACTTGGATAAAATTAATAAGATAATACAATACCTGTAAGTGGAAAAAAAATAGAGAAGAGAAGAAAATTGTAGAGACCAAAGAATTGGAACACGCCAAAGAAAGAACTTAAAGAGACCAAAGATTGAAAAAAAGTAGAGAAGACAAGAGTATTAAAAGAAAAAAAACCAAAAATGTCCATCAAATAAGTGAAGGATAAAACTTACTAGATTATATCTTAGAATCTAAACTTGACCTAAATCTATCCTAAAATTTGATATTTTTTAGAAATTTTATTTAATTCAAATTAAATCTGTTAATTTTGAATTGAATTGAATAAATTAAATTGGATTAAAATTATTTTATCACAACTATTTATAGGTAATTGCCGTGGATGACATGGCATCAAAATTAAGAATATTACAAGAGACATCGTGAAAGTGATGTACATAGAAGCATAATTAATAGAAAAAAAATCCTGCAAAAGCAAAATTAGAAAACATCTCCGTCGTAGATTTTACCAATGTTCTGAATACCGTACCGGACTTGGTACTGGATTGGACTCTGGAACGGAACTGTACCGGTACCGGTCGGTACCGGGTACCGTTTCGGGATATTTTTTAAATTTATAAAATAGTC
>JAOTBA010000205.1:7474993-7494330 GCA_025629845.1 Erythroxylum squamatum
GGTTGTCCTCTGTTTTTGATATGAAGGACATGGGTGAAGCTAGGTATGTCCTAGGTGTGGAAATAACTAGAAATCGTCCCAAGAAGCTCCTTGGTTTAAGTCAGGAAGCGTATATTAATAAAATCTTGGAACATTTTCGAATGCATTATTCCAAACCCGTTGACACTCCAGTTGAAAAGGGTCTTACCTTGAGTCTTGATCAATGGCCTAAAACAGAGAAGGAAAAAGAAAAAATGAGTAATGTTCCCTATGCTAGTGTCGTAGGAAGCTTAATGTATGCTATGTTGCGGACACGACCTGATATTTGCTTTGTGGTTAGTTTAGTAAGTCGTTACCAAAGCAACCCAGGACCTGCTCGTTGGCAAGCAGTCAAAAGGAATTTTTGATACTTTCGTGGTATTTCAGACCTGGTCCTTTGCTATCAAGGCGAGGATTTAACATTAAGGGGATATTCGGATGCCAATTGGGGTGGTGACCCGGATGAGTCTAGGTCAACCTCAGGATATGTCTTCACTTTGAGAGGGGGAGCCATATCTTGGTGCAGCAAGAAGCATGACTGTATAGCGTTATCAACAATGGAAGCAGAATACGTTTCTTGTTGTCTTGCCGCTCAGAAGGAAATATGGTTGAGAAGTGTTCTTCAAGATCTTAATCTTACTCCTAGAGTTAATGATCCTGTTGAATTGTTATGTGACTATACTACAGTCATACAGTTTGCTACAGATTCGAAGTTTCATAGAAAATCTAAGCATATCAAAAGGCGTTATCATTTTGTAATAGACGTCATAAAAGTATAAAGAGGCTGTCATAAAGTATATACCTACTAACAAGATGGTAGCTGATCCCTTAATTAAAACTATTCCCCGAGATTCGTTTAAGGCTCATGTGATGTGTTTAGATTTGCGTAGGGTTTAGTTTTTTCATTGAGTTATATCTTGTTGTATAATAGACATGTTTTCAATTGTAACGAGCTTTTTTTTAATAAAAGTTTATTTCTCAAATGTTCATTAATACACAATTACATGATAAGGCACATTGTAATGTCCCACATACATCAGGCTTCTGATTGACCTTGTCATATAGGTAATCGCCCTAACGCTTGAGTAACAGGTAGGTTGAGACTTTGCAATATTAATATTGAGTGTATGTAATATTGTGTTATCTTCACACTTGTGTAGTATGCATGATAAATTTCTATATTTGAATAGTCATCTTAGTAAGTCTAAGATGAGACTCTAATGAGTCGGATGTGAAAAATTCAGATTTTACATTGAAGCCTTAAAGCCAAATCTCAAGTGTCAAGATTAGCATTAGGTATATTAACCTAGTGACTCGGATTAGTTTTTAAGTAAAGCTAGATTCATGATTTGCATGGCATCATAGAGTGACATGCCCAACTTAGTGGGAGCTATGCTATGACACATATTTCATATTGTGTATGCTATATAACGACCTTCTTGCGGAGTGACAGTTAAATCTCTTTCTCTGTCACTGTATCATCTCATAAACTTTAATGTCTAATCGAATGAAACCATTCGTCTTAGAACTATGATATGAATTCAAGGCTTGGTGTTGCTACTTTAGTGTGTTTTTCCAAAGACTAAGTTGTATACAGCCTAGCAGAGCACATTAGGAAAGTAATTAAGCTAAGATGAATTATTATAAGTGTCTAAGGAAGAATCTTTTCCTTCATCACCATATCAGCCCGGGCGATTATATTTGGTGTATAAT
This sequence comes from Erythroxylum squamatum, assembly GCA_025629845.1. Taxonomy (NCBI): domain Eukaryota; kingdom Viridiplantae; phylum Streptophyta; class Magnoliopsida; order Malpighiales; family Erythroxylaceae; genus Erythroxylum; species Erythroxylum squamatum. The sequence continues at coordinate 7,476,725 of JAOTBA010000205.1, forward strand.
CATAAGATATATCTATGAGCATAAAGGGACAGTGTATGCGTTTGGTGATATTTTGGATGATTTGGGGTATCATGACTATGTGAAAATGTTATGTTAGTTTGATAGTGACTTAATATAACACTACTGGTTCTTTAATGGTTGCACGCCCCATTCTCAGTATGACACGTAAAATTTTAGAGAGAAAATGTAATTCGTGGCTTATGTGACCGAGTGGGAGTTATTGGCAGTTACACAAGATATAACTTCCGACGGTTATATTCGTTCTCATGTACAAGGAGAATTAAGAGAGTGGAAAAGATTATTACAATCATTGCAATCTAAGAGAAAAACTCCCTTCATTCTTCTTCACGTGAATCACACCATTAAGGATTAGAGTTTGGAGCGTGGATTAACGGTGACTCTAGTAGCTAACTATAAAACGTGGACTAGCAAACAAAAAATCGATTGACCGCTTCCGCATTAAATTCAATCCTTAAGTATAAATCTACAATCACAATACTCATGGAACAACCCTATAATTTTAATATTGTAATATTAAGTAATATAACTGCTTAAAGAGTTGCAGAACATGTTCTTGAAAAACCAAAGGGTTTTCCATTATGTTTTGACATAAGCTCTGACATCGTCAATTTGGTGTCCAGCTGCAATACATAGAAGAAGCTAATATCTCCCGGAACATCACATATTCATATTTCGCCCACACGGTCAAGTCCTATTCTATGCTTTTCGTAATTTGGTTTCAGAAATCCATCAGCAATCCTCGATAACGCTTAAACAATGTAGAAGCAAAACATGTTTCTCAGATTTCTTTTTTTGATCAAGTATCTATATCTTTACTTGGCATATTAATTTAAATTAACAAAAACCTGGAACACATTCATTTAAAGGCCTTCTCTATCAGCATAAACAGTCTCCCAAAGCGAAAGTAAAAAGACAAGAAAACAAGCCATACTACTCCCTATTCTTTAAGACATGCCATTCGAATACTGTTGAATGAAAACGAAAGAAATAAATAAATAATGACCCCTGTCTAAAGGACAAGGAAAATTACGGAAGAAAGAGATTCCTGCGGGTCAGGAACCCACCATTAATGACAGGAACAAGGTACTTATAAATTAGCAGGCTTCATGGCCATGTTGGTTCGTGGTTATGGTGAAGGGGGTCTGGTCCAGTCGGCACTTCCCTATTCGAGTCTTCTATGATTATTGTAGCGCCTGCCGTCCCCGTTGTCTTGAACAGATTCCTATCAAGTACCTAACGAAAATTTCAAAACTCATACACGTGTAGAAAGAGATAGGACCATAAGATCATAACAAAAAGAGGGGGAATTAGAAGAGCTTCGAAGATCGTCATACAAACGTGAAATTAATAAGAAGGAAAGTAATAAAGTGCAATCTTGAACGAGGGAAAACAATATGACAGAGTTCTTTTTGTGTCTTGTGAAGTTTTGATCTTTGCAGGTGGGAGCTCCAAAAACTGAGGCTTTTTTGGTACCTTCGTGCGACAATCCATGTTTTCTGCTAAGTTTGAGCCACCTTGTAAACCTGAGAATGCAATTCCAAAGACAAGTTATAAAAACTTGTTAATCAAGTATGACGGAGAGGAACAACATGTATAAGCAGAGAGAACCAGAGAGATACTTGACCTTAGATACTTACAGTCACGAGAAGAAAGAACCAAAGTGGTTAGGTCGGCCATGACAAGCCCAGGCCTAGGTGTCGACGGCCCATTCGTAGATGATAACCTTCCATGCATGCGTAAAGACCTATGTAAAGACCTAAACCTAGCATCTATTCCATATATAAGGTACTATTTCGCCATGATACAGGTACAAGATTACAACCTAATTTTCTCTGCTTTCAGCAACCAAAACCCTCTCAAAAGACTAACTTGAGCGTCGGAGGGGCCTGCCGGCAATCAACCCCCGGCGTGCCTTATTTGTTTTGCAAGTGTTTTTTTACCTGAAACCAGTCAAGATTATGGATCCAAACAACAACGTCCAGCCCCATCAAGTTCAGGCGGAACCAAATACCTTGTCTATGTAGAAAATACCATAATTCATTACAGATAAGCAATATATACATAGGAAAGAATACTATGCTTTTATATAAACTATTACCAATATTCAGTACGTTCAATACCATAACTATGTACAAAAATAACTGTAACATGACAACAATAAGTACTAGCTTCAATGAAGAAGAGGAATACTATGACTCAATAGAAATATTACCAAGCATAAATATAAAGAACATATATTAGTGCACTCTTGTGCCATAAACTATATCCTTTAATGGTTTACACTTAACTACATTCTTGTATGTTCAACTGTGCTCTTATTAGAAATTTTGAATGGACAATATAAAGGATTTGGTTTGGTATTTAATCGTACTTCAAATATTTTCTATTAAAGGATTTTTGGACATGGTTAACTATATGGTCTTATGGTCAATTGTTTTGTTATTAGAAAATTTAAAATGTGAAGTACGTAGTGTATATGATCATGCATCAAACTATGTCCACTAACTACTTTGTTCAATATAACTAACTTCACAAGCTTACGATCAACTGTGTTCTTGTTTAAAATTTTTAAAGGAAAATGTAAATGACGTGGATTGCTATACGATCATGTACAAAATTGTGTCGAGATAAGGTTTAATTAAAGACTATTAATTAATTATACTCTCATGTACAAAACTGTATCAATTATTTGTGTTCTTGGACTTGGTGAAGATCACAATAGTTTGGTGACTCGTGTTTATGTTAGAAAATTTGAAGGAAAAATATTTCATTTAACCCTAAAAATTTTCATCTATTAGTAATTACTTTATACCTATACCCTCACTGTTAGGATTTTTGTTGAAGCTTTATTGAAGCTTGAAAATGAACGTCCACTTCTAATATGCAATACAAGTTTTCAAATTTTGTTTGTGTATTCCTTTTGTCCTTATTTATCAACTAGTTTTAATGTTATTTAGCAAGCATGAAAGATATGAGTATCAAGAAAAAATTTCAACTTGCATTTTTGGAACGAAGCAACAATATAAATGACATTTAAGGTATCAAGCAATCAATTTTAGAGTTGCATATAAACTATTTCATTGCCATTTGTGGGATCAAACAACCATTTCCCACCTAGAATATTATGGTTGTAGTGCAGTGCATTCTCAAGTTTTTTTAAGATGCATTAAAATGTGTAAGAGAGTTTGCTGTAATAATAATATTGTGAGAAATAAAAAGATGAAGTTTAGAGGGTTTTGCTTGAAAATATACATCAAATATAAAATAAAATTTTTATTAATAATTTTGGACTTCATTGGTATTTGTTTACAGTAAAATTTGGTGCAGTAAGGAGAGAAGAAGAGTTGGAAAACAAGAATAAGAAAGAAGATCGTCTCTGTTAGAGTGTTGAATCATTTTAATGAGCATCCATTTGGTGTGTACTATATATTGATGTGTATTTGTGACCATTTAACATAAGTTGGTATACTTTCTATGATATAATGGTACATTTTGTGTAAATCAGTCATATATTCCGAATATTGTTATAGTATTTGTGGTATAATGTAGATGGTATATTAGAGATGAGTAATAAAATAAAGAATGAGATAAGTTGTTTAGATGCGATGACCTCGTATAATAAGGTAGAGTACATAGAGATAGAGATGGTACTTGACATAGGAATGATATTTGAAAGTTGGAAAATAAATTTTGATTTGTACTAAAAGTAAGCAAGATGTCATGGCTTGTGGTTGCTATAAGGGGAAGGAAGAAAGATGAGAATAAAGACTTTAAGAGTAGAAAATTTGTGTGTCACAGAGGTGGATCTGGATTGCATAAACCACGAGAACTTAATATAATGAAACCTAGAAGTAGTGGAAGAATTATGTGTAATTCTTAAGTATATTGTTAGTTCTATAAAGGAATTTAGAGCATGGGAAAGTTTAAAGATGTGCATAACTATGAGCTAAATCCAAGTAATATGAGGTTTGTGAGGCAACATCAATTTACCAATAGTCATATTAGATGTGGATTGAAAATGAATGATTGTTATGAGTTTAGGTCGTGTGTAAATATATAGACTATTGTTGCAACTATAAGGGGGCGTTTGGTTTGAGGGTTTGGGAATGGAGGAATGGAATAATTGTAAAAAATAGTGTTTGCTTTGGGGTTTTCAATTCCAAGGAAATGGATTTATCCCATTAAATTTGAGAATCTACTAAACCCTCCAAAGAGGGTGGGTATCAAGCTTTTATTCCAATCTAGTAGTTACTATTTATACCCCTCCCCCCATAAGCAATTTTTATTCTTAATTATATTATTAAATTTATCATCATCATCATCATCATTATTATTATTGTTATTATTATTTATTATTATTTATCATTATAAGTTTTAAACTTATTATTATTATTATTAATTATTGTTATTATTATTATTATTATTATTATTATTATAAATTTTAAACTTATTATTATTATTATTATTATTATTATTATTATAAATATGATATGGAAATATGATATGAAAAATGGTATTATATTATCTTTCATTCCCACTAATGCAACAAACCAAACAACATTATTAGTATTAATACAGAAACCTAAATTACAAACCAAACATCATTTTTTTATTTTTCATACCCATTCTCATTCCCTTATACTATTATACCCATATCCATACCCAACTCCGTGCTCCAACCAAACGCCCCCTAAGTGGATGTGAGAACACACATGTTTACTTGAGGACTACCTTATTCATATAGAACGGTTGAGGAGAGTGACGCTAGAATCAGGTGACACAAAAGTGGTTTACAAGATATTATTGGCATGAAGGAGAAGGATGGTGGGTTTTTTTTTTACAAAATTGATTGTGATACTGAAGGACGGTTTGGGGAATTTTTTTTAGTCGATGTGAGGATTATTGCAACACATACTGAATTTGGTGATATGGAAGGTGCTTGACAAACACCTTATCAACTGCTTTTTTAGCTTATTAACTAAAAGTTAGCTTTTTGACCATCTTAAAAGGCTATTAATGTATTTGGTGAATGACTTATTAGTTAGCTTATTTAACCCCAATAAGTTGATTTTTAAAAGCTCCATAAGAGGAGGTTTTGGAGTCAGCTGTTTGCCTAATGACAATATTACCCTCCACTTTACTCTCTACTTTTGCTTTGTGTGTTTTTAAAGTTAGTTTTTTTAATCGTATAAATATGTCGTGAAATTTGGAAGAATATAATAAAGGGGTTAATTAAACTTTTAAATCTTTGTTTAATTTTATAATATTAGTTTACATTTAAAAATACCATAATATTAGGTTTTTGAACATAAAGAGTCACATCAAATTAATATTTTAGTATATAACTACTATATATCGTATCTATGTCATACTATAGATATAAATATTTTTAATTTATTAAATAATAAAATTCATACATATTATATGAAAAATACTAAGATGATGTAGCTCACTGCATCATTCATATTAATAAAGAATTTAACGTTGTATTATTATTATTATTATTATTATTATTATTATTATTATTATTATTATTAATTTTTTATTAAAGTTATAAACTTTATTTTTGTAAAATTAAATATCTAAATCTAAATTCTTATATGAATATTTAACGAAATACTAAGAAATATAATATTCATACCCTTATAATTTTTTTTAAATCATGCCCTCATAAGTCATTTTACACATCAACAACTAATACTAAATAACTAATTTTACTAAACATCTTTAATAAACAGTTGATGTTATCCAATGGTCAAATCAGCTGATATAATCAGCTATCAGCTAACAGCTAATGCAATCCGTTGTTTGCCAAACAGGGCCATGGTGGCATTTGATAGCACCTATCTCGTTAACAAATATCAAATGTTATTTGCCTTATTTGTGGGTGTAAATAATCACGATCAACCTATTTTGCTTGGTTGTTCACTATTATGATATGAGATGACCAATAGTTTTGTTGGTTATTTCTTACGCGGTTAAGTTGTATGGATGGGATTTAACCTAGTGTAATAATTGCTGGCGAGTGCAAAAGTATAGGCAATTCCAGTAAGGTGTTATTCCCTATTGTTAGGCATAGAATATGTTTGTGACACATACTGAAAAATATTATTTTAAGAAATTTGGTGCGAAACGAAAATGTTAAACTTTACAAGGAGAAGGTGAAGAGATGAAACGACTCTCATCTTAAGCAGAAGGAATTTAAGGTAGGAGATGCAGTTTTGCTATATAATTTGAGGTTGAGACTGTTTTTAGGAAAGTTGAAATCGCGATGGAGTGGACCTTTTACAATCACTCAAGTTTTTAATTATGGAACCCTCGTATTGAAAAATGCAAACAAACAAACCTTTAAGGTGAATAGGCATCGCTGCAAACTGTATCTTGGTGGAGTGATTCTGAAGGAAAAAAGAAGTAATCTCTTTCCTTTTGAAAAATTGAAATGCTTCTAAGGACGCAAGGTCAAGCTAATGACCATAACTTAACACATTTTGTAGTTAGATTTAAATTGTTGTGCAATTAGATTTGTTTTAAATTCCATAAATAAGTCTTAATGATTTGGACTAGGTTAGGTTACTAATTCTCTTACTCTTTGTTAATAAATTATAAGATAGGAAAGCAATCTCGGTGTCATGTTGAGATTCCACCTCCAACACCATCACCAACGTAATCACCATGACGATTCTATACTCTAACCCTTGTCTTTTATTTTTATAGATATTTTTAGTTGTTCTCATGTTTCTCTTGTTTCGTTAATTTTTATTCCCACCTTATGTATTATTTTTTGTTCTTATCACATAAAGGACAATGTGTTGTCCAAGTGTGGGGAAGGTTGTGTGCATTATATGTTTTTATTTGAATGTGAATTTTATATGTTATATGTTAGTTTTGTTTAGGATTGCATGATGTGATTTGTGTGAATGTGTCAATGGATAAGACTTAACGGAATCGATTTAGCTTTGAACATAGGCTTTTAGGTTGCTAAACTTTTTTAGCTTGTGAAATTAGTGACCTAGGCTACCTTGGTTAAATATGCATGTTAATTAGGATTGATGTTAGTTCGTTGCTCTAGGAATTTACCACATTCATTTATAACTTTAGGCTAATCGAATAAATAGCGTTGTTAGTATCTTTTTATGAGAATGATTAGCTTAAGAAATGAGGTAGGCAAGAAAATTAAAAAAATGTTGTGTAATTCTTAAATAAATAACTATTCCGCTAGCCCTTTTAAAAATTGGGATATGAATAGAGCTAGTAGTCAATTGAGAATGTAATGTAGCTGAGCAACCAGGAGACATTCATCACAAATGTTTGTCTTCGTGTCAAAGAGCTATAATGACATTCCAACCAAGCCACTTAATAAAAACATGGCCTAGTTGAGTAACCGGGGAACATTCGTCATAAATGTTTACCTTCGCATCAAAAGGCTAGGTTCATGTTAATAAAATTAGCAAAAATAGTATGTTATTTAATAAATCCTACTGATCTTATGAATAACATGATTTCCTATGAAAAGTCGCTTAAGGATAGTTACAATTTCGATTGACCAAATAATTATCAATGTGTGTGTGTAAGTGATAGGAGTGAATGAATGTGACATTAAGTCGTCATTAGTATATATATTAAGTTCGAAGTACTGAGACACAGATTTCACATGTTAATAAGTTATAACAACTTGAAGGATTGTGTTTATAGTTAAATTTGTTTTGTGAAGTTTAATGAAATTGTTTCATTATTGCATATGTGTACGCGCAGTGTTTTGGTGTGTTTTGCTTATTTTGTATTTGTTTGAGGACCAAAAAAAGTTTAAGTGTAGAGATGTTGATAGTGGTAGGTTGCATAATATTTTAGTGGGTAGTTTAATATGTGTTTAGTTGTTAAATTGAATGGTTAGTGCATATTTAAGATAAGATTGTGTTATTTAGTTAAATGTTTGTTTTTAAGTGTTAGACAAGTTAGAGCACGCTTTTGTGCTTAAATTTTGTGTATTTGAGGTGTCTTAATGTATTTATTAGTGTTTGAGAATAGATATGGAAGAACGGAGGAGAATCAGAGGAAACCTAGGGCCAGACCCAGGCCCACGACAGAACCAGTTGGGGGGAGCCACGATCGTGGCCTTGTCTGCCATGATCGTGATAGAGAGCTAAATGAAGTGCCACGATCATGGCAATATAGACCATGATGGAGGCCTACATGACAGACAGTGAGGACATTTGGAACTTTTTGTACCCGAAAAAATCCTAGGGTTTACCTAAAATAAAAAACTATATAAAGAAATAGAAAGAACCCTAGGAGGAGCTCCAATTTTTGCCACTTTGGGAAAACTCCAAAAAGAAAGAAGAAGAGAGAGAAGAAGAAGAAGAAGAAGAAGAAGAAGAAGAAGAGAAGAGAGAAGAAGAAAAAGAGGAGAGAGGAGCGGGCTTCTGCTGCTGTTACTTTCCCAAGCCATCCCGATCTCGTCCAAGTGAAATTTTCTTTTCATCTTGTTATTTTTATTCTTTAAATATGCACGATGGATATGATGATGTTGATGCATTTGGGATTGATGATGAAATTCTAACTTTTCTTTAGGGATTTAAACTTGATTCAATGTTAATCTAGTTGTTCTTGTGTTGTGATTATTTGTTGTAACTTCATGCTTCGGTAATAAATCGAGAGAGTGAACTGAATGTAAAATAATTGAGTTGGTTAATGAGATGAAACGATCCAATAGACCATGCAAATAATCAAATCGGTAATTATGCGAATAAGGATCTCGTGTGAGACCTGGTTGTTTATTAAAAGACTTAAGAACTGATTAGGTTGTGGGTTGATTATTAATCAAGAGAAGACATTTTTAGTAACTTGACTTAATTAGGGTTTATTAATTAGGGCGTAGTGATTATAACTCGAGAGAGAGTAATCCACCCTTCAATAGTCTAAAACTGAAACCTCATTAACACAAAAGTGATTAAGTTAACATTAATGATAGGATAAATCTCTTTCTCATAATTTGGTAGCTCTTCTTGTGTGATTTTCCATTGTGAATTTGGTGGTGGTCAATATTCAATTTCTTTTGTGTTAATTTATAATAACTTTATGTCAATTATCTTCACGTGTTTACTTTTCTGTTCAGTTTTTATTTTTATTTTAATAATTATTTAGGCCTTAGATAATTTATAATTAGATTAGTTCAACAACTCTTCGAGGGATCAACATCTCACATACTACACCTATAACTTGAACGCTTACAATACATCGAGGGTTTTAAATAGATTAAAACTTGCCTCAACACTCACTACCTTGATCAGAACTTAATCTCTTAATTTTCCTTTCTAATTGGTTTTTAACCTTAGCTTTGTATTTCATAAACACTTCCTCTGCATCGCTTTTATTTTTCAATAAGTAAACCTTAGCAAATCTAGAATAATCATCCACAAAAGTAATATAGTATCTTATGCCTCCTTTACTCACACAATTCTTAAAATCACCCAAATCTGTATGCACCAAGTCCAACAATTGTGACTATCTCGCGGTCACTGACTTAAAAAGTTTCTTAGAGTGTTTAGCTTCAACACAAATTTGACATTTTTTCATTTCAGTAGTGATCTTAGGCCACAAGTTTAAGCTTTGCATCCTTTTAATTTATCTTACTTTTATATGCCCAATTCTAGAGTATCATAGGTCTAGGGACTCAATAATATAAACAGAAGAAGTAGATGCATTCATTTCAACATCAAGTACAAATAAGCCCCCATTACAAAACCTTTTACCAACAAAGTTCTGATTCTTAGTAAGAACTAGCTTATCAGAATTAAAGGTAAATTTAACACCAGCCTTGTTAAGCAATACACCAGAAATCAAGTTTCTACGTACATCAAGAACAAACATAACATTTTCTAATGCCAACACTTTTCTAGAAGTGAGTTTGAGAGTGACCTTTCTAACTCCTTGGACAGGAACTTTGCTATAGTTACGCATATGTATAAAATCACCGTTAGCAACATCATTAAACTCCTTAAATAGGCCCTTATTGGTGCAGATGTGGCATGTGGCTCCTATGTCAACGATCCACTTAACCAAGTTTCCAGCAAGGTTAACTTCAGATATCACAACAGTAATGATCTCCTCGTCATCATCACCAACTTCGACCATATTAGCTTGAGGCTTACTAAAGCTTTTCTAGTTGCCCCATTGGTACCCGTCTGGTTTCCTTTCCTGAACTGTCACAATTTTTGTCCTTAGCCCTTCTTCTCATAATTGATTCTAACTTGACAATAGGCAATAAGATGGCATGGCTTGTGGCACTACCAACAGTCGCCATCAATTCTTTTACGCTTAAACTGATCCTGTTTGTTGTTGTTGAAAGACTTGTTTTGTCCTCCATTTTTCTTAAAGTTACTTACATTTTTATGTTCTATCACATTAGCCTTAACAGTAGGGACAATGGTGAGCAATTTGGTCTTATCTTATGTATAGTTGGCATCTTCAATCTTTATATGCCCTATCAACTCCTGAAGCTTCATGACTTTCTTCTTATACCTCGACTGGTTTTTATACTCTTTTCATGAGATAGACAGCTTCTTAATAAGGGCATTAGCTTGAAACAACTCACATATGTTCATATCCTCAGCAAGGATTTCGGCAACTAGGTTTTTATACTTATGTAATTGGTCCATAATAGGCTTATTGTCAACAATAGTAAATTTTAACCACCTAGCAACTGCATATTTCTTAGTACCGGCATCATCTGTCTCATATTTCACTTCTAAAGCATCTCAAATTTCCTTGTTAGTTTTTCACTTGCAGTAGATATCAAATAATGGATTTATCATATGGTTGAGCAACACTTTCCTAACGGTACAGTTATCATTAATTGTCTTAGGATCGGTATTATCACTAGAAATTCCTTAAAACAATACGTAATCAAATTTGTATTGCTGAAAGTAAAATAGAATTTTCTCAAACTATCGTTCAAAATTTCTCCCATCTAGAAGCTCTAATCTAGTTAGGTTAGGTATAATTCTTTGGGCTATGGTGATAGGGACAGAACCTATGTGGAGAACAATAAGTGCAAAACCTACATTGGTCTCATTCTCAGGCGACATATTAAATTCGATCACTGGAAATAATCAAACAATACGAAGAGAACAACAACAAGAGCAACCGGTATTTCGAATAATGTAGCAACAAAAACATAACAATATTCTAACTTATACCGAAATAAATACACGATAATTTCCAACAACAGTAGCAATTTCGAAAACAATAGCAAGAATAGAAAATATCCTGAAAAAGAGCAAGCAGAACAACACAATTTCTAACAACAATAGTACGCAACAAATATATTTCGGACTTGGATTGCTAGTGAAAATAACATAAATAATTAAATCAAAACAGCTTATCTAAAAATAAAATAAATAATTAAATCACCAGTTTTGATGCACTCCAAAGGGTGGAGTAGGAACTGTCCCCGAGAAGTAAAAGAAGCGTAGACAAAATGTAGAATAAAGCAGACACAAGCGATAAAATACGAAGATGTTTTTGTTAAAAGGTGTCTGTATGTGTGTAGAAAAGGATATGTTGTATAGAGCAAAAATTAAAACAAAAACACGACTGGAGGAGGAGAGAAACAAGAGTAGATGAGTAGGTTGTATATAGAGAGGGAGAGCTCCATACGTTGAATGGTAATAAAGACATGTTAAAAGGAAACATTAATAATAATGGTAGCAATTAACAACATGAACGTAAGAAATATTTGGATAATAATTAATAACAATGATGAACATTTGGGAAAATTAACAAATAAATGTTATGAATGTTTAGGTCAACCTTTACTATTAAACCAAGTTTTTGGAACAATGACACCAACAAGCACCATAACTAACAAATTCATTGCACGTCCTTTGGGTTAAGTTTAATTCGATTATGTTCTAACATATGAACATAATGTACAAACTTAGGGGGTGCTTGGTTAATGAGTTTGGGAAGGTATCAATGAGTAAGGAATGAAAAATGTTTGGTTGGTTATGTATTATCATTGCATGAAAAGTTTTTTGATATCTCACTTTTAAGGATTACTCAGATACCCTCCAAATGTGATAGGAATGATTTTTATTCCTTAGTAACTTTTACGCCTGTTACAAGAAATGCCACAGGCGTGGCAATTATATTTTCTCTTTTTTAGCAATTAAACATAATTAATTAAAATATATTAAAATTTGAAGTAAAACAAATTTTTAACAAATTTTTATTTCTCAATATTTTTAACAAACCAACCACCATCAATAATAATGGTAATCATTCCTTCCTCTTAACCAATCATTATAATTATAATAATTATATCAATTCTCATTTCTCACTATATTCATTCTCATTCATATTATCATTCTTTCGTATGAACCAACCGCCACCTTAGAAACATCTCACATTGGGTTTTTGATAATATTATAATAACTCAAAAATAGATGGATCTTTAACCGAGCATGGAAGCAAATGATTTATAACAAGCACTATAAGTAGTACGAAAAGTTGTAATTCATAGTTTTCTTGAAAGGCTCTTTGCATGAGACCTTGACAGATGTAGAGATGTTAGATGAACTAACTTGCACGTAGCAATCATATTTTATTGTGGGATTTCTAGATAAGTTTTTTTTTGCTACAAAGGAGGAAAATAAAAAATAAACAAAAAGCACCCCAGCTAACGCAGGGTTCTGCGGTACAAAGCACCTTGCTTGTCTCGGTGTAGGAATTCCAGGACGGTCATTGAAGGTTCTTGAAGCATATACAGACCTGGATTGGAGAACACTGCGAGAGAGGCTAGCCGATCGGCACACTAGTTCCCTTCTCGATACACATGCTGAAGTTGCACCTCTTAGGCTCGGTGGAGTAATCCCCTAGTACTTACCACCAAAAAATTATCTTCAGTTAAAACTATACTGGAAGAAGAAAGAATGTTAATTATCTCAAGGGAGTCCACTTCAACGATCACTCTTCTATAACCAAGTGCCCAATCCAAGGTAAGGCCCGAGTGGATGCCCCAGAGTTCTGCAGTTAAAGGAAATCCCCTGCTGATGTGATGTAGGAACCTTCCACACAACCTCCCATGACAATCCCTAATTAAACTACCAGCAGTAGCAATGTTAGACCCATATTTAACTGCCCCATCCAAATTTATCTTGACCCAGGCCTCTTTCGGTTTAGTCTAGCCAACTAAGTTACTTACAGGTAAGCCCTGAGTCTGCACCACGTGGCTTTCCACTGTCCTTGCTCGTTCTATCCACTCTACATACTCCATAACCACTCAAGCACCTGCCTTTGGCTAAACAAAACCTGCTTCAAAAAGGCTTCGATTTCTCCATTGCCAGAGAAACCAGCAAGCTACTCCATAAATTGTAACCTAAGCAACCTGGTTTATCTGAGCTTGCTTCCTAAGGTTATGTGCCACCCACTGCGCTCCCCTTAGTGTTGGAAAAAGTCCGTATCCACCACCTCTGAGGGAAAGTTACACCAGAAGGCTTTCGCTCATGGACAGTCTCGCATGACGTGCAAAGTTGACTCTTCGTGTCCACAGAAATGACAACTGCTATCCGTTGTGAGCTTACGAGCCACTCTCTATTGATTAGTCATCAGTTTTTCTTTACTCAAAAGCCACAGGAATGCCCGAATCTGCTGAGGTCCTACCCATTTCTAGATTAAATCTCAAAGACTATTATGAACTTCCATAGTGCTACCTTCAATTAAGTCATAGGCTGACGTCACTGTGAACTGCCCATGAGTAGTCTGTCCCCAAATCATGGTATCATCCTCTATGCCAACGACATGGGTCTGGATCTCCGCAATATCCATATAGATCGTGGAAAGGAGGTATTGCTAGAACAAGTTCCAACGCCAATTGCCGACTTCATTCGTAAAATCCGCAATTGTGGCGTAAAGGATTCTATCGAGAAGAGGAGAGGTCGCCACTAAAATTAGAGGTCCCCAATCATTGGCCCGATTATCCAGCCAAAAGTAAGTGCGCCTCCCATTTCCCAGCTTCCATTTTATGCCTCGGCGTACATACTGCCAGGTGGCAAAAATTTCCCTCCAAATGGCCGAAGCCCCTTTCCTTTCTATGTTAGAGGGGATAGGGTTTGGACCTATTTGATATTTAGCCTTGAGGATTCTGACCCATAATGTTGCGGGCTGATTTAACAAGGCCCAACCTAGCTTAGTCAATAATGCATCATTGGAAGAACGAATTCGTTTGAGGCCCAAACCCCCCGTTCTTTAGAGATTACAAACGGTTTCCCAATTAACCAGATGCATTTTCCTTTGCTCACCCGTTGATACCCATATAAAGTCCCTTATGATTCGCTCCAAATCATCGCAAAGTTGCCTCAGAAGCCTCACCTTTTGCATCGTGTAAATGGGGAGGGACGAAATTACTGATTGGGTTAAAGTAACCCGCCCCGCTAGGGACAAAATCTTTGCGCGCCAACCAGTGAGTTTCTTTTGAGCTCTGTCAATGATGTACTGATAAGTGTGTCTCGTTGTGCGCTCATGAATCAACAGGACTCCTAAATACTTGCCAAGATTGTTCGTACATGGAATGTGTAAGGTTTGACTGATGCAGGGTGCGGTTGCTGGACAGACATTCTTGGAGAAAAAAAACCGAGTTTTATCGGTATTCACTTTCTGTTCGGAGGCCTTGCAAAACACCTATAATGTCCTTGCAATGACTTGCGTCTGTGAGTCCTCCACTTCAGCAAACAAAACTAGATCATCTGCAAAGAAAAGATGGGATATAGGAGGCCCTGTAGGGCTCAGCTTGATCGGTTTCCAATGCCTTTGACCTACTGCCTGTATAATAAGATGACCCAATCGTTCTATTCACAAACAAAAAGGTAAGGCGAGAGTGAATCTCCTTGCCATATACTGCGGGAAGGATTGAAGGGATCCATTAAGGTATCTTGCCAATCAACTTGCAAAGACACCGTCGTCACACATTGCATAATGACCTTGATTAAATTTTTCGGTAACCCAATGTCCATTAAGGTGTTTTGGATAAACTCCCATCGAATTTGTTCATAAGCTTTTTCCAAATCCACCTTGATAGCAAAATATCCTGCCTTTCCCGTCTTCTTGCGCATCGAATGAATGACCTCCGAGCTATGATAATATATCGATAATTTGCCTGCTAGGAATAAAATTGCATTGATTTGCCTCCATCAAGTAATCCAGATGGGTTTTCAAACTGTTCACTATTATTTTCGAAATGATCTTGTAGATCACATAGCAGAGGCTAATCAGTCTAATTTGGGTAATATTCTGCGGGGAAGGGATTTTGGAGATCAATACCAAAATGGTATGATTGAAATCCATGTCCCATCGTTCTAGACAGAAAACTTCCTAAATATACTCCATCACTTTTGGCCCTATCTGCCCCCATTGCTTCTGAAAAAATAATGCATTGAAACCATCTATCCCAGGGGGCTTATTAGGATTCATGTCAAAAACCACAGTCTTGATTTCTATATCATGGATGGGCTAAGTTAGCACTTGAATCCTGTCCCCCGAAAGCGAAGGGAAAGCTTCGGAGATCGGAAAGTTGTGGACAGTCCTATCTTCATTCGTATAAAGATGGACAAAGAAATTCTGGCTTCAAGACCCAAATGCACTGGATCAGTAATCAGAGTTCCAATGGAGTTGATGAGTCGCTCGATCTTCAGTTTCTTTCTTCGTGAGAGAGTGAGGGTGTGGTAATATTTTGTATTCCTATCTCCCTGTAAAATCCAATCACACCGGGTTCTCTGATGCCAATAAATTTTCTCCTCACACAGGACTTGCAGCAGTTCCCCACTCAGCTTTGCCTCCAAGACTAAGAGAGAATCCAAATTGCCGACCTCCATGGCCCTCTGAATGCCCTCCAACCGTGCTAGCAATTGTTTTTTTCAATGGAAGATATTACCAAAGTCTTATTTATTCCAACTCGTGAGAAGGTCAGAGAATTTGGCTAATGATTTTCTCATCTCTTTGCATCTGGTAACCAGTGCTCTGCTACCACAACCTCAAAATCTAGATGTGTTAGCCATGCATTTTGGAAACGAAACATTGGGGGTCCTAGAATTCTTGGAGGCAGTCTGTGTATGTGAATCAACATAGGTCGATGATCTGACCCAAGAAAAGGTAAATGTTGATTCACTGTTTGGGGATAAGCTTGAAGCCAAGAAGTCGAACCAAACACTCTATCCAGCCTGGCTTGAACCATTCCTCGCCTCCACGTAAACTTGGAACCGACATATCCCAGAGCATGAAGTCCGCTCCCGTGCACCCATTATTGAAACTTTTTATTCACCACCCGCACTGGCTGGGTGCCCCCTCGTTTATCCGAGATTTCCCGTTTAACATTAAAATCTCCTCTGATGAGCTAGGGTCTATGAATAGAGTGACCTACCCATTTCAGGACTGGCCAGAGAATGTTTTGAGATGAACTTTGTGGGCTTGCATAGACTGCAGTAAAATTGAAGGAGCCTGAAGCATGCTTGATCGTGGTGTGAATAAATTTGCGATGGGCTATTACTACTGAGATATCAAATTCATCCCTCCATAATAGCCAAATCCTGCTAGAAAAACCTTCGGCTTCGACTCTCATCGAGTAATCAAACCCCAATTTAGTGACTACTGCGCTTGCCCGAGACCCACTAATTCGGGTTTTCAGCAAAACTAGGATACCAGATTTATAATTACGAAGGTAATTATGCAGGATGGTCTAGAATCGAGACCCCCTGCCCCTTGACAATTCCATATTATGATCGACATAACGAAGAAAAGAAAAAAGGAAACAATCTACACTACCTTTGAGTAGAAAGTGTACCTCCCACGTGCTCTACCATGTTGCCATCGCCCTGTTGTTGCGATTCAATTTCCCCATCAGGTTTCCTGTGAGGCAGGTCATCCATCTCACCCGACCCAACGGCGAGGTCTGGAGGGTCGTTGGGAAGTTGGACAATACCTTCCTCAATTTTAGTCAGGTCCTCTGAAGTCTCCACTCCTTCCATCTGCTGTAGTCTTTCCTCAACCTCCTGCTCTTTGGCCTCAAAGATCTGACTATCACAGGCCATTTCCGCATGTGAAGATATTTCAATTGCTAGATGGTTATCCAGTGGTGTGGGTTGTAATGGGATTGAGTGGATAAGATTCGATCCCGATTCCTTGTGCACTCTCACCCGGGAGCTTTCTCCCTGAGTAGTTTGTACAGGGACTATTTTTTGACCTTTTGAACCCTTCTTGAAAGTACGTCTGGGCCCAGTGGAAGTGAACACGGGCCCTTGAGCAATTTGCTTACCTTTCTCAAGGAAACCAGACAGATTTAATCGTTGTCCCAAACTAATTGGATTACTATATACGGGGCCCTCTTCTTGTGCATCCGACTCTTCACCCATGCAATCTTTCTCTGACAGAAGGGTGAACCTCGAGCCTCCCTTATAGCTGCTCTCCCTGGTACGTCCCATCACTACAATAAAAATGACACACAGTAACATTAAACAATATCACTTTTGACAATATGTTATAAAATACCTATCTACGGTAACATTATATCTTAAAATGTTATGATTCTTAATTTGATA
>JAOTBA010000205.1:7494430-7504723 GCA_025629845.1 Erythroxylum squamatum
ATTTTATTATAAAATAAAATATAGTTAAAATTAATAAAAGTGCTTTTTATTTTTATGTTGCCAAACAGTCTACTGTAAGAAGCTCTTTTTAAGAAGCTGTTTTTTTAATTGACAGCCAAACAGCCAATTGGCTTTTAAAAAAAGCTCTTTTTCAGAAAAGCTCTACTGACAAAAGCTCTACTGATAAAAGCTCTACTGATAAAAGCTCAACCAAACAGGCCCTAATACTATATTGTATTAGTACTAAAATCAATACGAACTTCAATATGGTATTCGAAACTTCGATAACATGCGATGAATCTTTTCCTTATGCAGCAAACAATACCTAAGGATATATTTGGTTGGGGTTTAAAAATAGAATTGAATATTATTATATCGTTTGGAAAAAGAGTTTATAATATAATGAGATTGAAGAGGAATATTTTATATTATATATCATTCTATCATAAACAGGAAAAATAAAAAACCTCTGGTTTTAGAGGTTTAAGATGGAATGTAAAATAATAAACAACTTTACACTATATTACATTATAAACTCTTCATCCAAACATTTCAATATATTACATTATGAACCCTTCCATTTCTCTCAAAGAACAATTTTCTAATATTACATCCATTTACATTCCGTTCCATTATAAACCATTTCATTTCATTCCGTTCCATTCTATTAAAAACCTTACATCCGACCAAACATAGCCTTAAGAGTTAGCACCAATGTTCTAAAATCTAGAAGTTAAACCGATAAGATAAGAGACTAAAGTTTAAAAGGTTCAACCACTGTTATAAAATTGGTTTAAAATTGAATAAAATTAAATAATTTAAAATATGATTAAAAAAGATTGTCCTTATCTATCGAAAAATTTAAAGTTTAATTGGAAAAAGAGATTGTTAAAAAATTTATTTATTTATTTTGGTGTATAAAAATTTATTAATAATAATTTATCAGTTTTTAACAAAAAGAGTTATAAAATTAAATCGAACGGAAAATTTAAAAATCGAATTAAAGAGTTGGACGGTTTAAAGTTTTATAGTTGAACCGGTCGAATCAGTTAGGTTTTTTAATCATTTAATTTATAAAAAAAAGATCGTTAAAAAAATAATTTATTTATTTTGGTGTATAATAACTTATTAATAATAAAATAATCGATTTTTAGTAATAAGAGTTATAAAATTAAATCGAACCAGAAAGTTAAAAATTTGAATTAAAAAAGTGGACAATTTCAAGTTTGACGTTTGAATTGTACGAACTAATTAAGTTTTTTAATCATCATTGAACATATAGAATACTTTAAATTAAGGAATATTTTATAATTTAAAAAGTTATTGATACTTATTATACCATATCGAAATCAATATCGTTTCAAAAAAAAAAAATATCGAAATCAATATCAATATCAAATTTGATATGCGATTCGCAACATTGGGCTCATCATCTGTCATAGGGCTATAGTTGTTTGAGTGAAGTTGCCTTGGTTATTTGGGAAAATGACGTCAACCGGGGAAAGGGTAGAGCTTGGAGTGTATGCAAATAGGAAAAGAGAATTGACCCAGAAAAGACAACAGGCTTGGGAAAGGAGAATTAGCGTAGTGATGGCCTAAGCTTCGCAAAGTGAAAAGCAATCGAAAAGCAATACAGTGATTTTATTCAAGCTTCAAACGCCCACATACTATTTTTATTAATATAAATAAAATGTTCTATACTCCGTCAGAACTAAACAAGATCTTTATTGGTTAGGTCGATCGTGCTAGGCTCAGGCTCAAGCTCAAGTATAGAGGCATAGACGGCCCATTCATAGATGGAGACTTCCCATTCATAAGAGAAGAATGGAAACTTTAAACAATTCTTGTATTAACATTAGTTATTCCAACAATTCTTGGACTATGGTTTGGACAATTAAACCTATACCCTTTAGATTTCTCTAGGTAACTAATAAAGTAACCACTACCTATCCAAGAATTTAATTTCCTCTCATGTGGATTATAAACTCATGATATTATTAGATAACTCTAAACATGAGGGTGTCCTGTATTAGATTTCCTTCTAGTCCATAACTCAAAAGGAGTTTTAGGGACTGTTTTACTAAGAATCGTATTCAACAAATACATAACATTTTTAAGTGAATGCATCCACAAGGTTTTAGATAATGAGAAATTACTCATCATATTTCTAACCATATTTATTAACGTCCTATAACCTTTCTGACACACCATTTTATTAAGGTATGTCTGACATAGTGCATATATACCATGTTTCTTGAGAAACTTTGCAAATGAACCTAAACATTGTCCTGATTCATCATATTTTTCATAATATTCATCACCTCTATTAGATTTTACAATTTTTACTTTTTTTATCTAATTTTCTTTCAATCTCTTTTACAAACACCTCAAAAGTGTTTAAAATTTGAGATTTTTCATTAAGCAAATAGACATATCTATGATATGAAAAATCATCTATAAAGGTGATAAAATAATTTTCACTGTCAAAAGTTGGAGTGTCAAAAGGTAAACTTATATCGGTGTATAATTTCAAAGAGTTGAGTATTTTTTGTGGTTCTTTTCTTACTATATTTGTTTTGTTTTCCCTTAATATAATCTACAAATATACCAAGCTCTGTAAAATCTAAATTCAGAATAATTTGATTTTTTATCAATTTTTCTAATCATTCTTTGAATATATGATCCAAACATTTATGTCATAACTAAATTAAATTATCATTTATTATGTTACATTTTCTTCCAATGATATGAGAAACAAAAAATAAGGATTCAAACAAATTAACTTCAAGAATCAATTTATATAAATCACCCATAAGATTTCCATAACCAACAATGGAATTATGTTTAAACAAATTAAAACAACCATCACCAACCTTAAAAATAAACACACTTTCATCAAGTTTAGAAATAACAATTAATTTTCTAGAAATTAAAGATATATAGTGGTTCAGCCTAATCTTGCTGGGGTTGAACGTCGTTGTTTTGGTCCATAATAGATGCGACTTTGGCTATGGAATACCTGCAAGACAAATAAGGCACGCCGGGGGTTGGTTCCCGGAAGGCCCCTCCGACGCTCAAGTCAGTCTTTTGAGAGAGTTTTTGGGTGACTGAGAGTAGAGAAAACTAGGGTTGTAATGTCGCACCTGCATCATGGCGGAATAGTACCTTATATATGAGATGAATGCTAGGTTTAGGCCTTTACGTAGGCCTTTACGTTTGCATGGGAGACTATCTCCTATAACTGGGCCGTCGTTATCTAGGCCTGGGATGAAGCCCTGTATAGCCGGCCAGCCGACCCAACCAAATATCATATTTGTTTGTAAAGAGTTGACAAAAGCTATATTATTAAATCGCAAGGTGATTTGGTATACATCATATTAACATATTGTCATTTTAAATCTTTTTTTCCATTATTTAAGAAAATTTTGGTTGAAGAGAAGCTTGTTAAAATAGTTTTAATAAGAAAATATTAGATTCAAAAATAAAGTAAAAAACATAATGATAAAAGTGCTTTGATCTAATAAAATGTTGAATTAAAGCAATCCAGATTGTGTTTAACCCAATATTAGATGATTACCAATATAATGTACCAGTATAATTTTTTTAAAAAAAGTAAACTAGTCATAATTCTCATTTAATCCTTAAAATTTCATTGTTTTCCTCATGCATAAATTGAAGTTAGGACGAGCAGCGATACACAAAATTGCCACCTTGCCTGCAACTATAATGTCCAACAAATATGAAAAGTCTCTAGAGTCACGTTCAGAACCATTGAAGAGAAATAGAAATTTATATTTCAGCCTTTAACTTGAGTAGATGACGGTGTGCTAGTTACAAGAATTATTTTGAGTTATAACTGTGGCAAATACAGCCTAATAACCAAAAATTGTCTTTCTGGTATCTGCAAGGGTGCCATAAATATACAAAGTTCTATGGCAAAAATTGGAGCTAATAAACAAAAAGAATGAGACTGCACAAATTCAATACACTGTGCAGAAAATTCTTCTCATCTTCTTCACTGCTTTATGCTTGTATCTTCTGAACATGAAACATCATGAAGTTTCCAATAAGGCGTCTTGATATGATACAGATTGTAGCTTTCTATTTAATTTAGTCAACCTCGAATAAATGACTGCTGCATCCTAATCGTCAATATC
The DNA here is from genome assembly GCA_025629845.1 of Erythroxylum squamatum. Taxonomy (NCBI): domain Eukaryota; kingdom Viridiplantae; phylum Streptophyta; class Magnoliopsida; order Malpighiales; family Erythroxylaceae; genus Erythroxylum; species Erythroxylum squamatum. Next base: position 7,498,588 of record JAOTBA010000205.1, read on the forward strand.
TTGTACCCATGCTAGATCTGCGACGATATCAACTAGCAATCAGGTTAATCTAGAAATAGCCTATTTGCTCAGAAAGGGCATCAGTAACAATGAATGGTTGTGGCAGAAAGTGTTCAGAAACAAATCTAATCAAAATTATTAGAGGATATTACATGTTTTCAGACATTATGTAACTGTATATCCATTACAGTGGCAAGAAAAGCTAGTTGAGAGAAAGCAAGACCTTTAAGAACAGATTCCACAGCAGCATTTGGGACAAGGAGCCCAACAATCCGCCTGTTATCTGTGGTAGTTTCTATGCGCACAACACGGAGCCGCTTATGGCTCTGACGAGCCTGTATGAAATGCAAAATGAAGTTTCATTTTCCATCTCAAAAGAGCAATTGTCAAGAAAAGGCAATTCTCCACCAAAAATAGTTTATTTGGCTTCGTTTAGATGTATATAAACTAATAGATACGAACTCAATCATAGTGGAAAATGCGAATATTTGATTTTCAATATCCTGAAAATGTGCACTTCTTAAGATAATTAAGATGATATTTCAAAATGTATAAATATAAGATGGCAGTAACACGAGCAAAATCAAAGATCAGAAGAAATTTTGTGAAGATACATGTCACTCGTATAAAATCCTATGAAGATAGAAGCATAAAAAAAAAAAAAAATCAGTAAACCCTATACATACTGAGAAAGGACAATAACTGAAAATCTAGTTATAATGCCATTTCAAGACAAGCATCTGAGGCCTTCATCTTGATACTCTCAAGATGAGCCGCCATTTAAGTCGAACATGCAAGAGAAAGTTATTTAGCACACACTTGATTAATTTACATACCCTTAATATGGTACCCAAAACATCAAGCTCAAGGATAAGTAGCAATTTATGTGGGGGGATAAGTATACATTAGATTCACATCAAAGCAATACTGACAGGCTGGAGTTACTATTTCTCATCCTGTAAGTATACAAACTTTTCTGAAACTTAAATGTAGATACCTAAAATTTAGCTAGCAAAAAAGTGAAAATCACTTTATGTAGAAAGAAACCAGGATGGAGGTTTCATGTAGAATTTTGGGAGAGTGATGTCAATGATGTGAGTTTGGGGCTTTTAATATGGTAGGAAAAGACCTCTATAAATATCCCCATAATGCACAGTTAAATTTAGGATTACCGGTAAAATGAATCTAACAATTGAAATCAGTGCTTTCGTACTTATACATGAGTTTTATGCAATATGCATATTCCGATGAGCTAGTTGTTGATTGGTGAAGAATGCTTCAACCTTCACCAAAGTTCAAATAATAGTGTAGTCTTCATGCTCGACTATTTACCAAAAATGAAATAAGAAAAGGCAACCCAAGGAATTAGACACTAAATCAGATCAAGTTCCTGTGGTTCAATTAGTTCTTTTTTTTTCTGCCTATTTTCATCATAGGATTAGGTTAGACTATTAACGTTTTTCTGAAATATTCATTCAAAGAATAATAACTCATATTGAAACGTTTAACTGCTTGGTGATTCTCAAAGTGGAACCCAGATGATTACCTATTTCATAGACACAGCTTTTTCACATATACATTTTTACTCCAGGACAGGCTACCTTGAGAAAGCTTTTCCATTGATCTTCAGTTGTCTTAGTACTATTTGTTTGGAAGGCCTTATTATTCTGCTAATGTAAAAGACAAACCATACTATATCTAGCAAAGACCCTTCACTTCCCCCAAAAGTGTAAGAAAGAAGCTCTGCTGCACTATCCAACCATCACTACAGGATCAAGCTCCAAAGGCCAAGGAAATATAAACTTGATCGAAAGACCCACTTTACCTGCTTAGCCAATGCCTTCTCAATAGTGCCCCAGACAGGGAGAATCAGTCCACCTAAAATGTTTACTTCCTGCAGTCTTCGGCCAACTGTACAGAAATTCCCAAGTTTACAATTCGGACCATGCATACACTGCAGTGAAAAAAGAAAAGACACATGAACAACCACAAAAAAATGTCAGGTTTGTTTAGAAATTTTGGGCTTAACGAAGAAATAGAATGGGCCTAATTGTTGTGTTAAATTAGCTTTTATATTATGTGAAGGTTAAGATAAAGGAGAAAAAGAAGTTATATATATATATATATATAAAGGTTTAACGTGGTTCACTTTGAAGCCTACGACTACATCACAAAGACAAAAAGTTATAAAGAACATTATTCATTAGGTTTAATTCATTTTTTATACTAGTAAGGTAGTACAATATTCAATAATAACATAATATAACATTCTTAAATAATTCTTTTACGATTCTATTATCAGCTATGCAACATGTTCTCATATTATTATACACATGAAAATATTCCTATATAGAATAGTTAATCTCTATTCAACATTATCATTGAGTTGGTAAGTAGATGTTTTTCATGTTCAACTTGAATATGAATTTTGAATATGCAAATAGAGTACTTTTCAAATAAATAAAATGAAATAAACAAATGATTCTTTGTTTCTCCCTTTCTCTTTTTTCTTTCTGCTGTTTTTTTTAAATAAAAAAAGCACTAAACGAAAACAAACCTAAGAGTAAAGGAATAGCAATTTTGTTGGCAAAAAATAGTAACAATGTCAGAGAGATGCCTACTGAGCCAAAAAAAGGAATAAGAAAGGAGAGAATACAGAATGGAAGTTTAAGAGAGAAAAGACAATAACTAAGGTAGTGGTGCTTTCAATGTGCTAATGGAAGAAAAACGTAATAAAAGTAAAGGGGCTCTACTGGGAAGAAAATTCACAAGCATTACCAAAAGGAAAGACAGGAGAAGAATAACAACACTCTTAACAGCTTGTCAAAATGAAAGGAAGGAAATATAAAACACTCTAAATGAGCTATAAGAAGGAATACGAAAGAATTGCTTCACCAAAAGAGAGAAGACATCAACAGTGATGAAGGAACAAAGGATTTCAAGAAGTGAAGATTGAACATTCAAGTTTCAAGATCAAAACCTTGAACTCCACAAAGAACAAGTTCTCATAATCAGAACTTAACTCTAATGTCTATTAAGTAGAGACGAAAGAGAACAAAGAGAAGGGATACACATTGATTTAATGTGATTCAGCCATAAAACTTAGGCTACATATATAAAGACTGCAAAAAGCTCTGTGGTTTATTGTTCATTAGATTTAATCCATCTATTTATTATAAAAAATATGACACAATATTTCATCATAAGATTACTAAATAATCCCTAAACCATTCTACCATAGGATACACAAAATATTCCATATTAACTACATAATAATATTTCTTTATGATTTCACTAGATGCTTACATTGGACCAATTCCCTCTATCTCTCTTTTTCTCTCTCACTCTAAAAATGAGTGAATAAGTGCTTAACCCTAATTCAATACTAATGATGTTATTATATAATATATTATAAATTATACAAAAGTGTAAACTCAACACGTCCCCTCAAGCTGGTGTGTGTGTATATATATATATAATCCATGCATAGCTTTGTTCAACGTATGAAATTCTTGAATCCCTTAAGGATTAGGTAAAAAGATTAGCTAGCTACTATGTTGAGACTGTAACTTTTGTAATCTATCCATTCTTGAATGAAGTGATAATCCACTTCTATGGGCTTTGTCTTTTCGTGATAAATTGGGTTGGATACAATATGTAGTGCTGTTAGATTGTCACATATTAATTTCATCTAGGTCTTGATGGATACATTTTAATTTCTTCAAGGAGATGATATAGCCATAGCAGCTACCAAGTGGCCCTCGAAATAACTCTATATTTATCTTTTGCACTAGAATGTGCACATTTTGCTTCTTACTTTTCCATGAAACCAATATTTTCCGACAAATACACAATATCTCAATGTGGAACATTGATCAAATTGTGAACCAGCATAATTTGCACCTGCATATCTTAATATATTAAGATATCCTTATTACAATACAAAAGACCTATCAAGGAGCAAGTTTGATGTATCGAACAATACTAAATGCTATCTCCCAATGTTCAACACAAGGGCTAGTCAAGAATTAAGTCACCACTCATTGGATTGGAGAAAAGCTCTCCTTGATTACGTACAAATTTCACACCATAGAAGTGCCTCCTAGCTCTGGGCCTAATAATCCAGTCTCCTATAACAAATCTAAAGTGTATTTTCTCTATGAGAAATAAATAACTTAGACCATGCTACCTTAATGTCCTAAAAATATTATATAGGAATAAGGTCTTTTGTCTACAAGTGCTGTTGTAATAGGTCTTTAGCTCAGCAATACCCCCTAAATCACCTAAGTGAATACAATGTCATCCATATAGACAATTATCAATGATCATTGTTGTTGACTAGAGTTATTATAATAGATTGTGCTTCCTTGTACACACTTAGAATTGATAGCTGTAGTGATTTCCTCCTATAATTGAGGGATTTGATATTCCTAAATAGTCCTAGGCCTTGTGTATATAAACCATAGGATTTCTATATACAAATCATCTCAATTCACTAATAGGAACACTTTTGGTTTCTCTCTGAGTTGTTTTCTTCATGGTATCAAAGTCCTGTCTGATTTAAGGGCCTATACTTTCTTCTCAATTTTTTTTTCTACTTGTTCTTCTCTGTTCGGAACAGCAACGGTTGAGTTTGTACTCGCCCAAAAAATAAGGTGGTTTTAATCTCACTGCCCACCTAGCTTGCTTCAGAACGGACTAGCAACCCTCATTGTGACAGACTTGACATCACCAGCACCGCCACGCTCCACCACGCACTACCACAGACCGTTAGCCTCCGCCACATGTAAGCTCCACGCGCCACCCTCCAGTCATTTTTTCACCTTGGTTCTTGGTCCACCAATCTTGCCAGCTCCTGTACATCTTCCTTGAGGTGTTTGAACTCCGATATCCTGTTGGGAAATACACCAGAAGTCTCTGATTGTCTCTGAATTCTTTCTATTACTACTGTCGGCATATTTCTTTGTTTGTCCTAAGTGATTCTAAAGAAGATGGATAGAAAAAAAGGTAACCACTTTGAATTCTGATAATCCTTCATTTCAAATCAGTCCTGTGAAACTTGATGGAACTAACTATCTTGCTTGCTCAAGATTTTGTTTGTTGTTCATCAAAGCTAGAGGCTTATAGGGTTACATTACCAGTGATAGTAAAAGACTTGATGTCAATAATCCTGATTATAATCACTGGGAGTCTGAGAATTCCCTCGTGATTTCTTGGCTCATCAATTCAATGAAACTAGAGATTGCTCGGACATATCTGTCACTTGACACAGCAACAAAGATATGGAAAGTTGCTTCTCTGACTTACTCTCAAATAGGTAATAAAGCCCAAATTTTTTTTTCTTAATAAACTACACAACATGAAGCAGGGAGATATGAATGTATCACGATACTTTGTAGAGCTATGTGGATTGTGGCAAGAACTGGATTATTATCAGGCCTTTCAAGCAAAATGCTCAAAAGATGCTGCTAAATTCCAGAAAATGATTCAGGAGGATCTGGTATTTGACTTTTTAGGGGGTCTCACGCTAGAATATGATCATATACAAGGTACTATACTTGGAAAAGATCCTTTCCCTTCAGTACAACTTGCACATTCTCTCATTCAGCAAGAAGAAAGCAGAAGAAATGTCATGCTACATACAGCTATTGCTAAGAAAGTAGGGTTAGTGGCTAGTTCTACTGAGAAGCCAAAACCTGCAAATACTTCATCTAATAAGGATCCTTTGCACTGTGATTATTGTGGAAAACAAAGGCACGTCAAGAAACCTGCTGGAAACTGCATGGGAGGCCAAATCAGAGTTATGGAAAACAAGGCGGTTTAGTGGTAAGGGGCCAGGCCCACTTGGTTGAAGGGAATGAAGCATCTAAAACACCGTTAACTGGGATTTTATCCAATTAGGAATTTATGAACTTAAGACATCTTCTCTCAAAACTAGACTCTCCTTCCATAATTGGTACATCAAATATTGCAAAATCAGGTATTGTATACTCAAACTCTAAAGATAATCCTTGGATTATAAACTCCGGAGCTAACAGACATATGATATGACCTGGATGTTTCTTCTCAAACACAAGTCAGATGTGAGCATAGTCCTTCCTCGGTTTTATACCATGATTCAGACCCAATTTGGAAC
>JAOTBA010000205.1:7504823-7524647 GCA_025629845.1 Erythroxylum squamatum
AATGAACTCCATTTCTTAAAACCTTGTTGAATGCATCTTAGTGTGTGTAATGGGTAAGTTAATGCAAGTGGTCAATTAGGATCAAGCATCATCTCAATATCAAATACAACTAGGCAGATAAAAGAGAATTAACAAAATCACCAAAAAGACATATATGAGACTTCATATATTTAAGCTCCAAGTTCTACATCAACAAATCCCATAACACAATACATTGTTCAACACTTGATTAAACTATAATCAAGATAATCCAACTACAAAGCATAAATCCTAACTAAGGAGTCATAACAATGTAGTTAAACATGAATAAACTACTCCCCTTTGAAGCCCATTGAACTCAAGTCATTGTTACATCTTCAAGAGGAAATGGTGCTTAGCCAAGCATCGCTTTGGGAGCACTCACAATTGTAAACCCACCACTAGCATCCATGGTAGCAGCAGCAGATGATGAAGGCGGCGATGGAAAATGGAAGGAAAAGATGGATGAAGGTCAAGTTTAGTGAGAGAGACAAGAGTATGTATGTGATGTTCTGTAGTCAGCTCTCTCTTCTGTGTAGTGTGTGTTGCTCCTTTGTAACCTAATTTGGTAGGTTTTAAAATGTAGGATCGGTGGGTCGGGTCATACAGTGAGTGATTTTTCTAAATATGGTTCGGGTTTTAGACGGTTTGCCGCGGCGTACTTTTCCCGAAAGGTTTTGCCTCTTTGCTGGATCCTTTACCGCGACGAAAGAATTAATCTTTGCCGCGACGAACTTTTCCTGTAGCGCCTGTCCTCTTGTTGACTTCATTTCAACACATCTTTTATTTTACACCTTATACTCCCTTCTCCTTGAGATTCCTACAATCAACAATAGCAATTTGCAGTATCAATTGTTCTTAGAAAAATTAATAATGCAATTAATACCAATTTGTAACAATTTTTACTATCAAATTGCATAAAACAAAAATACACACTCAAGGATTAATTTAAGCATAAAATCTAGAAATAAGAGTCAAAAAGTATAATAAAAGCTATGAAAGTGTCGCCAATTAATATAATAAACTTGGACTCAATCACACATACAACCTTTAATTGTTCAAATTAAAGAACAATCCAATATTATTTGCAGCAGAACAAAATATAACTTATCATAATATGATATACTTGCTTTAAGGAAAAACTTACAAGTATCCGAACAGAATACTATAATATCAAAACAAAACTTTAAAGCATCAGAACCGAATTGTGTCAGAACATAACTTGATTATATCATAATAGAATTTTAGTTGTATCAGAACTGAACTTAGCTTATATAAGAATTGAGCATATATCAGAACATAAAATAAGTTAGCTTGCTAATTCTTTTGACAGAAGTGGGTAATGGTATCAGAACAGAAGATACCCATGTTTGGTATCTGAAACAGAAGAGACTTAAGTCTCTGAAACAGAAGACACAAAAGTGTCTAAAATCAGAAGACACCAGAGTGTCTGGCATAGAAGACACCTTAGTTTCTAGTTACAGGAGCAACTGCAGACCCTTCTAGGCATGCCTATTTACCCATGACTAGGACTTGGCATTTTTTAAACAATCCATTTCAGATTTCAGAATCACAAGCAAAAAATGTAGTGTATAACATATGTCTTTATTTCATTTTGCTCTAATTGAACTTATCCATTGACATATGATCAAACTTATCATGCCTTATAAATACAAGCATGTGCAATAATGTATCAATAAAAGTATTAAGTCATCACACATTATGTATATTCACATAGTTAGAAAGCACTTCTAATACAATCTCAATTATTAAACTCCTCGGACAATTGATGATCCAGAATTATCGCAATATCAAAATCACATGACAGCGAAATAATGCATAAGAATGAATTCCTTATGCTCAAATTGAACATATTCATTCTCACTTGAACAAACTTATCACACCTTATAAACATAAGCATTTGTAATGATGCACGGATGAATGCATTAAGTATTTACACTTTACATGCATTCACACAAGTTCCCAATTCATAAACATTCATAACAAGTTCCCAATTCACAAACATTCATAACTAAACTTCATTCCTTTAACAACTTATAAGTTCCAAAATTAGATACTTTGTTATCTAATAACACCTTCCTTAAGTTATTACTCCAATTAAAAATCCAAATCTTATTCAACCTTTAATTAACTCATTCCACATCAAACTAGGTTCATTTTACACCTTAATTAAGTCCAATTAAACCATTATTAAGTACCTTAACCTTATATAGTCCAACAATTGTCTAAAACCAAAAATTTCTCCTTCCTAAGTACTTCCCAGACCGTGGAAATAAGCTTTATAATTCCCACGATCGTGGGACGAGTGAACCAAATGTTCACTCACCCACAACCTCCAATTTGTTTACAAAACTTGACTTCTTCACTTCCATTAGATACACCTTCACCAAATTCCATCAATTTCACTTCAATCCTACCCTATTCATGCTTCAATACCTCATTAAATTCATGTCCAAACCAATTCAAAAATCATTTATAAAGTAGCTCACATTCCATGATCTTTCATGCATAAAAATTCCAAAGCAAAAGCTATCAACAACTATCATGTTCCAGATCTCAATTCATCATCAATTCAGTACATATTCTATCCATTTCAAACATCATATAGTTCACAACACAACATGCTATCAAGTTTAGAATTCTCTTACCTTTTTAACTTCAAAGAACAAATCCAAAGAAGCAAGCCAACTAGTATTCCAAGCAACCATACATAGCTCCTAGACCAAGGTGCAAATTTCAGCACCAACAAACAATAACACATAAAATAGCAAGACTTACTTCTTGATGCAGTAACTTACAAAGATTCCAAGTGAAGTTGATCCAAAATCAAGCAAAATTCTAGAAGTTGAGAGGAATTAAGAGTTTCGGTAGTGAATGAGCAAGGAGAAGGAAGAGTTACACAGAAACTAGCCAATGCATAAGGTCATGCCATGTGTAAGATGACTCATCTTGCTTTAAGGACACTTATTACACAAGGATACAAGCCACATGTCCTCTCCCTGTCTAGCACACATGTTCTTCTATGAGGCTGCCAAATGTCACAATTTAATTAGGCCACTTGTCACTCAACAAATGTTGCCAAATGTCAATGCATCAACTATGCCAAATGTCACTAACTTTAAGGCTTAGTCATTTCAATTTTTTTGTACCAACTTATTTACCACATGACAATTTTCCTAGTCCAAATGTACATTTTAATACCTTAATTTTCTAATGATATCAATTAATTCAAAATCACTAAGTATGAACCATTAAACTAAAATTCAAGTCATATGCAATTCTCAATCATCTCATAATTTTTAACACCTATCATATATGTACTTTCATGAACATGTAACATTCCAATTAGGGTACAATTTGGGGCCTTACAACTAAATTGATCAATCATATAATTATTCAACTATGCACATGTATGTGTGTCATGTTCGATGCATGCTCAATTGATTTTCCTAGGTATATGTCCTTAATCACAAATCTTGATCATTCATTCATATAGCTTGTCTATAACTTGTTTGCAATTAGGTTATGCCTTATATATGTTTGGTTACCCTCAATTCATCAATCATACATTCATCAACCCTTTATTAATGCTTTATATTCACACAATTTCCCCAATTCTCGTTCATTTATACTAATTATGTTGGACCCTGATTTATTATGGATTTATTTGTTTTATTATTTGTAGAGTTGAGTCATTAAATTAGCAAGTATGAATAGAATATTGAAATTAGAAATTAGAATGAAGTGTTAGAATTAAGTTAGCTTAAGGAGTTAAGTGGATTAAAGGAGTAAAGCCATAAAAGACAAAAGAAGGGCAAAATTGGGAGAACAAGACTAAGGAGGGGCATAATTGGAATAAAGAAGCTAAAATTGTGTCCTGAATTAAGAAGGAAAGAAGAGAATCGTGGGAGTGAGAAGAGAAGAGTGAAAAACGCGAAATAGAGAGCAGGAGAAAAATGTGGGAAGCTTGGAAGGAAGAAGAAAAAAGAAGAAAACAAAGAGAAATCATCTTGTCAAGGTAAGTTTATCTTCTTCTTCTTGCTTTGATAGAGAAAAAGTTAGAGAGAGAAAGTGTTTGTGTAGAGAATGTGTGTTGGATTGGAAGAAGACGATTTAAAGAACCCATTTGATTTTTTTTTGATTTCTAAGCTAGGTTTGGATTTCTCTAGCCTAGATAGACTATGGGTAGGTTAGGTTTAAATTCAATTTTAGCATTTCTTTGGTTCTTGAACTTTTATGAACTTTCATTTCAATATGGATTAAATAGAAATTGGTTTAATTGAAGGGAATCAAGAAAACCTTACTCAAGAGCAAGAGGAAAGGCAATCTTGAGCTTGGATTTTTCAGCAAAAATTTGGTAGGTAATATGTTTATAGTTGTTGTGTGATGGGAAAATGCCCTACGTATGTGTTTATGCTTAAATTACGTGAATTTTGAATTATTCTGAAGATTTGAAAATGCAAGATGAAATATGACCATGTTATACCTTGAAAAAGGTTATGACATTTTGAATTGAATGAAAAGAAGTAAGGCATGAAAATATGAGAATATGATGAAATGAAAGAAGCATGAGAATACGAATTTGTGATTGATTGAATTGGGCATAAATTTGTTTGTGAGTGGGCAAGAGAAGAACCTGTTTCGTTAGTCACGTGGCACGTTGACCTATAGCCTTTTCCCGGCAGCCCGCTTGAGGCCACGAGATCCTGAGAAATTGGACTTATTTTGTTCACGGTGTAAACTTCGGTTTCTCCGTTTCGTTCCACGGAACTCTTGAGCCATTTGTTGTGCATTTCATCATTAATATGTTAAGTATAATGCATAATTGAGTGTTATGCTTAATAGATAATTTCATGATATGCTTTATGTGATGATATTTGGTTAATTATGAGTTGTGAGATGACTTGTGAATTATTTGAATTGCTAGACATATGTGTATATATGTTTGATTATATGGCTCATTACCGATGGCTATAAATGTATTAGCCACTAAGCCGTGTAGCTCACCCCACTATTCCCTACTAAGGTACAAAACAAGATGAGTGTTGAGCCTTGCAAGGCATCGAAAACTCCAAGATAATAGAGACTTTTGTAACTAGGTTAGTGGCTAGACTTTTGGATAGCTTTATAAGCATATCAAACATTAAGCATCTCATGCATTTTGCATCTTATATTAAGTTAGTGATGTGTATGTTGATATGTAAATAAAGCTTGTTCAAATATGTACTTTGCTTACTAATGAGAATGAGAATTCGAGGATTTCCTTTTTGTGTATGATTATGCTACTTTACAGGTTGAGTATGATAGTTGTGGGAGAGGAATGTGTATGTGCATATTCTTCTTATTCTTCTTTGTTGAAATTGCAAATGGGTGTTTGTTTTAGAATAGCATGTTAGAAATTGGAAAGGTTGTATAAGATGAATTACTTGAGGTGAGGTTCAAGAGTTACCGAAAGGTACCTAGAAGTGGGTTGATATGAAGAGATATTGCATTTTACAATCTTTCATAGGTGTAGAGGTTGTGTTCGGTACTTAAAGGAAAAACTATATCGATTTAGGTAGAATTAGCTAAAGTGGTCTTCATGAAAGTTGTAGCTTATCTTTCTAACTTTCTAACGCTATAATGTATGACAGTTTTCGATATCGGAGCTGGAAGTTATGATCATTTGAAGTTTGTATTGCTGCATAGGGTGGACTTTCGGGATAGCTACATTGATTGGAAATTTTAGCCCTTATAAAGGGAAAAATTGTTTATGAGGTCTTCATGGAAGTTGTAGGTCTAGAATTCTTCTTTAAAACGGTCCAAGAATGACCTTAATCTGATATTTGTAGTGAAAGTTATGCTCATTTTACCAAGTCAAGTCTGAGGAAGAAGAATAAGAGGGAGGTCGCGATCACGACTCTGCCGAAGGAGTGCGAGTTGGATATTTTTACTGAACATGCCTCAGTATTTTGGTGATATCCTAAACTGTAGAGCTCCAAATAAGATGATTCTTATTTCTAACTAAACTAAAGACATGTAGCTACAAATTATCTCAAGGAATTGAATTTTAATTCAGTCTCTAAAACTTCCAATTTCTAGATGGAAGTCGAGTATAGTGTGTAGTCTCGGTTTAATAATAGTCCAAAAATGTTTGGGCTATAACTTTTAGATTTCTAAACCAAATTGAATGTTTTTAGTGTTATTAGAAACTTAAGACAATGAGGAACAAATGTTCTAACAAAGTCAAACTGAAATTTCAATTAGAAATTTCCCAAATTTTGTTATGAAATATAAGAATGAGTTTGCTCACGTTTTGTAACTCTGAATGTTGGGCTCCGAAAACGGGGTCCAACACATCCGCAGATCCATTTTCCTATCTTTCCTACCCCAGTTCAGTCTGCCTTTCCTGCTTCTTTTCCTTAATTGTTTCCTGAACGAAATCCTCATACCCACCTGACTGAAACCGACGCCCCGTCGTAACCCATTGTTTTACTACTGCACTAGGCTTCAATGGATACATGATAGATATACTATCACTGACCAGCCCCCCTGTTTCATCTAAACGCCTAATAGTCAACGTATCATGCAGAACTAATTCCTTCGACACTTCTATACAGATCTTAGCATACCCAATTCTGTCCATTGTTGCCGTCTGACGGTCCATGCAAATTGGTTTACCTATTCCACTGGCCAGATGGCTCAGTCCCTCCATTGTCCAATATTCCATCGAAAGCCCATGGAACTGAACCCAGAGCGGTATGACCTCGACAGAGCCCATGTCCAAACCCATCCCTGGTCTCCACTGACGCAAGAACAGAGGTTGATCTCCTATGTGCCATGGCCCCAGCTTAAGGATCTCACTAATATTCGACTGCTGTGAAAACTAAAACAGAATCAGACCTTCCTCCTGAAGCATGGCTTTCTCAAAACCTTGCTTACTTAGCCCACGCATTGACAACCGGAAATACCAAACGTTTAGACCAGAAAAAACCCCACTAGAGCAGTTGACCATGCTCTTGCACCAGCGCGAAGCAACTCGACCGGAGGAGAGACTACACCATCTTGCATCACATTTGGGTAATAGTTAAGCTTACTTCGAGTTTGCTGGACGCCAGCTCGGTCGCGCCAAGCACCACCTCCCGAAGCTGTCTTCAAATGGGTTGCACCGGTCGCTAATGCCTTGTCAAGGTTAGCTCCTCCTGCACCGGAGGGGGTCGCAACGATAAGGGGGCAAAGAGGTCCAGAGGTGAAGTTGGTTCCCCCATCACCGAGGGCGACCACTTGAAGGCCCGAAGGCTGCAGCTGGAAAAGTCAATTAGAACCTGTTGGCTGAGGGCAAAAAGAAGGGATGCACAGTTGTCGAGAGGGACATTAAGGTAAATTCAAAAGACGCGGGAGTTTGAATGAAGAGATAGGGCATAGAAATAAATGAAGAGAGAGAGATTATCAAGTTGTTCTATTCTCAACTTTATGGATCAACCTTGTCCATCCATATTCAAATTATCTATTCAAAGTATTTATATTTTCCGATATAAATATTTTCAGCTCTTGTGTCACTAGATTTGCTTGTATTTCCGATATAAATATTTTCAGCTCTTGTGTCACTAGATTTGCTTGTATTTTGGAGTGTAAGCAATAATGAACTCTTACTATTTAGAATCATTGGGCTTCTAACCCATTAATATGTGTTAGTGGACAGCCTTGGAAGTCTTCAAGCAAAATACAGTGTAGCATTCGTGGTAGTTAGGATCAGTTTAAATATTTTAATAAGTTGAAATTCATAATGTCACATCGAACTAACCAATAGTTTGTAATTCAACTCGGGTCAGGAAAGAAAGAGCCCAAGTTTACTTTGCTAATTAATCACCTCAGGCCACCAAATCCCTGTAACTGAACTATGACTTGGTTCAAGTCTCACGGCGTCTCAGGCTCTAAGATTTTTGAGCTACTTGCGGTTCAAGTGTTATCGTGCAAAAACAGTCTTCTGCTCTAGGTATTTAATATTATCATATATGTAACCAAGTGAAAGGGTGTTCAAACCTTACCAAGCGATGAGGGACGTTTTCCTTAAAAAGACAAGACTTGTGTTGTCATGTTACATGCAGCATTCTAAATCATAGCGAACAGGTTGGCGAGAAAATGCCACTGTTTTGTTGACAAAGAATAGATCACATGCCCAAGATGACCCCACCCCACATGCAAAAGCAATTTGGAATCATCATTAAGCACACAACATAAGGTTAAGGTAAGCCTTGAACTAGGTAATTAACTAAGATTCAAAGCTTTGTAACACATAGAGATTTACTCAGATTCAGAGCTATGTAATATATAGATAGTAAAAGTTGCCGAATCCATCATTGCATTAATGCCACAATCCAGATGAAATTTGTGTACCCACTAATTACAGGAACATTCATAATTACTCGAGACAAAATAATTAAAGAGGAAAACCTCAGACCTAAACATATAGTTGACACGGATTTCATAGTACTCGAATAGGGAACTCGTAATCTTTTCGAGTTCAGAGAAGCAAATGGGACAAGTCCATTCTACGAGAAGCAGAAAGGTCAAAGGAGAAAAAAAAAAGAACAAATGTGAGATTTGAGCAACACTCCGGCGGTTGAAGGAAGCCGAGGTCGACGGAATGTGGCTGGTGATGATAAAGTGGCATATTTTTTTAAGGGTGTGGAGTACTGAGGCACATGTAATGATTAATGTACATTTGCCAAATATTTGGAGGGGACAGATACAGAGAAATGGACCTCAACAGAATGGCTGCGAACTCATAGGACAGGACAGTGCTAGGTAAGGGGAATTTGATTTCCTTTTTCTTTTTCTTTTCATGATGTTGAAGGGAATTAAGAATCAACATTGGCGACCTCTGCGACAAGACAGAGCACCAGCGTTTGAGGTAATAACTCCGACCATTGAAGAGGATTTGGCACCTAGACTTGATGCCCTGGCATAGCTAGAAGCTGCTCCAGCTCCTGATGGAGTGAAGTAAGCTCCGTTGAGCATAAGGTCTCCTTCGGATCTCCAATTCCAGTGTTTCCATAGAGCATCTGCTGTATCGACCCTCTTTGTTACCTGCCCAGTATCGATTTTGTTACTTTCACAAATTTGTTAAATTTGTTACCAACCCCTTCTTGGCTATAACTTATAAGAGATGGGATGTGTATGGGATACCTCTTTAGCAAAAGGGTCAGCAGGGGCTAGATATCTATTGCCCTGGCTGTTAATTGTTGGATTTGCACTTCCACCAATGGCATACATTTCCCAGTGAGTGTAATCATTATTCACTACATGGAAATAACCATGCCTGCACCTGCAAGTTTAACAAGAGGCTCGATTATATTATCCGTAGATTAAATGAGACGAAAGAAAGATAATAACGGCGCATTTAAATGTTTATAGCTAGTTACCTAGGCATTCTTTGAATTAAACCCTCGCCGAAATGATTGTAGGCAATAGTGACTTGCATCTGCTTGTCTCTTTCATAGGAGTCACTGTGACCCAATAGCATAACCTGTTCAGGGGTTTTAAAAAACATTTAGCCTTTCTGTGCGATGATCAGGAACAAATTTGACATCTAAATAATTGAAATGTGAAAATTACCTCATTGTGATGGGTGAAGTAGTTGTTTGAAATAGTAATGGCAGTAGAACCCATTATAGCATCAATTAGGCCATCAGCGCAGTTGGAGAGGGAATTGTGGTCAATCCAAATGTGACTAGAACCGAAAATGGAAATCCCATCTCCGTCAGCCATTGTCCTCCAGCCGTAATGGGTTGGTGAGTTACGAACCATTGCATTACCAGTAGGCTTACAATCGTGGATGTGAAGACCATGGATGATGATGTTTGTGACAAACTGAATGGTGATGCAAGCGCCATTAGCAATGTGGACATTGACTCCACGAGCGTCAATTGTCTTGAAGCTGTTCATCATAAGCTCTTGTTTTAGGGTGATTACCATGTCCCTCTTGAACACAATCCACAAAGGCCTGTCTTGAATCACAGCATGGCGCAGTGTTCCAGGTTTTGGATTGACAGGATCGTCATCGCCAGGGTCACTCACAACATAGTATCTGCCGTCACGACCACCAACGGCATTGCGTCCAAAACCAATGCCACAATCAGCAAGCCGTTTCCTGCGGAGCTGCCACTGGGGGTCACAGCGCCAACAATCGTCGATAGGATTTCCAGTTCCACATGAAAAATATCCCAGGTTCCTCCTTGTGCTGCTATTGCGTATACTTCTGCCATAACCAGATTAAACAAATGAATTAAGTTTTGTTAATATCGTCATTTATTAACCATGTTATCTTATTCTCTACACTCGTCAAGCCATAAATTTCTAATCTACAGGACTCAAGTCAAGCATGTGAAGCAACCATAACAATATAATGAAGGCAGCAAACAGTGGTGGACCATTAATATGCCAGCATTAACTAGTTCCGCCCTGCCATTTTAGTGTTGAAAATTTAATTCATCCAAGACTTTTAAAAATACTGCCCCCTTATCAAATCACATACGGATATAAAGTTACGGTTCATAAGGAAATTTGTATGAAATCAATTTTTATGAAGTCTGTCTTGTGCCCCACTCTCGGTGTACGACAAAAAAGGGGATTGAGGAGGGAGGTCATTTAATGGGTAACGTTATGTGCAACTATGCTACATGAATTGGGAAGCTACATGTACTGGATCAGGCACAAAAGGAAGAATTCTGACAAATAAAAAAAGTTTGCATGATCTGAAACCCGATCTGTTATATCTGCAGGTCTTTGCCTATTGACAGGCTGGAGAAGGAGAGCATTATTTATGTAAGCTGCCCCACTTTTGTTGGATGCAGGCACAATAGATCAAATCACAAGGTGAGTGAGAATTTATGATAGCGTGGGAGTAACCAAGTAGCAGAATTTTTTTGGTGGGGTGGGGCAAAGCAGTGATGTGAAATCGGTGATCTTATTAAATACGGTGGAGCAGAGCAGAGGATCCCAAAACTCCAAATTCCACAATTTAATTCATTACGTGCAGTGAATTAATCTACACTCCCATACAAAATGCTATTGCCTGCCATTTTTTAATAGTGAAAGCGGTGACTGTGAATTCGAGGTACTGAATTGCTTACGAATCTAGTGTTAAAATAGGACAATCATTTTAAAAGATAATACACATGGTTAGGAAAGCAAAAACATAGGAACTTAGGAGATTTTGATAGGGAAAAAACAAAGACAAAAAAAATAGATGAAGTGCGTGATGCACGGATCGCCACATGGGCATGTGCAATAAAAGGTGGAGGGATTGAAACACTAGGAGAACATGGTAGTTGCATCCACAGATTCGAAGTTGTATATGTGAATTAACCATGTCCAATAAGATAACTCAGTAAAGACA
This sequence comes from Erythroxylum squamatum, assembly GCA_025629845.1. Classification (NCBI taxonomy): domain Eukaryota; kingdom Viridiplantae; phylum Streptophyta; class Magnoliopsida; order Malpighiales; family Erythroxylaceae; genus Erythroxylum; species Erythroxylum squamatum. Next base: position 7,516,243 of record JAOTBA010000205.1, read on the forward strand.
AAACGGAACTCTCCCCTGTTGAATTTTAATACCCAATCTAATCACGTTATAGTCTGTCTTAAGTTACAGCTTAAATTAAGAGAAACTAAAAACTCTTTATTCCTATTATAGAAACAGTATTCCAATAACAGAAAGTTTTATCCAATTAGCATTCCTTGGTCCCCAACATGTACTGTACTCACTCCATTAAATTTGTTTATTGCGAAAAAACGCAGAGAGGATCAATCTGTCAAAGTGGTAACATTATTTTTTCCATTTGACTGGGGTCGTTGTTGGGGACTAGTTCAAACACAAGGTGAGGCTAAAAACTGACAAGTTAAAGCTAGAGGCACGGTGGTCATGTCATGTGCGCATTGATCGGAATAGAATTGAAGAAAGTAGAGTCTTGATATATATTAAATGCATTGGGTCATGTGATGCCTCTGAAAAGTAAGTACCAAATGGAATATCTTAGCTTGTTTTAAGTGATAAATTCAGAAATAAAACTCACGCATCAACCATTGCAGCTATCGTCTCTGGATTTTCCACAGCATGCTCGTTCCGTTCATCATCATCACCACTGCTAAATAAATACAGTGATTTTCAGAATTCAGCCTCATTTGACCATCAATTCAACATTTTTAAGGGACTCTGTATCTAAGCATAACACCATCCAATTGACGATTCACCAATTCTCTAACTGTACGGTCGTGATCTGATTTGAGTAGGACGGAAAAACTTGGAACTTACCTCTGCGGCAGCATTGACGTGTTACTGGAGCTCTGTATCTCCCGAGTTTCCTCCAATCTGAGAACAAGCACCACCAAGTTAAACAACTCAATGAGTTATCAAACAATGCAAAACAACAACGATCCATGTCCTTGAACTTTAAAGCTAAATAAAAGGAAACATAATAATGCACCTCGGCGTTCGCTCCTCCTTCTCTGTTGTGGCCTTGACGCTAACCAACAGAGCTAGAAGCAGCAATGTCCATATAGGAGAAAATCTCAGCCAAACAGCCATTGTTGCTTCAGAAACGCACGCTTTCTCTGAGTTTCCCTTTTGTTTTGCTTGTGTCTTATTACAAATGAAAAAGGGAGGAGACGAGCAACGTGAGAGAGAATCGAATACAATGCAAAGCTCAAGTGAAGACGTGTTTTTATAGCCGAAAACGAGAGTGCCCAGCCTCATTACTTGCCTAACCCTGGTTAAGTCCAATTAACCACTGAGTGGTAAACCTCAGTTTTTAACCACCTTTCTAACCGCCACTAACTGACTCTCTCTCTCTTTTCACGTCTCATAAGCGTCGGTCCGTCACGTGCCTGATCATCTCCTTGCTCACGGGACCACCCTTGCCATGTCAGAACATTCATTTGGATATACCATACACACTCGCGATTGACCCCACCCCTGTAATGTGATACTCGCTGGGTCTTGTCCAAACGTGGCCACGTTATGGGTATGTCGGATGTACATCATCGACTGCTGTCCTACGATTCTGTACGGTAAAACGACTGTACGATCTTTAAGGTTACCGGTTCTTTTGGTAAGTGTTATTCATTTTCTCCTAGGAGAGACAATATCATATTCGTATCCCGTAAGAACTTGCCGTCCAAGGATAAAATTTAGTTTTTATATATTATTAAATTGTTTTTTTTTTCTGGAGGCAAGAACAATAATTTACTATTAAAACTTAAAAGAGAAAATTTGTAATCCTCATAAAATTACAATTTAAAAGATTTTAGTGACTTTTAACCAACTTATTGCTCTAAAATTTAATTATATGAATATTTGATTGTCTAATAATATAAAAAATTTCTATTCATACCCAAGCAAGCAACAACTTAGATTTCATCAAAAACCACTCATGACAATTCTTTCACCCTCCCATTCCTTATTAATGTTTAATTATTGTAAAAATACAATAAAATCTTCAAAACATATTAATACATCGACCCTTTTTATTTGATAGTCCACTATCAAGTACAGTCATATGAAATAAATTTACAAATTCTTATATAAACAGCGAAATATGACTAATGATTATCACTTCATGTGTGTTTTGTTTCTTTGAAGAAAAATACCACAAGTATCTAATTATCATCTATGAACATTCTTAACTTTAATAATTATGAATTTTGGGATAATAAGTTAGTGTAAAAGTTGGGTAATAATATCTTTTTGTTTTGGTATAGTTTAGATTGGAAAACATTCATCTGACTATATTCCATTGTTTACTTATGGTTCAGCCTGATCTTGCTGGGGTTGAACGTCGTTGTTTTGGTCCATAATAGATGCGACTTTGGCTATGGAATATCTGCAAAACAAATAAGGCACGCCGGGGGTTGGTTCTCGGAAGGCCCCTCCGACACTCAAGTCAGTCTTTTGAGAGAGTTTTTGGGTGACTGAGAGTAGAGAAAACTAGGGTTGTAAAGTCGTACCTGTATCATGGCGAAATAGTACCTTATATATGGAATAGATGCTAGGTTTAGGTCTTTACGTAGGTTTTTACGTTTGCATGGGAGACTAACACCTACGAATGGGCCGTGGCCGTGTGGACCTGGGCCTGAGCCTTATCTGGCCGACCCAACCATATAGAATATTTGTATTAGATCCATGTGACAACTACTATCTACTATTAAATCATAAATCTCTGTAATTTCAATTGGGACTTTCTTATGGTTTCTTACGAAGAGAAAGCTCTAAGCTATGTTTATAATTTAAATTATAAAGAATTCCTGCAGAACGTTAGAAATATGAGTAATAGTACCAAAATTAAGCCTTCAAGTATTAGAAGGAAGGTGAACTAAGTTTACTTCAGAATATTCAAAAAGGTTAGATGTACATTAATTTCTTTAGTTGTTCGAGTGAAGTTGGCTCGGTTATTTGGGAAACTGACATCAACCGGGGAAAGGTTAGAGCTTGGAGTGTATGCATATAGGAAAAGAGAATTGACCCAGTTGTCTTGGAGTGTACGCAAATAGGAAAAGAGAATTGACCCAGAAAAGACATCAGGCTTGGGAAAGGAGAATTAGCGTAGTGATGGCCTAGGCTTTGCAAAGTGGAAAGCAATTCAGTGATTTTATTCAAGCTTCGAACAGCCACATACTATTTTTCTTATAATAAATAAAATGTGGTTTGAGCACCGTCAAGCAAATGGTCCAATGGTCTAGTGGTCAGGACATTGGACTTTAATCCAGTAACCCGAGTTTAAATCTCGGTGGGACCTTTAAACGTTAATTTTGCTTCCTCGCACAAAGGCTACTAATTCCGCCGGACACGAGCTGGTTGGCTAAAATTGACATATCTAGGAGAGAATCAACCTTGAAGAGGACAAAACGACTATCTCATTAATGCTAAGTACATTACTATTTTATTTTATTATTTTTATTTCTTTTTTTTTGTGCATTATTCGAAATCAGAGTATCTAATCTGCTAGTTAGGGATAAAGCTGCGTATACTGAATTTTTTAAAACTCTAATTTTAGTAAGATTTTTACTAAATTATTGTTGTTATATTACTGCGAAATATATTAAAAACTTATAACTAATTAAGTTTTTAAAAAAACTTATAACTAATCTCCATTTTATATGTATTCAAAAAAGTTATATCGTTCTTAATGCTATAAACTTTTTAGAGGCAGATCTTATTGATAAGACTAAGATAAAATTCCTATTACATCTATCCTCTTTCATATTATTAATCTAATTTTAGGTATTACAGAGTCTAAAATTTTCAAAATTGAGGCTTTCTCACTTTTCTCTCATTTTCAAATATTCACAAATATCATATTTTCATTATGCATATACGAAGAATCATTTGTATCTTCTGTTATCACTAAACATGCTCCAATTGTGTGTGATTAGAATTTCTAGCTTCCTATATAGAGACAGAACTTCAAATCTCCTATAATAGATGTCTAAAACAAAATCTCTAAAGAGGAGAGACCCGACCCCACATCTCTTGCAAAAGAAAATTTAAAATTTGAAAAAAGGCTTGTATGCAAAAAATAGTTTATTTCATAAAGAATTTATAAAGGGGAGGTTGAACTTAGAAAACTATTTATTGGATAAATTTACTTTCTCTTATAACAAAGTTCAACTTCAAAAATACTATTTATGAAAAGGATTGGATTAAAAAAAAAGTGTACTAGAAAAGGAGGATCAATTGCCAAAGTACATTTTTTAGCCTAATTAAAACCTTTAGTTCCAAACATTACAACAAAAGTTCTAACAACTCTAACTATAGATTTCAAATTCAAATTTATCGAGAACATATGTTGAAAAAGCGAATGTGAAAACATAATCTTTATGATAAAAAAAATCGCAATTGACATTCATAACTTTTAGGATCTTGAATAAGTAACTGTCACTTATAATTAAACTATCATATTGTGTACTTGATATAGAAGATTTCATTATCATAGAGAGATAAAAAAAGTCTACAGCATCTTTTGTTAAAATTAATTTCTTTCTTTTAACATTCTTTCTGTTACAGATAACTTGATGGAAAACTTTCAGTAACTCTAATTAGTAAAAAGACAACCAATTTATATATCTATAACTTTTAATCTGGAACATCCATCAAGTAATTAAAAATAAACGGTTGAGATTTACTCCGCCATTAAATAGGAAATATGGACCAAATAGAGCTCTTTAATTATATTGATACTATTATTAATATATATAGAATATGGCAACTAATCGGACCAAATTCTAACATTCTCCCACTTGACCTGATACTTCAAACTTTATTTTAATAAACATTGAATGGGAATAAACAGATCCCTTAATATCTTCAGAATTTATTTTAACATAATAAACCACGTAATGCAGGTTCTATTGATCATACACTTCAACATCGCATGCTTCGTTCTGTATACTACGACGTTACTAATTTATCATGTCAAGTAATATAAGTGATATATAAATAATATTATAAGTCCAAATTAATGTCTCATAGACATTTATTTCTTATATAATAACAGTTAAATGTATACAATCTTAAATAAGAAAATTGTCAATCATAAACTTTTGAGATTAAGAATGCTAAAACATCATTAAAAACAATAATCAATATAACCGAGGCTCATTCAATAAACATTTTCCTTAAATATCTTTAGTTAGAGGCCTTTAGTTAAGGGATTTGCAGTCATAAATCCATTTTAATATGTTCAATACAAACTCCTTGTTTTTGGATCTTCTTCTTTATGACAAAAATACTTCAACTCTATATGTTTAGCACCTCTAGAGTACTTGTCATTCTTAGAGAAGAAAATTGTTACAAAATTATCAAAATAAAACTTTAGCAGCTTTAATAATGGTGATAACAATCCCAAGCCTAAAATAAAATCCTACAGTTATAAAACATGAATTATAGCCTCAAAATAAGCTACAAATTTGGCTTTCATAATAAATGAAGCAATGACAGATTATTTAGCACTTTTTTATGAAATTGCTCCTTTTTCTAGTGAAAACGTGTAGCCAAATGTTGATTTTCTACTATCAATGCATCCAGCAAACTCTAAATCCAAAAATCCATACTTTTAATGGATTAGATCTTCTATTATGAGCTTATACTCTTCTGTTCTTTGAAGATACCTAAAGACTTTTTTTTTGCACATTTCCAATGGTTTATACCAAGATTATTTTGATATCTTCCTAGCATTTCAACGCAAAGTAGATATCAAGTCTCATGCATATTTGTAAATACATCAAACAACCAATAATAGAAGTGCATAAAATAGTTTCTATTTGTTTACGTTCCACCTAATTTTATCCCCTTTTTGTAACGGGACAATCCCTGCTAAACATTTGTTCATATTAAATCTCTCAAGAATTCTTTTGACGTAGTCTTTTTGAGACAATCATACTAGTCCTTGTGATCCATTTAGGAATATTAGAATTCTTATTACATAGAATGCCTCTCTCATATCTTTCATTTTAGAATTCTTAGAGAGAAAATTTTTAGTCTTATACAATATGTCCAAATCATTAGTAGCAAGTAAATATTATCATGTAAAACTAGCAGTATAAACTTATTCCCACTGATCTTTCAGTAGATACAATGGTCAACATTATTTTTTTGAAGAATAAAGGATGTTATTGTATCATTAAACTTAATATACCATTATTGGAAAACTTGTTCAATTCCATATATTGATTTCTTAAGTTTATAACCTTTTCTTTCTATATAAAAACCTTTAGGTTAATCAGTATAAACTTCCTCCTTAAGATCACCATTCAAAAAGGCAGTTTTCACATCCATTTGATGTAGCTTCAAATCAAAGTACACCACTAATGCCATAAATATTCACAATGAGTCTTTCTTTGAGATATATAAAAAAGTCTCTTTACGATCAATGTCATCCTTTTGATTATAATCATTGGCAACAAGTCTCACTTTATACCATTCAATATTGTCATTCAAGTCATGTTTGGTTTTAAGGAGGTCCTAGACATTTTTTTATACCATTGAATCTAATTCATTTATCAAACTTGACACTTTCTATGGTCCGTGAGAATGAAACAAGATCCTTATTAATGTTATAATCAAAATTTAACTCTTGTATTAAACCATATAGTCTTTAAGAATAACTGATTTCTACAAGTTTATTTAAAGCTATTCCATGTGGTTTATTTATGTCAATTGATTGTAAGTTAGTTTCTTTATTAGATGTTATTTCATCTAAATGTTGACTATAATCATTTTGTTCTTTCAATACTGAGACAATACTTGGTATAGATGTGGATAATGGGACATTTATGGTAATGAAACATCAATCCTTATTTTACTAATATCCACAACATTTTTTTCAGCATTCCCACTAACTTCACCATTTTCAATGAAATTAGCATTAGTTATTTCAACAATTCTTGGACTATGGTTTGGACAATTAAACCTATACCCTTTAGATTTCTCTAGGTAACTAATAAAGTAACCACTAATTATTCAAGAATTTAATTTCCTTTCATGTGGATTATAAACTCATGATGTTATTGGATAACACTAAACATGAAGGTGCCTTATATTAGGTTTCCTTCTAGTCCATAACTCAAAAGGAGTTTAGGGACTGTTTTTTCTAATAATCGTATTCAACAAATACATAACATTTTTAAGTGAATGCATCCACAAGGTTTTAGATAATAAGGAATTACTCATCATATTTCTAACCATATTTATTAATGTCTTATAACCTTTCTGACATATCATTTTGTTGAGGTATGTCTGACATAGTGCATATATACCAAGTTCCTCGAGGAACTTTGCAAATGGACCTAAACATTGTCCTGATTCATTATATTTTCCATAACAGTCACCACCTCTATTAGATCGTACAATTTTTACTTCTTTTTATCTAAGTTTCTTTCAATCTCTTTTACAGACACCTCAAGTGCGTTTACAACTTGAGATTTTTCATTAAGCAAATTGACATATCTATAACATGAAAAATCATCTATAAAGGTTATAAAATACTTTTCTCTGCCAAAAGCTGGAGTGTCAAAAGGTCAATTTATATCGATGTATAATTTCAAAGAGCCGAGTATTTTGTGTGGCTCTTTTCTTACTATATTTGTTTTGTTTTCCCTTAATGGAATCTACACATATACCAAGCTCCATAAAATCTAAATTCAGAAGAATTTTATTTTTATCAATGTTTATAATCTTTCTTTGGATATATGATCCAAACATTTATGCCACAACTAAATTAAATTATCATTTATTATGTTACATTTCGTTCCAATGTATGATAAACAGAAAATAAGGATTCAAAAAAATTAACTTCAAGAATCAATTTATATAAACCACCCATAAGATTTCCATAACTAATAATGAAATTATGTTTAAACAAATTAAAACAACCATCACCAACCTTAAAAATAAACTCACTTTCATCAAGTTTAGAAATAGCAATTAAGTTTCTAGAAATTAAAGGTACATAGATAATTTGTATCACTACAAGAAAAATACAGTTTAACGACGGGAATTACCGACGGAATTTGTACATATTCCGTCGGTAAGCTTAATTAACGACGAAATTTACCGACGGATAAAGGCGTCGGAGAAACGGCTGTCGGTAAATTTACCGACGGAAATGTGTTTCCGTTGGTAAATTTATTGACGGTTAATCTGTTCGGTCGGTAAATTTTTCTGTCAGAAAATTACCAACGGAAAAAAATTCCGTCGGTAAACTGTCGGTAACTTTGCTGAAAACTATTTTTTAAAATTTACATGCAAAGTGTTTAGTTTCTGCAAGACCTCGGCCTCGCGTCTTCAAGGCCTCGGCCTCCCGGGCCTCCCGCCCACCCTCTTGTAGATATTGACCGCTTTAGGCCTCGGCCTCTAGGACATCGCACCCTCACGGTTTTGTTTTTGCACATGACTTCCCAGGAGGTCACCCATCCTAATACTGCTCTGGCCCTAGC
>JAOTBA010000205.1:7536547-7558014 GCA_025629845.1 Erythroxylum squamatum
CAGTGAATGCAATGAAATCTATCAGTCTGACCCAATAGTACCATAATACCTTTAGCTACCAGTAACGGGATGTTACACCTCTTGTATATGTCCAAAACCTTGACACTTGTAACATCCTGTTCTCATATTAAGAGTTAGAACCCAAAAGTACGGTACATAAGGGATCAATGAGAGATTAAGAAAACTGCATTTTTCATGCTCATGCATATTGTTAGCATACACACATGTATATTTGAATTTTTGCACACATTAAAATGACTGTATATGCATTCATTAGCATATTCCAGGTATAATTGATTCATAAATGTGTTTACAATGTGAATTATGGATTATATGTGTTACAGACTGATTTGGAGAGTATAAATTGTTGAATTCGAATATTTGGTGATAACGTTTGTTGATTTAGAATTTAGGTGAATTTTAGGAATAATTTTCGAAAATGTCAAATATTATTGTACGAGGAAAAATGCTACTTGGGCAAGTAAATTGATAAATGGAAATAGAAATAAGAGTCAAACAATATTGAAGAATTTTATTGATGACTTTAGAATTTGTGAGAAAATGATATTGAAAGTGTAGAGAAAATTGGAATAAAATTTGGAGATGATTGGACTAGTTTAATAAGAAAAACTAGTTTAAAACATTAGGAATTGGACAAATGTACAATTGACAAGTGTCACTCATCAAGCCAAGTCTTAAAGCCATGTTTCTTTTAAACTTGAAAGACCAAGTTATTGAATGTTCTTGCCTTAAAATATCTTCTTCGTGGCTTTCTTCTTGAAACTTCTTCCTCTTCACGGATTTCTCACCAAACTTTCACCAAAGTTACACCTTGCTTTCAACTATCTTTTACTACTCCCACTTTGTTATCACTTTCTTTTGCCACAAGAAAACCTAAGCTAATCCACCTTCAAGATGATGTACGTGGGTTGCATGAGAAGTTAGGGCTTCTTGATGTTTTGAAGAATTTGGAGTTTTAGCAAGTAAGTATCATGTTAAATCCTTATGAGTTGTTAGTATATGAGATAAAAATGGTGATTACTTGGCATTACATGATCATGATAAAAAATGGTCATTTTCATGTACATCGTGGATATATGGATATCTTATTTGTGTGATTTGATGATCAATATGTCTTAAGATGGTGTTGAAATGATTTTTTGACTTGAAAGATCAATGAAAATGTGTGTGAAAAGAGTGCAGAAAATTCAGGAAAAGTTGATATATATATATATATATATATGTATGTATAGACACACACATATATACATACTCTGTTTTCACTGTGTATAGGTGAATTCTTTGGATGTTTTAGAGATGTGTTAAAATGATTTTAGAGTTAAAGAAATGGTGTAAGGTGTTGTCGTGATATGAGAAAGAATGATTAAAACGATAGTTAGAGAAGATAATGGAGGAGGTGCAGAAAATGGAAAATGCAGAAAAATGAAGAAGTGCAGAAGCTAGGATGAACATTCGAATATGAATGTTCTGTTTTTGATATTTATGAGTAATAATGGATTTTGATTTGTTTGTGAATGATAGTGAGCTAAGAATAAAGAGGAAATAAGCTAGAAGAGATCGACTAAGCAAAAGAGATGATTTAAAATGAAAGAGATGATAAAGGGTGCTGGAAAATGTGCAGATGCAGTGTTTCGCTGAACATGCTTCTGTATTTTAGCCATATCTTAATCTGTGGACATCTAAATGAGATGATTTTAAGTTTAGATTAAACCACAGACGTGTGGCTATATTTTTCATGAAGGAATCGATTTCGAATTATGTCGTCAAGAGTTTCAAATTTGGCTTGAAGTCAAGTATTGTATACTGTCGTGGTTTGGGAATAGTTTGTAGTTTTTTGGTTTAACATTCAGAATACTGAAACAAATTGTACGAAATTAGTTTCATTAGAAACTTAAGACATAAAAGAACAATTGTTTAGAAGAATGTTTGGCCTAAATCCTTCATTTTTATTGTCAAAATGACCGTGTAAAAGTGACCCCAAAGTTTGTTTTGGGAAGAGAGGAAGAAGAAACGAAATCAGCTGCTTCGGAGGAGAAAAAGAAAAACACGATCGTGCAGTCTGAAGAGTTTGGAGAAGCACGTTTGCACGATCGTGACATTTGAAATGAGTTAGAGCACGATCGTGACTTCTATGGTTACTAATGGGAGACAAACACGAATATCCTTTGATCTTTTAGCCATATCTTCTTCTCCCGACCTCCAAATGACATGAGATTTGAACCAACAGATTCGAAACACATTGCTCTACATCTTCACCAAAAAATTATAGCTATCTGAAATCATTTGGAAGAGATTGATTGATTGGATTGGGACGAAAATGATGAACAATTCTGGAACTTCATAACTGGAGTATTTTTCATTGAACATGCTTTGTTATTTTGGCAATATATTGATCTATAGTTATCCAAATGAAATAATTCTTAATTTATAATAAACTAGAGATATAGGGATGCAATTTTTCTGAAGGAGTCGAAATTTAATTCTGTCTCTAGAATTCCAGATTTTTGAATTAAAGTTGAGTAGAGGATACTATTTAAGCTTATGAACAGTCCGAAGTATTTGGAGTATAACTTTTGAAATACTGAACCAAATTGAAGGATTTTATTGTCATTAGAAACTTAAGACAATGGGGAACATTTTTCTAGTAGAAAGTGTTACCAAATTACTTCATTTTCCTTGTCAGATTATTCATGAAAAATAGATCCGAAGGTTTGGAAATTTGGAGAATTTATAAGAAGAAATGAGAGCTTGGATAATGCTTAGTCTTGTCATGTTAGAATAACATTAGTGAATGAATGGTGGAAATCAAAGTACCAAAGGCATGAGTTTAATGAGAATAAAGATATTCATATAATTGAAGTTGTGATTCAAAGAAGAGGAGTAAAGTGTATCAAGTTAAAGTGATGCGAATTTAATAATAAGAGAAAATATTGCCAACAATGAAATGACAAGAAATTGAGTTATAAATTGAGAATTTGGATAAGAAGTGAATTTGATAATATACCCAAGATTGTCATTAAGTATGCATTGTACATAGTCCATAGACACATTTGTGTATAAATAAATGCTTATAATTGTGCAAAGTTATTAATGTGTGTGTGCAATGTGTATATTGCATAAATTGGATGTGCAGGATAAACATCCGCATTCAGACGTTTCCATAACTTGGAAGCAAATGCTAATCTGGAGCGTACTGTGAGTAGACCGAGATGGTCTTACTTTATTGTTTGTTTTGTTTATGTTATGAATTGAATGATTATGCAATGTAAATGTGTTGGTTCCAGAAAATATATGTCCAAGGAGTTTGATAAATGTGAGAACATTGAAATGCTCCTTGTATGTGAATTGGATTGAAATAAGTGTACATAATTTGATTATTAAATGCCGGACCACGATCCGATGATAAATGTGTTCTGAATGTGCATTTACATATGAATGAAATTGTGATTCTCAACTTTAATGTTGAATGATGGACTAAGGTCCGATGATATACAATGTGATTGATGCATTTTATTTCATGAATGCATGAAAGATAAAGGCAGTTGTGACTGGAGTAGTCACCGAAAAAGAGCTTAAAGCTCAGAATGTGAAAAAGAGCCTAGAGCTCAGAAAGTGATTAAGAGCCAAAGGCTTACTATGTAAAATGAGCCCGGTATTCCCAACGGATACAGGACAGTTATTAATGAGCCTGGTATCTACAATAGATACGGGACAGTTATAGGCACTCGGTCACAACAAAGTAACAAATTGAAATGTCAGTCTTATAAGCATTGCATATGCATATGATATGTAAAATTCAAATAGTTTGATTGATTTTCGAACGTGATAAGTGTTTGAATGAAAAGAAGTGAATTATGTGTTATACGTGATGATGTGTGTTATATGATAGAGTGAGCCATCGATGATGGTTACTCATTGAGTTCGCAAAACTCACTCAAAATTTGCAATTATTTTTCAGGCTCTAAAGAGTACCTCGTTAGATAAACGGGAGTATACCTACTGCATTCAAGTAAGAGATAAAGGTCAGGATCAGTTTGCGTCTGCGTTTGTATTTTCTTGTTTTTGTATCAAATTGAGTCTTCCGCAATTTTTGTAATAGGTATATTTGAATATTCGGTTTTGTAATAACTTTCCAAAGTGGAAAGATTTGTAAATGAGATTGATCAAAGTGTAATAATAATTTTATTTTCGATGTTTATGAAATAAAAGTACGAGCCTGAATTTGAATATTGATTTCCGCGTACGTATAAAATAAATTTGAAAAAAAAATTATACTGAGTTTTTGAGAGTTTGACAGTTCTAGCATGCCACCCTTGCGGGATATGCACTCGGACATCACTCAGGATGTCGGATACGTGTCTTGAGAGGGTAGAGTGCTACACATAACATTGTATCTTCTTTGTTTTTGTTTGTTATTTAAAGTTATTGTTGGACGAACTCCCACTATTATGTCTGAACTCAGATCTATCTTTCTTCACCTTCTTTAGCCCCATGCTAAAATTTCTTATTAGTGACACCACATCATCATTTTCATCGGAGTCATCTCCTAAATCATTCATAGATTTAGCAACTTTAGCTTACAAAGTCAACCCTTTGTTCTATCTCTCAAAAAGTTCATTTAAAAGTTTGTGAGAATCTCAATTACTTTATCCAAAGATAACTCATTAATGTCATGAGCTTCTTCAATGACTGCAATTTTTGGGTATGAATCTGGGAGGCAATGATCTTAATGTTTTCTTGACAAGTTTTAGATTTGAATACTTCTTCCCAAATTGGTGTGCTTGGTTGGCAATATCACGCAGCCGTTCATGAAAGTCTCCAATAGTATCGCTTTCTTCCATCTTAAGCTCTTTAAATCTACTGCCCAACATCTGTAGTTTCAAAGCTATCACTAATTTTGATCCCTCATGTATTGTTTGCAGAGTGTCCCACGGTTCTTTTATTGATTCACAGGCTGATATCATACTAAAGTGATCTTCATCTACTGCACTGAAGATTGCTCGCATTGCTTGAGAATTACCAAGCACTCTGTCTTCTTCAGCTCTTATCCATTCAGATGGATCTTTAAGTTCTGCTTCATCCTTTTCATCAATCGTCATTGGATGTGTCTAGCCATTCAAAACCGATGTCCATGCTATGGTTCCTTGAGCTTGAATAAATACTTTCATCCTTGATTTCCAAGCAAGGTAATTAGAACCATCTAGTAACAGTGGCCTAGTGATTGATGCACTTTCTCTAGTAACTATGATTGTGAAACACTGATCTACACCAACTTGACACATCAAGTGCTGATTAGACGAACCAGGCTCTCATATCAATTGAAATTCCCAAAGGATGTAGTTTTGCAAAAATCCTGTTTTACCGCAATTGCTTTGAACTATTTCTGTCAGTTGCTTAACACAAAACAACTATGTTAACAACTATTAGTTTTCCATATTTAAAATGCAGACAAAAAAATTAAACATGCAACTAATGAATCGACAACTGAAATTTGGTAGCGCGGTTTGACACACCGGAACTACGTCTGCGAGGCTCTCACCTAACTTAATCAACTTTTACCGTGATACAATAGTTTTACCCAAAGCTTTACTAAGTTGACACACTCACCTCTTGACACTATTAACTTGTACTCACACCCTATGAAAGTATTTCACTCCCAATAATACAACCACCTCATGCTAATCTCAACAGAAGATTTTTGCAACAATGATCAATAATAAAGATGAGAATAAAAACTCAAGTGATTGAATCAAAAGTAATATAAATAAAGAAACACGCACATAAATATGCAGCTTTATCAACTAAATGTGAGGGAAGTTATAAAACATCTGGTGTGAACCCTTGGGAATAATAAGTGAACAGTGTAAACATAATGGCTTCAAGAAGTCATCAATCGGATAAACGTTTCACGACCAAAACATCACAAAAATGCAGGTGCACATTTCACAAATATTTTGCTCGTTTCTTCCTCACAAAAGTGATAATGCGTCAGTCCAAATTATTCACATAATGTAGAGAAACACAGTAACAAAAGACACTATCTTATCGTCCAAAATCTCACACAAAATAAATTTATTATTATAATGATATTCCAAATATATCCAACTATATCTCATTACAAACAATGCCTAAAATAGTTAATAAAATATATTAACAAATATCTTATCACGTTCCATGTAATGACCAAATACACTAAGAAATATCATTTTCTGTGTTGTCTTGATAACTCCTTTTAGTCCTAGAAGCATTTCTACGGTGTATATGGAGGGCTTTCTGATATTCTGTCTTCCAAATATCTGCAGATGCATACATTTCAGTCAGAGATGGATGCTTTGAGGGTAAACCACAAGGCAAAAAAAAAAAAAGAACTACCCAACGTAATACCTGATTCTTTTCTTAATCAACAACTGACTCTATCAAATGGCTGAAAACCGTAACATACATCATGCCGGAGCCACTTGGGAAAATATATAGAGTCTGAAGAAGATTTTAGGTTTAGACATATCTAAAAGAAGACATTACTTATAATTTATTTTATTTTAAAATTTACCACTATTATTTTAGATTATAAAATTATATTATATTAAAATTTCTAAAGTAATTGATAAGTTATTTAAGCACTGATTGTTATATAATTAGTTATAAGATTCTAAATGTTTTTTGTTTTAGACACCATAATCACACTTTCTAGGGATAGTATCAGACGGGGCAAACAAAAAATGTAGCATCAAATCCAATGTTTTACAGTAATCTTCCAAAAGGAAAAAAAAAAATTGCAGCATTATTTAGATCTCAAACCTTTCACAGGCATTAGTATTTTGCAAAATCAAAGAACCAAATATCATATAACACATTTTGACTTACACACTAGAAAATAAATAGCAGGTAAATGGGAAAAAAATGTCATTTCATGAAAGCATGTATGCCTGATACTTTTTGAGGTTCCCAGATAGAGACGACAATGGATAAGGTTCGGTTCGGGTATTACTTTACCCATATTAATATATATTTTTTATGACTCAATCTATTATCCATTTAAAATATATCGGTTTTTAAGATTTACTACCCACATCTAAATTCATTAGATTGTTTGAGTTTTTGGATATCCATCGGGTTATATAGCACATAAAAATATAACTTTTAAATAAAAATATAAAGAGCAAATCTTTGCGAACGCTCCAAATCAAAATTACTTTAATAATAATAAGTCAAGATTTTGATTTGTATGTCTTAAAAAATCATAAAATTAGAATAATAAAAATCATAATGTCTAGTGCAAAGATAATATATATTTTTCACAATCAAGAACTGGAACAAAGACAGAAATATCCAAAGCATCAAATTGTCTTTGGGTAAACTCCACAACGTTCAAAACCCCATCTTCATATCATTTGCATTATTATCATCCTATAAGAAAATAGAATACGATTAAAAAAGTACTGAGGAATAAAGTGGAGATTTTAAAGCTGTTTCTTTTCAATATTTTATATTTAACCATAAATATTTTAAAAAACAAAAAATATAGTTAATAAAAAATGGACAGGATATGGGTATCCATCGGTTCGGATTATCACTAGACCCATATTTAAATTCATATCTAAATCTATTTAAAATCTATTTTTTTAATCTTCGTATCTATTTTTTCGGGTCGGATAGTACAGATATTATATTATTCTGGTTGAAAATCTGCAGCCATCGTTAGTCACAAATTGAAAGGATTACATTTAATGCCCGATATCCTTAGAGTGATACAAGTTGTAGTCATACACCTAAAGCGTTAGATTGAAATCCACTATGATCTAATTAAAAATCATGTAAAATCGTTTGGAATCTAGAGATATCGCCACAACCTTGTTTTCTTCGTAAGATACTGGCTCGCGAAACACGTGCTCCACACCCAGATGTTTAATTATCACTTTCAGCCAACCAATCTAATCATAATCTTATAACTCAACTTGCAGGGGACACTTGGAACGAACAAGTAAAAATAAGAATTTTAGCTTATGGGCCGTATCTGGTTTGTTGACAGGGTCCAACTTGAAAAAGCCGAGGTGTGTATCAATGTAGAAAGTTGGTGAATTTGCTATGTTGCCTTCTCTGCGTGTCTGTTGCCTATTGGAGCATTCTATTAGAAGTAGGATTCGTACAGACGAGCCTTAGAACCAAGCAACTGTGGATATTTGGTGTAAGGAACACCGTTCACCGGCCATCACACGACCCTTTTGTCGAAGCTTGAAAGAGGAAGAGACATGGCCATAAGCAAATCCTCCTTTAAGGTTCGTTAGTGCACTCTACAGCAGCATATGTTGTTCTTATTCCATCTTTTGGCTTTGTTATCTAATGAATTTATTTACACTTGTTGAGTTCTTGTATAAGTTCCATGGGGGTTCCAGGGAACAACCTTTTTATGTGATGTGTCGGATCGTTTTTCATAACTGGTTTTAGATAATGTTGTGGGATTTCAAACATTTTCTTGATGGTTTGCACGCACTTGACGTTTTGGTGCAGATAATTTTGGGTTCATCGTCCATGGCACGCCGGAGAATTCTGTCAGAAATGGGATATGAGTTCTCAATTCTGGTATTTTGTTATTCAGCAGCATATATTCCTTGGCCGTTAATTTGGTCCTTTCTTTGTCCCTCAACTGTTTGTCACCTTTTGAGGGTAGGAAGAGAAAAGTTTCTCTTGATTATGTTTTCTGTTTAGACTGCAGATATAGACGAAAAAAGTATAAGGAAAGACACACCAGAGGAATTAGTTATGGCTCTAGCTGAGGCAAAGGTTTGATTTCTTTAATGCCTAACTCTTTCTCATAAAGTTTGAAATATTAGTAGTTTTGATTCAAGTCTCACCTTCTTAAGCTTTTCAAAATCAAGTGGACACAACAAGCTGTCTTCTGTTTGACTTGAGATGTCGACTTGATGTGCTCTTCTTTAGAGAAATTTTTGTTCTTTTGGTGGGGCAATGCTCGCTTGTGTGTGTACCTACTGGGAGTAGTGTTGCAAGAAAAAAAAAGAATGTCTTTTGCTTTTGTATCCGAGATTATTATGGAAGAATGTGTGGTGAAACATCATTTGTGGGTTGTGATTGTTTTTACTTTGATGTGTTTTCCTCCTAGGCAGATGCCATCATAGAGAGGCTTCAAGCTGGGCCGCAATTGGCAGAGGATTCGTGCCCAACATTGTTGGTTACTGCAGACACAGTATAGTTTGTCTCCTTTTGTCTTATTCCCGTCGATAGCTTCTCATTTTAAATTTAACCTTTTTACATCAAGAACATATCTTTAAAACCGGTGAAGCATTGGCAACTTCATGTATTTTACTTTCCATAATGATTATGACTTACTATTTAAATACACTTGAGGAAATCCATGACTAGATACCTGTCTATGTATCTGCTTAAACAGCCCTGAGGTTGTATAATTTCCTGAATTTTCAGGTGGTGGTGTATAAAGGAGTGGTGAGAGAAAAACCAAGCAGCAAAGAAGAAGCCCGGAAGTTTATCAAAGGTTTTGCTAACGGATTTATTGGTCTTCTCTACTTTCTAAAATATTAAAGTTACTCGTAGCTCATATAATTGTTTGCTGCAGACTATTCTGGGAGTCATGGAGCAGTTGTAGGGTCTGTTTTTGTGACCAACCTTGCTACAGGAACAAAGAAAGGGGAATGGGAGAGAGCAGAGGTACAGCTAGTTTGGACTAACAATTAGCCCGATTCTACTAGGTGGTAATTGTATGAAAATCACCATTCATGAAAGAAAAGCTGGCTGCGACATTGAACTCTTTAGTTAATTACATTTCATCACTGGTCTTGAACCTGTTGAATCAAGCCCTTCATGTCCTTACTTGGTTCTATAGTGAAACAGACCAGATAATTCAAACATTTAGATGCTGTCCCATAAAAAAGACATTGACCAATCTCATGTACCTGATGTTTGTCTGTATACTCGGAATTCAAGTTTAGTTTAGTGTCAGGTACACCTTCTTTTGAGAAGCTGAATGACTTGTAGACCCTTCAGTAAATGCAACATTCATAAGCTTTATATTTATAGGTTGGAAACATTAATCATGGACTAATGTTCCAGGTTTATTTCCATGATATACCAGATGAAGTCATTGATAACCTGGTAAATTTCCGTAACTAGCACTGTCATTGTCCTGCCCTAGATACTTCTTGTAACTTGTTTTGCTGGTATGGTACCTAGATTGAGGAAGGAATTACACTTAATGTTGCTGGGGGCCTCATGCTGGAACATCCACTCACTTTTCCCTTTGTTGAAGCAGTGGTAATTTCTCTCTCGAACACTGCCTCTGTACCTGGAAAAGAATATCCCTTTCTTGGGATCTTCTTCTTCATTTTTCATAGTCTTTTCTCTTTTATATATAAAGAAAGCTTAATGAAGAAACCAATAAGTTTAAGTGTGGCAGTTGCATAATGACTCTTTAATTGTGATATATCTGCAGATAGGAGATACTGACACTGTGATGGGACTTTCAAAACCTCTTACTGAAAAACTCATGGCAGAAGTCCTATAGCAACCACATCAACAAAGAATTACAAGCACCTCAAAAATGGAAAATGAGGGCTATACAAGAATTTCTTGATTTTATCGGTTTGTTCACTTTGAAGAACAATGTAAGGTTTGTCAAGGTCTTTCTATTTGTTCAGCTGATCTTGGGCGAAGATGTAAACCCATGGATCATTGAGGGGACTATATTCTCCGATCACAATTCTAAGTATATGATGCAAAAGAAGAAATGACCGTTTGATTTTGTCAAGACTAGTTTCATTTATTTAGTGCAAATTATTAACTGAAAAACTCTAATGAATCAATGTTTAATTCATAATTCTTCACGAATGTCCTTAAAAGTCTTGTTATCAAATTAGGTTCCATTGTCTATCATTATTAATACGGGGACTTCATACTTGTTTTTTTTTTTGTTTTTTTTGGGTGTAAACTATCCGGTTTTCGGCACCACGTGGGTGTTCGACTAATCTGGACTCGCCACGGGAGCTCGCACTAAGCAGTAAATGGCTGGTCACGAGGAACGCTCCATTTCCATGGGGGGAGTTTGAACTCCCCACTACATGGTTAAGGGGCAGAGGCGAGCTATCACCACGCCACCCCTCGTGGTTGACTTCGTACTTGTTTATGACGTTTCTTCTAAGAAAACTTTCGACTGCTTTCTCTGTTATACTGGCTAGTGTTCTATCTTAACCTATCCTGTCAAATAATTGACTACAACGAGAAGGAATTACTGGGGAAAACAAAACGGTTTAAGAGCATCTACTCCGTGTATAGTTAGCTGATGGCATGTAGGGCCGACAGCATAGTAGCCCAGACTTGTACCATAAGTTAATTTTTGCCTGAGCCGAAAGCTTGTGATCCCAGTCCGAGGCTAATTAGATTTGCCAGACTTAAAACGCATCTCTCTCACTTCTGGGCAAGTTCTTCGCTCTCCTCCCACCAGAAAAATCGTCTCTCATAATCCCTCAACCAGAAACCCTCATTCACGCCCAGTTGCTCTCTCTACCTCTTCACGCTTTCGTTTCTTTCTCCCCACTTTTTGGTCTCGTCTCCACTCTCATGCTTTTCTCAGTCACTGTCGGTTCTTTGTTCTAGTTGTGATTCTCCGAGCAACTCACCGGCGGATTTCTAAGGTATGTTTCCTTCATTTTCATCGACGATCGGTCCGGTGGGGCATTTATCCTTATCTTCTCATCCGATTAATGTACATGTGTCTGCGTTTATTTTACTCCCTCCTTCTTCTCTCATCGAGCGTCTAACACTAGCACTCGCCCATCGTTTTCATAATGCGATACACTTGAAAACATAGAAGAACCGAGGTGTTCATTGAGAGATTGAGAAATGTATGTTCTTTTGCGAACGAAAATGTGGGTTTGAGCGATTTTTGATAGATGTTTATTTGATTTGTTGTATAGGAGCGAGAATCGACTGGGCTAGCTTGCTGTGGAATCCAGATATCTGCACGTGGGTGCTTCATCGGTTTTTTTCCCGATCTTCTCTGCCTTCTCCCTCTTTTTCTGCCTTAAATGACGAATCTGTTGGTTTTTCCTTTACATGTCTTTGGTCTCTTTGTATCGATTATTTTGGGTATTTGGAGTTTTGTGAAGGATTTTGTTGGAATTTTGGATTATATAAGGCTGGCATGTGCTTGTATTTAGCTATCTAAGTCAGTATGAAGGGGGTAGTTTGATAATGGTTTTTCAATCTACGAACTAGAGCTTTCTTGCACGGTAGGTGTTCGATGAAATGCTTTACTCCGTAGTTTGCGATAGCTGAAATGGGAAAAAGGGAAAAGTTTCAATTTTGTGATATCTCGTTGTTTCTTGAAGTTTCTGTTCTTGGTAGGTGTTATTTCTTGATGCTTTGGAATGGATTTGGCGTTCCATTACTCAACTGTTGGGTGTTTTCCTTTGTCTGCTCATTAATTGCATTATTGACATATATTGTTGCTTTCAAGTTGCTTCTACGGATAATCTCTGTAGTGGGATCTTGTAAATAGTTTTTCTATTCTGAATTCTGTGATTGTGTAGTAGTAGTTTCGCCCATGAGCTAATTTTCACTTCATACTACGTAGCACCTAATCATTAAAATGCCATGTAACCTAAAGGTTTTCGAGATTTTTACTTCTGTCATCTTTTGAATTAATGTTATATACTACCTCATCAAAAATCAGGAATCAATTAGCCAGATCAATATAGAGGCGAGATTTTTCCGTTTTCTCAAGATTGTGGGTGTTGGGTACAAAGCAAGAGCAGAAGCAGAGGGACGCCTTTTGCTTCTGAAATTGGGTTACAGCCATGAAGTTGAACATACTGCACCGGAATTGACAAGCAAAGGGTACACCAGTTTGCCTCTGCAGTTCGTAGTTGCAAGCCACCTGAAGTGTACAAAGGAAAGGGTATAATGTACGTTGATGAAGTGATCAAGAAAAAGCAAGGAAAGAAGTCAAAATGATTTTGGAAAAAGGCAAGGCAAGCTGTTATATTATCCGATGTTTTGCTGCATAGCTAGAGAACTGCTACACCTGAATGATATTTTGCTTCATAGCTGGAACTGTAACATCTGATCATATTTTTGCTTCATGGTTAGAACTACAAACCCTTTATAGTGTAGAACAGTGTTTACTATCCGATCCCAATCACATAAATATTGTATTTTGAAAGAGATTGGAATTTTTGAATAACAGAATTAAATGCTCGAAGAAACCCCTTGAAGCATTGTTTGATATGGAAAAAGTTTGGGGAGTTTTCATTTTAGTATTTTTCAGGACCAGTAAAGTGAATATTTCATAAATTACTCTGATAACGTAGCAGCATTGATTTTGATGACTAAAAATTACTAAAATGATAATGTAAATGAATTTATATTTCATTTTTCAAGCCTTATTTGACGCTAGAAAGTAATGTGTTTGAAGGAAGAATTTCCACCGGGCTGACGAATCAAATATCTAATCAAAACGCGATTAACCTGCTACAATTCAATTGATTCACCATTCATGAGTAACTGATTATGACTGAAGTACAGGAATGTGCTACATCATCGTTATCTTTCATATTGAGTTATAATTTAGGATAAGACGAGCTCGAAGAAACCAAAAATTGCCTTTTTCCCTTGTTGATCGAAAGATGAACATTCTTGCAACTTAATAGCATTTGACAACGAATATGATTTACACTGTGGTACATGAATATGGTTTTAGAACAGACTGTTGTTTCTCCAAAATTGTGGAGGTGCCTCTGCAGGGAAGAAGCGTCGCTATGATATACCTACTGTCAGAATTGGAGCTGCATGCTTACAATATGGGATACTGGAGTGGTCCAAACTACAAGATTTAGTTCAAGAATCTTGGGGCCTTGAGAAGATGCACACTTTTTACAAACCCTTTCCCAACTTCACCAATAGCCTTCAACGCATCAATTGGATCACCTTCCTCGGGAGCTTCATCACGTTCTCGTTTCTAGTATAAAAGAATATATTCTAAGATGAGCGGAAAATGGACAAGAAACTTCCGTAAATAGTTGATCTCTTAAACATACCTTAGAACATGATCTGTCCCATGTTAGTCCAATAGCATCGCCACCCAAAGAATCATACCAGGGCTTCAATGTGTAGAATTCTTTCTGCAACTAGTAAGTGCTGGTTATCAAAATATGAGCAACAGGACCAACATCAACATAAAAGCCTACGATAATGCTTGCCTTCAGATCTTCTATATAGTATTTCAGTGGATTAAAGTCCACCATCAGCTTATTTTTCACTTCCTCCAAGCTTCCGCTAATATCTCTTGATAATAAGAAGGATTGAAAGGCTTTACTAGCATTTCCACGAGCCACAAGCCTCCCTGTCAGCAGAATGCAACATTAAAATACTCAGTATGGGATTATTTAAAATCAACCGCACAGGAATCTCAATTTAGCCATGTGAATCATTACAGGCATACCTTGGTCTAACTTCGATGGGAAAAGAAGACGTTGAGGATGAGCTAATTTCTCCCCATGAAGAAGAACAACAGCATCGTATTTGTTCAGAGGCGTTCGAAAAAGGCACTGCAAGTTAAATTATAGGTGATGATCCTCAACTGTACAAATAAGATTCAGGGAGCAGAAGTACCCGAGGAATACACTCACCTCCCATCTATAAGAATCAGTCTGATCCTTCAAGATGAGTCTTGTCAGCAGATCAGCACTGCTACGGGCATAAGCCACCAACCTTTTAAGCTCCTATTTGGCAACAAATCCATGTGCAATAAAGAATATAAATGAAGTACTATTAAAAGCATCTTAAACATCAGTTCTGGAAGTTTGTTCACAAACGGTCATAGTTGGATGTGGGATACAATGGCAGGTAAAAGTTACTTCAACAAGTATTTGAAAATGTGCACTCGTTGTGAGTGATATAATGCCTCTATTACAAGCATAATGATCTAATATTAATGCAATTAGCAGAAAGAGTTCCTTGGACAAGGTCCAAAATATGTCTGTTGAACTATCAAAGAATGAAACAATAGGCTAGTCAAAGTTGGGTAGAGAATAACAAAATATAGCCAAATTCAATAAGACCCACTAACCAATGTGTTGGGGGAGCATCGAGTCCAAGCTTCTGATGCCTTGTCATAGGATGTAGCTAAGAACATAGCAGGGCTCATATTTTGTTTATTTCCTTCATAATCTTTTCTAGTCAACATAAAATTATCCTGAAACAAAAGATATAAAATTAGTACCCACTAAAATCACATTTCATCAAGAAGTAGCCTACAAATATAAGATCATTGATTCAAATCTATAACTTACATAAATCTCTTTTTTGTTGTTGAAGGTCAAATCATTATTTATGTCAACCACCAAAGCAGAAAAGGTCCAATCATATTCTGCTAGAAGTCGCAAAAACCTGTTCAAAAAAGAAGGCTTTCAAAGAAAAATTGGCAAAACAGAAGTTCTCCTCCAAGGGCACAGAAGAGGCATATGCCAAGCAAACATCATAAGACAAAAGCTTATACGGAGCTTGTAGAAAGCATAAGTTGAATACAGAAAAAAGATGCACATTTCTAAATCATAATGCAGGAACTAGAGATGTCAAAAAGGGCCCAACCCAGCCTAGGTTGACCGGGCCACGAGCGTGGCCCGACTGTTACTTCCAAAACGACGTTGTTTTGGAAGTTTTCTATTGAAAAAAGAAGCAGGTTGGGCCGTGGCCAGTCGGGCCACTGGCCGACCCATCTCGGCCTGTCGGCCCACCATAGCCCAGCGTTGGGCCAGGGGCAGGCCGGGCCTGGCCCAGCCCACTGACATCTCTAGCAGGAACCCCTGTCGATTATTAAATCACATTCATACTTTGCAGCAAAGTTATTTCACTTAGAACACAGTCGCAAGCTAATCATCATCAGCTCATAAGAAGAAGGAAAGAATCTAACCTTAAAAATCCAGTAATGCGTGAGCAAGGAGTAGTATATGGTAAAGGCTTCACAAACAGATGAGCAACCAATAATTCAACCGCCTCCTCTACCAAGCAGGCTGAAAACATATGTGAAGCAACCCATCTTTTTGCAAGCCTTTATAAAAAGTCAGAAAAGGTTCCTCAAAAACTAATATTGTTTTCTTCCTGGTCAAGCAGATATAGAGTGCAGAAAAGATAGAAAATGAGTCACTACACACCTAACTACTGATCCATATATTGGAAAAAGACCCTGTAACCCATTGATCATGCTAGAATGCTGACTGCAAAGAAAAAGTTTTCTATCCACTGAAGAAACCTGCTTCATTTGGCCGCTTCCATCTGCAAACCAAATTGGTTTAGTCACTCATCATCACAAGATCTGGCCAGAACAAGGGAATGAAAAAAGGCAGATAATATGTCCATAATCTCTTACTTTCCCTTCTCACCAGGCTCAAGCCCCTCTCATGCAAAATTTTAAGACGAAATGCAAATCCAGAAAGGAAAATATCCACATTGTCTTCAGTAGCATGGCATGTCATACCCCAATTGTTCTGGAGACTGTTATAATAGTATTGTCAAATACAATATAATCAAGAAAAGTGCATTTAAGATTTCAGAAAAAGAACCAGCCATGCCCACCTCTCCCCAATTTTAAGAAGGAAAGCAGATTTTGTTTTCTCAATCGCTACATCATCCATTGGCCAGTTCCCAGAACCTTCCAACTGGAATTTTAAAAAAAAAAGCATCATCACAGACTATCAGGGCAAAGTCAGTACATTATGACTGTCAACAAGGACCATACCTGAATAATTACTTCCAGTGGCTGAATACAGGATGAAGTAATTTTAGGCAATTTTTTCATGTCAACCCTTTCAGTTGCCAATGGATGTGGTTCAGGAGGGAAGACAGATGTGAACCTAAAGGCTAGAAACAAGATAACAACAGAGAATCTCTCTCAGCAAGTAATTGAAGAATGATAAGCATAAACATCACAAGTTAACAAGGCTGAGGGAAGAATTACACCAAAACCAACGATGTGGTCAGCTGAAAATTACAGCTAACCCCTTCCCATAAAACAGTCCATAAAAGATAATGATTATTCATCATAAAACATGAAAGATAATTATACACCAAAAGTAGAACAGTTGAGATTCACTCTGTCCGACCAAAGTGCTTACACACGTGCTTAAATAGGTAAAAATGAAATCATGAGCTCCTATACAATGTGAATTCTACATCTCTGATAGCACCACAGATCCTGTTAGCACTATGGGTCCTAAACCCATAGTGACTTATTCTAGGAGGAAGAGGGAGAAGGGTCGGGACATGGGCCTCAAACCCATGTTGACATATTCTAGAAGAATTGGGAAGGGTGAGTCAGCTAACGGTTAGGGAAATCCGTTAGAGGAGAGAGTACTATGTAAGGGGAGGGGAAGGGCAGTAGAGGGGTATCGGAATATTTTGCATTGTTTCGGCTGATAGCTGAAGGGCCATTAGTGGCTGGTTAGCTTGGTTCTTGTAGACGACACTACGAGGCTATAGCTAAATATAAATAAAATACCTTATTTCCTTCCATTTTCGTATCACGGTGACAATGGTTTATCAGCTATGAAATATCAGGTTTTAATCAATATTCAACCTACTGTACACCAAAATGGACTATCTTTTCTAAATAAACAATCTTGCAGTTAAGGATAGGTGTTACCTCTGATTGTATGACTGCATTATTTTGGCCTCCATTCTTTCTGATCTCACAACAGATCCACCATTACTCAATCTACAGGGAAGAACAAGAGTTAGTATCATCCAGCAGAGACTACCATACACACTTTAGGAGGTAAAGATAGATCTCAAATTACTTTTCCTTGTATAAGATTGGGTATATTCTTGTGATTCCAACCAATGTCCTCGGAACAGGACCTCCATTACTCTTGATGCAACTGAAGGCCAAAGGAACACCAACGCCCTTGCCTATGGAGAAAATTCACATATTGAGACACAAAGAAGCTAGGCCGCAAGAAACAAAAAGGAGATATGTTAGATTGAAATGTGGAATCCAAACAAGACATACAAAATCCGAGTTTATCAGCCCAATGAGCTCTGTAAGTTCCATTTATATGCAACGACAAACTGACTGTCCCTGATACCT
This sequence comes from Erythroxylum squamatum, assembly GCA_025629845.1. NCBI lineage: Eukaryota > Viridiplantae > Streptophyta > Magnoliopsida > Malpighiales > Erythroxylaceae > Erythroxylum > Erythroxylum squamatum. Next base: position 7,554,678 of record JAOTBA010000205.1, read on the forward strand.
GAAACTTGAACCAAGACATTAGAATTTCACTGGTTTAAGAAAATGATAAAACCTTAATTGAATTGGTTTGAAAAGAACCTCCAGAGGTGAAACAGGGCCAACCCAGCCACTTAGTGCTGCTCCCCATATCTTCACAATATAAAGCATCAAAACGTAAATAAGAGATCTCGATCAGGATCATAGAACAAAATTGAAAATCGTAGACAATGGAACATCTTACTCGAAGTTTTTGTCCCACAAACAGTTTCCTTGATGCAAGATGCTTGGAGAGCGGTACGTCCAAGAGAGCATCCACTGAATACCTGTATGCCAAAAATAGTTACACATGACCAGGAAAATCAGATACAAGACAAGCATCAGCAATCCTATTTTCTTACCACCCATCAGTTAGCTCCACCTTTGCAACATTAGTGATTGTAGCCACATCTGATTCACCTGTATCAGCCTCAACTTTTGGTGGACTGATGATGTGTATAGCTGCAATATATAGAACCAACATTGAAGAAGGTGGTGCGTCCCCTTCCAGAATTCTCTTAATCGCGGATCGATGACCATGATTTACTTCTCTTTCATACCTATGAAGACAAATCATATTAGTATTGGATTTTTGGCCTGTTTGTCTGATAAACTAAATTTTAAACATCTCATAACAGAGATACCTATACTTCAGTTCTTCAAACACATTGGAGACGGTCAAAAACTTTGCAGCAGATTTGCCTGGATAACATCTATCATAGCATCCTAGTTTCCAAACTATCCACCTGTAGTGATTTACAACCCACCTAAACAGCAAGTTAAAATTACTGAGTTAAATGACATTATAAACACGTCAATACTCCATCATGCCAATGAGCTTAACTGTGGGTTAATCATCAGCATTTTGTAATGAGTATTTGGCAGCAGTATATCAAGTAAGTCATGGTGCAATGTCAAACATTGCATGTCACCAATTAGATAGAGCATAAAACTGATATCAATTGAGTATCTCAGCAAACCCAGAAACACTCTTCCTGGGAAATAGAAGCAAAGGAAACAAAGATAGAGTGGTTACCTTTTAGAAGCATATTGTACTGAAGCCCCACAAAGAACCAACATGTGGTGAAAAGCTTCTACTCCGATGCCATCCTGCCCAGGTTCATTGTAGAACAAGAACTTGTCTGCTGTCTCTGATCGGATTAAGCTTGTTCCACATATCAAATGCTCAAACTATGCATCAAAAGTTTTTTATTGTCAGAACAGTGTAAACCTCTGGAACAAAAGCAACAAGGTGTGAAATCCATATACCGTGGCCTTGGCTGACAAAGGCACACCAAAATATTCCTTGATATGCATTCTTGGGAAGTGACACGGATATTTAGTGGAGATAACTCTTCTGCAACCAACATTTTCAGATGATGAAGTAGATAAACCTGATGAAATGTACACCTTGAAATGAGAAGCACAGATTTTATAGAGAAGGCCAAAACTTGAAGAGTAATTAGTCAGAAAGCTTTCTATATACCAGTAGGCACATGAAGGACATTCTTATGCAAAGGAGTGGTGAATTTAGAACTACGAGGCCTCTTAAATAGGGAGACAGAACTTGCCCTTCCACATCTCTTCTTTTCACTATTTTGTGCATTATTTGTATAACCTCCATCCGTGGTATTTGGAATATCAACCAGGCATCCACTTGATGAACTTACAAGTGAATTAGCCCCCGGATCAATATCAATTGCATTGGCACTATCTACAATGTTATGAGGTGTATTTATTGTAGAACCCCTGTAATTGTTGACTGAATTGAAACTCTTGATCAAGCTGGTTCCAGAAATCACATTTTCTGAGTTGATGGATTTCCAAACTTGATTTGAAGATGATCTAAGAGGAGATATGAAAGTTTTTGAGATGTATTTGTTCTTTGAAGCTACTGGATAAGTAGAAGCAGTGTCAATATCCTTTTCTGTGTTTGGCAATGCATCAACAGATCTACTTCCATTCAAAACTGAAATGGTTGAACCAAAAATATCATCTTGTTTAAAGAAATTCCCTCTGTCCGGATCCCCAAGAAGGCTTCTTGCACGTTCTAAAGCATCACTTGAAACAGACAATGATCTTCCCCCTGCAGTATGGAATTTAAAAGGTGTTCTTGGACCAGGACTACCCATTTCTGTCTGCAACCGTTTCGGATTGACCTCCTCCATTGGTTTGCTTCCTAAAACATCATCAGTACCCAGCCTTGGAACAAATGTATCATGAGAACTAGTCCTATTATCTTCCCTAACGTCTTTCATAATGGAACTAGATAGCTTCTGCAACTCGGTTGGTTCATTAACACCAGATAGTTTTATTGGTTGTTGGAAGCCTTGAAATTTTGACTCATTGCTATCCTCTTCCAAGCCCAACAACTTCTTGGCTCTATCTAAACCAGCAGAAGATACATTAAACAATTTCCCCGATGCAGTATGGAATAGTGAACTAGATGAATCCCGCATACGTTGCATTTCACCTAAGGACAAACAGAATAAAACAATCATCTTATATTCTTCACAATCCTTTAAAAAAATTAAATCCCAAAAACTAATAAGCTAAAGTAAGCGGTATAAGGAATCCAAATTCGAAAGCATGCATACCTGACTGAATGACATCATCATCGTCACAAAGAATGGACATAGCTTTCACAATCGACGACTGCTTCAAAACTACCGATTTTCCCAATCCCGTACGGAATATGGGGACATCGCCGCCACCTCCATTTCCATCCGCATTCTCTAGAAGATTCGAGCAACCTTTACACAACAAATAGTATATATAACCACACATTCATCTAATAGCTTCTTAGCAGAAAACGAGATATAAAGAATAAAAAGAGAGAGTTGAGTTGAAAAAACCTTCAAGAAGAAGATCTTTCATTGAAGGCAAACGGTGATTCGACTTTAGTGAACAGATTTCTTGTGCACCGATTTGTTCTTTAGCAGGGATGATTCTGCCGGATACCTCCCACCGGAACTCGTTTCCGGCGTCGGAAACAATCTGCCAAGTCGACATATCGGGATGAGTCGCTCAGTAAAGCTCGAGTCGTGCTTTTTTTGTTCTGTCACATTTTCTCAGCCTTTGTTTGGACGGAAGGAAAGCAACAGAAAAGAAAGAAAGGGAAATACAATTTCTCTTTCTTTCTACTGTTTAGACAAAAATAAGTAAGAAAAAGGGAGAGAATGGAGAAGAATAGGAGAAAAATTTAGACCAAATATATTTCCCACCAAATTGGTGAAAAAGGAGGGAAAATTCAAGATAAAGCAAGACAAGATAAGTAAATTACCATTGTATCCTTATTTAACAAAAGATAAACAAGTTCTAT
>JAOTBA010000205.1:7565370-7584368 GCA_025629845.1 Erythroxylum squamatum
CTGCATCACTTACCATAGGAGGTTGCACTTCCTCCATCTTTTCTCGAACTGTAATCTCTTCCTCTTCTAACTCTGCTTGTTCTTCCATCTTTGCCTTGAAAAATCGACTTGGAAAATCTTTGGGATTGATTTCCGGTTGTGCTGGAAAATTTTCAAAACTTTGTGCCTCCATTCGATTAACGGCAGCTGCAATTTGACTTAGCTGGTTTTCCAAATTCTTTTGTTGATTTTCCAAATTTCGGAGACTTGTTTCAGTATTCCGCTGAAACATCAAAGTGTTAGCGGTCAAAGTTTGCAACATAATTTTCAAAGAAGACTTACCTTCGGCATTTGATGTCATATACGGATTTTGTCGAGGCACGTACGGTTGTCTAAACTGTTGTGGAGGTTCGAAGTAGGACTGCTCTTCATAGTAATTCGGTGGAGAAGTGTATCCATGCTTTGTACTCTGCAAACAGAAACGCGTACAAGAAGAACAACCAAAAAATGAACAGACTTCACATACCTTAGCTTGTTGGTTGTCTCTCGGTATTTGCACAACTAAGGGTGTGAAATCCGCCACTTGATGGTCAAATCTGGAAGTCGCAACAGACGGAAACTCATTATCATAATAAGGATAATATGAATAATCAGAATTAAAAGCATATTGATAGTGAGCCATACTGCTACAAGATCGCAAAATCGAAGAGAGCTGTGAAACTGAAACAATTAGAAAACAAGGTAACTAAGAGCAACGAAACCAAAAACAAAAGCAAAAACAAAAATATCACTAAAAAAGCCGTCAAGAAATTCCCCGACAACGGCGCCAAAATTTGGTACTGCTGTCGCCTGCAGCCAAATTCAAAAGAAATCACTTCCGTTAATACACTTTAATGTAGTAGCGGTAGGCGGATATCGTTCCTACAAAGAATCTTAACGGCAACGAAATTACGAATTCAAATGGAACAAAGTAACGAAATTAGGGGGTTTTAATTCACACAATATAAGAAACATTATAAGAAAAATCGCAAATCGAAAACACTAATTGAATCAGAAAAATTAATGGGAAAATACCTTGATTTTCGGGTCACCGATATTATCATGCTAATATGGATCCTCGATATAAAACTGCAATCATTAACAAACATTCATTGAGGAAGTTTTCTCTTAAGAGTAATGACTAGAAACATGTATCCTAGCATTCTTATTAAACAACAACCTAAATACGATCTTAGGTTTAATTGAATAATAGCTTTACGAACCAAGAACTAATGAGCAAGCGAAATACATGTACGACATGCAATCAATCAAGCGAATATCTCCATAGAATTTTCGACTCTAACGTAGAGAAGTTAATCTTAATTGCTACTTGTGATTAGCGAAACTGAATGTCATATTTTGTTAATCAAGTGATTAAACAAATTAATCTCTAGTTGCGCACCTAGAAACTAACGAATTCAATTAGAAAGGGTAGATCTGAAGATATTCAATGTTTAATAACAACATAAACTTTATTCAAAACATCTCACACATAATAACAGATAACACGAATCACCTCAACCAAGACAATAAGTTTAGCTACTCATAATAGAATTGAAAACAAGAGAAATGACAAAGCTTATAGTCTCCATCCCTGGTTCTTTTCTGAAAAATACGAAAATACTAATGAAAAAAGTGCAGAAACCGTAAAAGACTGGGAAGAAAAATAGCAACAACGAAAATATGTCTAAAACCTAATCTAAAGCTAGCTTGCGTAAACAATGATCCTCTCTCCTTTTATGCTTGTTTTTTCGATTTTCCTCCTATCTTTCCTTGATTCTCTTCAGATAATGTATCCCCAATTTCAGGTGGTTAATCCCTTTGAAAGATGGCAATATAATCTTTAAATATTATAAGAATCTCGAGTTTGACTTTTGAAAATTGATCTGTAGATTTATTCCATCCTTAGGCGTGCCCACACTAAGTCATTGAATTGCTGCCAAATTTGAAATTTCGGATTTTCTTTATTCTTTTGCATCTTTTTGATTCAATTTCGTCTCTAAGATGTTGAAAATCATTTGTAAACAATTATAAGATAATTCTATTATTTCGGATAATAATTTCAACACATTAAAAATAATTAAGTATAAAATAAGTGAAAATTGATGACTTAACACGAAACAAACAAGCACGAACCTGATTGTGTCAAACTTCCTTTGAGCTTATATCTAACCATGTACTGATCCAGTTTCGGATCACATACTAATGTTAAGTCCAGTCCTTGGGTTTGGTCCTTTGGATGGACGAAATTACCAGCTTCACCTAAAGTCTACAGATGATAAGACTTGAAAATGACACCATATTCTCAGTGCCATGTTTTGTATCGTGCAAGTTATTTTTAACTATATGTTTATGTGAATTTTATAAAAATATATAAATAAGATTTAATAAAAAAATGATAGGAATATTAAAATGTTTGGTTAGCATACTAAAAGATAAGTGATTGGTTCTGACAGAGAAGGCCTTGAAAGAAGCAAAACAAGTTATCCAAACTTCGGATGGAGTCCCTCACTAATGTACTAATCTTTTATCTTTTTAATTTATGTGTGACGTCCGACTATATAATAAAATTTAAAATATACCTAACCATAAATGTATAAAACTTTATAGTCATAAATTGAAGGACAATTTATTATATTTTGAAATTGAAATTGGTATTATTTAAGTTGAATGAAATGAGCAAGTAAACAAAATTTTGTCCGTTAACATATGATTTTAGGGAAGTTCTTATTAATTAGATTTTAAATATTTGGTAAATGAAAGAAATAAGAGATTTATAGCTTAACACCAAAAATGTGAAATATGGTAGAGCTTAAGTGTAAAATAATGGGAGGAGACAGATTAGCTAGATAGCTTTACCAGCTCGGGCGAACAAATGGCGTTGAAAGGATTAGGATATACAGTAGGTGGGTGTAGTTGATCCAAATCAAACAGCGTTGTACAAAATATATAGGAAAAGACAATGTGAGATGACCTAGGTTTGGTTTCGTGCAAGAAAGTTTTGTTTTTTTTTTTTGGACTCAATATAATAAAAAGGATTCCTTACGGTGAATCCATCTTATAATAAGCTAATTATTTACAAGCGTATTGTTAGGATCTTGTCAAAGGACAACAATCCTAGTTAAGGAAAAACAATACCCTTCGAATGACGAGTAAGTGTATTTATGACTATATTGGATTTATTTGGTAAATGACTTATAAGCTGATTTTGAATACGTTAGAGTTTTCTTTTAACGGCTAAAAAATTAAGGGATTAAAAGATAATTATATCCTAAAGTTATTAAAAATTACTCAAAGAAATAGAGATAGATATAGATAGAGATAGATATATAAATTTAAATTAATTTATACAAATTTTAAAAAGTTATTCATTAAACTAAATTTTTTAAAAAATTAAATACTTTTAAATTTGTTATCTCTAATTATATTACCTTAATTACTTTTGTATAAACCTAGGTTCCTTTTTTTAATCAATATTTAGTATATAATATTATTATCACTTGTATATTGTGTTTAACTTATTTAATCTAAAATTAATAAGTTAAATTTAAATTAATTATTTTTATCTAAGTTTAAATTTTAAGATATTAATATAAACATTTTTTTCAAAATAATTTTATTTTAATTTAATATATTAAAATATAATATCAATTTAAAAATTTAAAAAATTAAAATTAAAATAACAAAAAATTATATTTCCTTAAATTAGAAATTAAATCGATATCATTTTTATAAACCCAATTTCATATTAAGCTCGTTGGTGCTGCATCTAAAGAAAAACTCCTGTTGTGATTTGATCGACCCCATTCTCAAGGTTATTTTTAGTGGCATTTTAGTGATCTCTTAGGTTCTTCAGTTGGCTCTTTGTGGTGCAAATCTAAGAGGATCTTGATAAGTTTTAAATCTAGCTCATTCGTCATTGAGAAGTTGTATTAAAAGGGCTTTTGGTGTTCTTAAGACTCGATGGAAGATATTAGAGAAAATGATCGTGTTGACTTCTTTTGCTCTATTTAAATTTTTATGAGAATATTCAAAAAAATACTAAGATATAAACAACTAATTCTCGTGTCCTTATAAATCTTTCTTTTAAGTCAGACGCTCGTAAGTCATTTTACACATAAATAGCTAATACTAAACAGTTAATTTTATCAAAATATCTTTAAATAAACAGCTGATGTATATGCTGGTCAAATTAACTATATTAATTCGCTATTAGCTAACAACTGATAGAATCAACTAACAATTAATGCAATCCGTTGATTGCCAAACAAGGTCCTTCATACACTCAACATCATATGGCATGTTTCAATAATTTACGGCATTGCCCTTTAGGATTAGGAGTGGTGCCATTGGATGATTAAAAAACTAAACGGTTCAAAAGTTTTGAACCGTCAAATTTTTCGGTTCGATTTACTTTAATAACTCTTGTTATTAAAAATTGATCAATTTATTAATTATTCGGTCAATTTTTGTAAATTAATAAGTTCTTATAAAATAAAATAAATTAATTAATTTATATTTAACAATCTCTTTTTTCAATTAAAAGTCAAATAAGAATAATCTCTTTTAATCATATTTCAAATTCTTTAATTTTATTTAATCTTTGGCTGGTTTTGTGAGTTGAACCTTTTAAACATTAACCCTCTTTTTGTACCAATTTAACATTAGGTGGTATAAAAAATTCTTTGGAAAGTTAATAATATCTAAAGTTTTTTTTTGAATTTTGAAAGATTTTGTGTTAGATAAGTATGCTTGCTTTATGTTAAAATTCATTACTGATTAATCATAAGGACTTATTTATGATAAATAACTCTTAAGTTGATAAGGCATTTTAAATTAGTATTATATATATCAGATAATATTCATTGATTTATATTATAGTTATTATAGACGAGAATATATATATGTATTTTGCCTAATGTAAGGTCATATGTTAATGTACATGAGTAGGTTAGTCTAGATTAATCATGATCGCTATAAAATTTCTAGATTGATGGCCGTGTAGATGTTACCATATAATAATATTATTTGAATTTACAATCCTTAAACTTTGAATGAAATATAGTTTTCACTAATAAGATAGTTCGCAGTATAGACGGAGTTAGTTGGAGCCCAGTGATACATTAGACCCCCAAAATTTATAAAAATTAAATATTTTTATTTTTAATATATATATATATATATATATGAATAGAGTTATTTAGAGTCTAGTAGTACATTAGACCCTTAAAATTTAAAAACTTAAATATTTAAACCCTCCTATCTTAAATTTCTAGCTCCCTCACTAATCGACAGAAAACAAAATTGGAATTATTTCCTGAAATGGTGCGGGCCTCTCAAGTATATGCATGCGGAATTTGTCAAAGCCACAGTAATCATAAAATTTCAATAGCTTCCAAGTGTGGAAGTTGTTTAAAATTGTCTGCAAATTTTCAATGCCATAAGAAGGCCATCGCCAATAACAACCCAGCACCAAACCAACTTTTTCTCGCTGTTTAAAAACCCCTGATCTTTGCGTTCACGCTCATTCACAAGCTTGCGCGAACTGATTAGAAACAGCAAGCTAGCCAAATAGAGATGGTGAACCTAGTTGCAGCTCAGAGGCCATTGATAAACGGGCTAATGAAAATGGCAGGTATTCAGCCTCAAGCCGTCGAGACCGAGCCGGGTACTGTCATGAACTTCTGGGTTCCGGTTGAAACCGTCAAGAAACCCAAGAAAGGCCAAAAAGGTGACACCGCAGTCTTAACCAAACCCAAAAAGCCTGTGGTAGTCTTAGTCCATGGTTTTGCCGGAGAGGGTGTCGTCACTTGGCAGTTTCAAGTTGGTGCCTTGACGAAGAAGTACTCTGTTTATGTTCCTGACCTTCTCTTCTTCGGTGGCTCCGTAACCGACAAATCTGACAGGTCACCAACTTTTCAAGCAGAAACTTTGATGAAGGGTCTAAAGAAACTTGGAGTGGAGCAGTGTGTGGTGGTGGGGTTTAGTTATGGTGGCATGGTGGTTTTTAAGATGGCTGAGTTGTACCCCGACTTTGTTCAGGGCATGGTCGTGTCTGGCTCGATCATTGCCATGACAGATTCGATTAGCGAGGAGACTATAAGCAGACTAGGGTTCAACTCCTCTTCAGAGCTTTTGCTGCCCAATTCTGTCAAAGGCCTTAAAGCCCTACTTTCTGTTGCCGCCTACAAGAAGCTTTGGTTCCCAAATCGGCTTTTCAAAGATTTTCTCGAGGTAGGTTTTCATTTTACTAAAGTCATTCCTTTTCCATATGAAGGTTCGATATATACTTTCATCGTGATTGTGTATAAACTTGAGAGGACCATCCTTAGCTGCTTAAAATCAGCTTTTATACTGCAAGAGTCAAAAGAGAACATTTACGTGTTCAAACACGATATTTTCATGAAGTTGGATTCAATATCTTACATGCAATACGCAAGGATTCCGTAAAACTTGCAACGAGATATACCTTGTCCTAATCCTAAAGAAAGTAGCTGCAACAGTCCCATATCGAATAGAACCTATCATAAAATTATTGGTACATCTAACTTAGGTGGTGTATTCATAAAATATTACCAACTTTGGTACAGGTAGAGTGAGCTATCACGATTTGATCCCACTAAGTACACCTCTTATTTTGGAAAGAATGGTCAATAAATATGTATATTTGGATTTTATGTAGAACAATATAAAAGTATACACAATTATAGTTTTCAAATAAGATTGTATTTCCAAGCAATCATAGGATACAATTAGGTTTTGAAAAAATTAATTCAAATTAATAATTCACTAGAAGGCCTCTTATTGCTAGGGTTGACAATTGGATCTAGCTAGATTTAGGTGTTTTCAATTATATCTGGACTTAGATTGAATTAAAAAAAAGTTTATTATATATTTTTTATTTGAAAATTTGACTTGTCATCCCCAGTCCCTACTGTCTGCAATTATTATTATTATTATCAATTATTTGTTAAACCACCAAGCTGTTTCAGCTTCGCGATCTTGTCTAGCTGGCTTCTTCACATGTAAACATTAATGATAAGACTTGTTATGGCAAGTCAAATGTAGTGCAAGCACAAGGCATCAGTACAAGATAGGATAAGCTCTAGTTGATGTCAAAAGGTCTTCTCTTTAACTAGGAATCAATTTGGTTTCTAAGTTTCTGGTTAGGTCGGTCGTGCTAGGCCCATGCTCAAATTCAATAGGTATCTCTAAGCAAGAACCAATCAATCTCATGAATCCGAGCAGCAACGTCCAGCCCCACCAAAATCAGACTGAACCAGCTTCTAATTCTAATATGTTGGCAAGAAGAAAGATTTTTAAGTTTTACATTTTTATGGTATTAATTATAACACGACAAGAATTTGATAATTAGATTTAGAAAAGAAAATTTATTATTTCATTAATTTTTGTGATACTTGTTATTTAAATTATATTCATATAATTAATAATTAATCATATAATTGACTATTTAGAATTAATAAGGATGAATAGAAAGCGAACGCAATGAACCGATTGCTGCCAAGTCATCGTAGGCCCTCATGGACCATCCACACTTGCAATTTTCGTTGTTCAACTACTTTTCACCTAATCACCTTCAAGATCGCGAGACCACACAGACTTTTCATAACACAAACGCCCATGCGGACCGGTCTTTTTCAGAATCTGTGTTGACTGCATAGTGCATTTTAGAAAGCCGTTGCAGGGGTTGTCTGAAAATCGGAATTGTATGTCTAGACATTGCATACATTAGAAGTTTAGGACCAGTAACTAGTTACCTTTCTCAATTTCACCTGTCCTAACCGAGTAATTGCAGGTGATGTTCGCCAACAGGCAGGAAAGAGGAGAACTCCTAGAAGGGCTCGTGGTCAGCAACAAGGATCCCACCATCCCCAAGTTCTCTCAGGTAATGCAAGTATTTTAACTTCTACTTTCTTATTGCTAGTGAGTACAAATAACGTCGTTCAAAGTAATTTCTTTTGTTAGTGAACTTTAAACGATTGAATCATCGAAGTAGATCAATGTTTATGTTTATTGCTCTTCCTTCTTTTGTTACTGAAGCAGGTTTGTATTGTCTTGCAGAAAATACATCTACTATGGGGTGAAGATGATCAAATCTTCAAGCTGGAACACGCAATGAACATGAAAGAGTATGTATTGCAACTTAAAACAGTTTCACTCTTGATCGTTTCAGTCATAGGTGTTAACAGTTTCAGAAGATTAGTTGATTAGGAGGTTGAAACTTGAAACAAAAATTTCAGACTATATTGTGTCTTGCACCAGAACAAACTAACTCCAAGCAATCGCATTCTAGCGAGTAACCAGCTTATTTTGATTGACGTTACCGCAGGCAACTAGGTGAGAACGCAACATTCCAAGGCATAAAGAAGGCAGGTCATTTGGTTCACCTGGAACGACCCTGTGTCTTCAATAGGTTTTTGAAGAAGTCCCTTGCTTGGCTGCACGAAGGCGGAGCTCAAAACTGACAAATGCAACCAGTATCTTTCATTCTTGTACTATTTGCACTGTCATCAATTACCGTCCTGTTTGGTGCATTTCACTACTTGAAAAATGTATCGAAGAGAAGTTTGTTTAATAATTGCTAATGAAATTCTATTCCTCTCTCTTTGTTTCAACACCACACCCCCCATATTTTTGGAGAAACAAACCACAAAGTTGCATAAGAAATCTGCAATCCTGACAACATTGATTCAGAGCAGATCTCGAATACTTGGGCAAACTTTTCATCTGAAAGCCACTTGTATTTCTTCCAGAGTTCTTCCTTTGGTTTCGGGGACCCAGACAGACACAAAAGCGACTGTAAAAGCAGACACCACGGTGTAAATAGTGAAGGTACCTGTTGAACGAAAACAACAGTCCCATCAGTCAGATTCGAGATTGTCTTTGTCTAAACCAACACACTCATGTAAGCATAGCATACAATTGTAATCATGTGGACAACAGAGAGAGAACCTGTACTGCTCCAACTCAAGAGCAAGTTTGCTGTCATAGTAACCAACCAGGATGAGAGCCAATTGGCTAAAGTTGCTATACTGCCTGCAAGACTCTTAATATCGACCGGTAGTATCTGAAAATGAGCAATTCAGGAAAACATTGAGCACTTGAAAGAAACGAACGGAAGTTGATGAGGTTCCATTGTTGGATAACACCATCTACTCTCCACTCATGTCTTAAACGTTTATGAATAAAACTTCGCAGATAATTGTGTACCTCAGACATTATGATCCAGGGGATAGCTCCAAGTCCGACAGAGAAGAAAATTACCACAGCCTGAAAAGAAGTGGCTCCACATTCATAACAAGGAGCTCTTTACAAGCAAAGGGTGCACATGGACGCATGCAGGAACACAACACAAGAACAGAGTTTACAGGGAATCATACCACAAGTCCTACAAGTGACAGTATCCCCATTACGCCATATAAATGAGAATCTTTTGACGCCACACTCTGTTAACATTTGAACGAGTAAGGAATATTTAAAAAATAAAAAGTACAAGTCAGCGCCGATAAATGGAGATATAAGTGATTTATGACGGACGGAATAAACATTTAGATCATTATTTGACAGATGAGTCGAAGTTATCCTGCTAACCTCCAAGTAAAAGGCGACTGCAACAAGCGACAAACTAATAGTAACTCCAGATGTAGACACCTGCGAAAGTGACTAAAATTTGAGATCTTTGTTCTTTTCCACTACTTCCTGCAGATCAAATTTGCGTTTCACCACTGAATTTGCCACTATGCACTAAGAAACTCACAATGAGAAGAAGCCTGCGTCCAGCTTTGTCCATCAACCAGGTAGCAGCAGCAGTAACAAGAACCTACAGAAGATCCAACTTGAAATTAGATGGCCATATAAATCTTTCTTTCGATTAACTGCCCTTTTTCATTTTTCTTTTTTCGAGACATGACTGACACTTCCACAGCTCCCCACACACTCGCCACTTAACTAATGCCCAAGAGAATAAGAACTATAACACTATCGATGCCGCTTCATCTTACTTGAATAGCCCCAAGTCCAAATGTAGCAAGATCACTTGAGGAAATCCCTGCCAAATTTGATCAATCATCATAGACCATCCACTTGAGCACTATCCAAGCAGCAAAAATCATATCCACTGAAATTATCTACAGCAACCTTAAAGAAATTACTTGGATAAATATTGTACAACACATCTACACAAAAGGAAAGTAGAGGAAACAAACACATCAATTTCCACCTCTGGAAAATAATTTTCAGTGATTGCTATATGGTCTCTTTGTAATACTATATATTGTGAAGGATAAAAAGAAACCATCTTGTTCAACTGAGTCCGAAGAATATCAGTGTTGACATTGAAAACTATAGGAGGGCTACAGGAAAATGTTGAACAGCATATTCTCCTCTAACATATCTCATAAGTGAAACCAAGTCAAAGAAGAGTTTGGTTTACCAGCATTTGCAAATATTTTACTGGAATAGAAGAAAATTCCATTGATACCACTTAGTTGCTGAAGCACGAGTAATCCAATTCCTACCTACAGCAAATATGGTTCTTATAACCGTAGCTGGTCCAAACATAAAAATAATTACAATAGAAAGCCACTGGAATTTGAACAAATCAGTCTACCATCAAAGGGTACCAAAATCTTCTTCTTTTCAGATCAGCAAATCGGATTGTTGTTCTTTTGCTTGATGATGCTACTGATCTCTGCAAACAATAAATCCATGACATATGATAACTTCAACGGAATTTAAACATGCACGTGAAACAATTCTGCATGGATACTAGTGACTGATAGCAGGACTCAGTCCACAATATACTAATGTATGTGGAATATACCACCTTAACTAAAATCTGGACCTGATGCACAAATTTATGAGAGTAAATAGAGAAAAGGAAGCAAAGAAAGAGAGAAGTTCGACCACATACCTTGATTTCATTCACTTCAGCAGAAATGTCTGTGTCAAACCCCCGCAATACTTGCAAAGAGGTTTCAAAATCTTCTGTCAGTCCCATTTTTGCCTGGCGGCAGAACAAATGACCACCAAAAATGGGAAGAAAAGTGGATGAGAGAACATGAAAGGGGAAATATAATATGGAGCATATTAACTTACCAACCATCTAGGAGACTCTGGTATGAAAAATAATCCAGGTATCAATATAGTACAAGGTAGAATTCCTGGGAATCAGAGTGATGCAGCATCAGTTAAATCATCAAACTATTTGCTAGATTACTGAAATGAATATAAATGAAGTAACTGCTGCCATCTTGCATTAAGATCCCCTCTTAGGGAGGAATGACAATTTCATCCATACTTAATGGAAAAGATTGGCCTGAACAGCATTTGACATTTTTCCAGAATCTAACGCCAAAGAGTTAAGGGCTTACCTAAGACTGCAAGCACTCTCCAATTCACAAAAAGTCCCAATAAATAAGCCAGCATGATTCCAATAGTAACCGAGAGCTAGTCAGTAAATAAATTGATCTAATCAATTTACTATCACCATTAGAAATGAAAACCACAGTAACAGAAAAAAGAAGATATTGAAAAGATTCGGAGAGGATCGCCAACCTGATTGACTGATCCAAGACTTCCTCTCATATTCTGAGGTGATATCTCCGCTATATAGACAGGTACCTACACGTAGATAATCCAGAATTATCACTCGTATAAATTTCACAATAACTTGAAATAGAAAACTAATATCGGTAGCTTCAAGTTACCGTGTATGAGATTATACCCACGCCAAAACCTTCTAGCAATCTTCCCATGAATAAAAAGGAAGAATCCTGCAAATGCAACAAGTAGTTAAACATGTAAGCTTGAATAACACAGGAAGCTATCGATTGTAAGTCCTCTGCGCACGGCTGATAACTCACTTTGGCAAAGGATATGCTGAGCCAACCAATTATATTGGGAATTGCAGCGATGATTAGTGACTGCAATCCAACAAACAATGCAGCAGATCAGGATTATTCCAAAATTTAAACATCCAAAAAGAGAATTTCTGGATTTGAAGTTTCTGCTGCCTTCATCCATCCAAACCCTTTTACGAAAATGAAAAGAAAAGAGAAACAATTCACATACCCCCTTGCGACCAATGTACTCTGCGATCTGACCGCTAGCTATAGCACCAACCATAGCGCCCACATTCGACAAGGAGCCAAACACAGAAAACTGCACCCCGAAAAGCCCAGTTAATCACCAAAAACAATCCTCTACAAGAGAGAAACAACCTTTGGAAACGATTAGAAGTCAAAAAGTCAAACCTCTGAGACTGTCAAATTAAGATCTCGGACAATATCCTTCTGTGTAGGAGAAGAATACCCACACTACACGAACACAAGCCCGATATGGATTAAGAAACAAAACTAACTGTAAATATAGACCAAAAAGAGAAGGAAAATGGTGTTTTTACGGTGAAGCCGAACTGGATAGGACCCAAAGCGACGACGAGGACACAAAAGACGACGGAAATGGAGTCACGAATGATCTGAGCAGAGGATCCCATCATGCTGCCTTGTCTTGAACTCATCCGATACCAACTTCCTGTATGGAGAAACGGTTTTCTAATGTTTCCATCTTCGCTATCGTCTCTGGAACTCATGGTTATCAAAGCTCTCTTTGGTGTATATATAGATATGTATAGAAGTATCAACAACAACCACCAACAGATAGAGAAACTGATACAAAACTTAAGAAGGTAGCTCCAAAAGGGATATGCCGAGGTGCAGTATGCAGAAGCCGAGATGGGGTTGCGTTTGTGCTCTTGGGATGGTCTTCAGCGGTGGATACGGGGAATGAGTTGGAGCTCCTAAAATTAGAAGTGTTGATGTTGTATAAGAGACAGGTGTGTCCGGATATGTAACTGTCACTTACTTACACTTATCCAGTTTAACTGTATTAATACACTAGGTGACAACGTGTCAATTTAACTTCAATTGTGTCGGGACCACAAAAAGGCCGATCTTATGCGTTTTTTTCCTCAAAATATATTTTATAAATGCAGAAGAATGTTACGATTAGAAGGAAGAATGCTTGATAGA
Source organism: Erythroxylum squamatum (assembly GCA_025629845.1). Lineage (NCBI taxonomy): Eukaryota > Viridiplantae > Streptophyta > Magnoliopsida > Malpighiales > Erythroxylaceae > Erythroxylum > Erythroxylum squamatum. The sequence continues at coordinate 7,578,441 of JAOTBA010000205.1, forward strand.
AAAAGGCTAACTAGGTTTTGTTCCACAGACCTCATAATAAAGCTCATGTGCTAAGAACAAGGCGTACGGAATAGTTTTGGGCTTAGGCTCATAACCCTCAGGCCAAGTCAACAGTAACAGTTACGAGCGTTGTATTGTTAGTTAAAGCCCATACAGATGTTAGATAACCTTTATAACGGATCATCAAATGTGGCGGTTATAACCACTGTTCTGTCCCTGTCCCTCTCCCTCTCAGTCTCTTCTCCTTCTCCGTCTCGTGCTATCACTCTCCGTTTAGCCCAACGACTTCCCGGCGAAACCTCACCCGCCACATCTCAAAATGGTAAAACCTGTTACCCGATCCATTACCCATCTTATTAACAACCCATCTTCTCCTTCACAATCCGCCCCCAAAATCCCATTCCCATCACGCAAAATCAGGAAAGCTCCGACTAAAAACTCCTGCACTAAAGCCTCTACCGTCACCGTCTCTTCCATTCTATACGTCACTAAAACCTTGTCAGTCAAAGGCGAGATCGACCTCGCTCTTGATCATCTCCGGAACAACGACCCTCTCCTCGCTGCTCTTCTCGACATCCATAAACCACCCACCTACGATTCTCAAGACCCACCATTTCTATCCTTAGCAAAAAGTATTATTTACCAGCAACTCGCCACCAAAGCCGCGACATTGATCTACTCTAGATTCATCGCACTCTGTGGCGGCGAGTCACAAGTCAACGCAGCTAATGTCCTCTCGTTCTCTGCACAACAGCTCCGAGAAATCGGTGTCTCGGGTCGGAAAGCCAGCTACTTGCATGATCTAGCTGAGAAGTACAAAAGTGGGTTGTTGTCGGATCTGTCGATACTTGAAATGAGTGATGATGAGCTTTTAAGTAGCTTGACGGCGGTGAAGGGAATAGGCGTTTGGTCTGTTCACATGTTTATGATGTCTTCGCTACATAGACCAGATGTGTTACCGGTGGGTGATTTGGGGGTGAGAAAAGGAGTGCAAAGTTTGTATGGGCTTAAGGATTTGCCTCAGGCTTTGCAAATGGAGGAGATTTGTGAGAAATGGAGACCTTATAGATCTGTTGGGTCTTGGTATATGTGGAGGTTAATGGATGCTAAAGCAGGTAATAAAGAAGCAAAATCATAGAAATGTGTGGGTAGTTGTAGGTACTAAATTACTAATGAATGTTTGAACGAACTCTATTCTGCTATTACATTTATGTGGTTTATGATATGAACTTGCAAGTGTTAATTCTGTCTTGATTGACCGATTTCTTCGTCGATTATTTCAGAACTCCTTCCCATTGTGACCGGATAAACAAGCTCTTGATTGATTCTTACAGTTCTGTTCCTTTCCTAATTCTGCTATTAGTTTCAGTTTGCCAAATCCAAGTTCATGTGCTTAGAACATTCAGATGTTTCTTGTCCCTGAAACTAATGTAGTTCGTTTAGCTTGGTGACCTTGTCAATCATTTAGCTATTTGATCTTCTCTCTTAAATTGTCATATATTTGGCTAATTGGTTTATCTTCATTATAGTTCGGTCTAGCCAGAGAGAAACGCTGAATATATCATGTTGCTAATTAGTGATAACAGCTCATCTTACTAAATTGTAATATCATCTACGTTTAGATAAGTATTATACATTATCTGGTCATCTTGATTTAAATCATGTAGTTTAGATTCCATGAAAGTGAAATTACTTCATCCATCTCAAACTATGTCTAAATACATTGGAGGATTGTAAAGCAGTACGCATTATTAGCTCAGATGGGCTCTGATGCCACCTTTTTTTGCTGATACTCATCATTTTTATTGTATGTGTCATCCATACAAAGCAATTTATAGTGTTAATCAAGCCCTACCTCTCTCTTTATTCACTCCACCTCCACTTAGATCACTTTTCTAATTGTTTACCTGTTCTTCACAACATTTCATTCATTGATGCTCTTCACTCTGCTCTCACCTTAAAAGGTCTAGGTCCTCTTCACTACTTTCTGGGCATTAAAGCAACTTTTACACTCACTGGCATTCTTCTCACACAATCTAAATATACTCTGTGACATTCTTCACCGCACACACTTTGGGTCTTCTAAATTTGTCTCCACACCTATTAGTCCTCTCCACCACTTTCAGAAATCATGACCATCTTCTTTTTAATCCTGTAGTACTAATGGAGTACTTCAATACCTTTGGCTCACTAGACCGGTTATCTAATTTGTTGTTAATAAACTTTCACAATTTTTGCACTATCCCACTGATGTTAATTGGACATCTCATCCCGTGGTCTTTATTTGACTAAACCTTATACTTTAACCATCACTGCTTAGTCTGTTGTTGTCGCAGTCAGCATACTTCCAAGCACTGCCTGCTGTCTTCTTGCCGTGGAGTTCTAGCTTTTGCAATAATAACACAGTTTCTCCAAGAATGCGCTGATTTCTCAAATTTGTTACTTATTCTCTCCCATAAACCAAAACGAAAGGAAACTTAAAGGTTGATTCTGGCTGCCATGTAGATAGCCCAATGAAGAATTAAGACGAAATTACTTTGAAGTTTAGCTCTTATTTGATTGAATCTTGGTATATAAACGGCTTTTGTCTGTCCAGTATTGCCGCAGTAAGTCCTGTCCTCGTTTCTTGGAAGGCACAGACTTCTTTGCAACGACAAGATGACCAGTTCAAAACCCAAATTAGATGCAAAGTTGAACCCAATTCGGTTCATTTCATCAGAAAAGAAAAGTCAGTCTAATTCAACAAATTCTAATCTCAAGCCCATGTGCGTCGGGAACCAGTTGGTCCAACTTTTTTTTTGATGCAAGACAAAGTGAGCCAGCCAAGCGTTCAGGATCTCTCGAGAGGTCTTTTTAGACAATATGAGTCGTTAGGTACTGGTTTGGGAATCATGTAAACCAGAAAAAGAAAAAAGAAATCAACAGGTTCACAAATCTCTTGCAGAAAAACAAAAACAAAATAGCATCTGGTTATCAGCTTCTGTAAAGTTTCACTGATGTTCTCTAATGAACAACAGGTTACGAAAGCCATAATTTAGGCCCGTCTCTGTTGACCACATAGAATCTGCACTTTGCCCGGCCCAAATGCCCAAACAATTAAGGTCTGGCTTTCATAACGGTTGCGAATCTGCAGACTCTAAGTGAGAAGCATGAAGAAAATATTTCAGAGTAAATGGTATATGACGATAATTATCCATACACTTGTATATGCTTGCAACAAGCTGATAGTCATACCGTGATATTTAACGATTGTGTGGATTCTGTTTGCTATTACACGAACAACTCAAGTTGAGGAAGAGATTTGGATAGCAGAGGATAAGTACCAACTTGCAAAAGTTGCCTTCAACCTTTTATCTCCAAAAAAAGATCCATGGAGATGAGGAAACCGAAATTAAGGTTAGATTAGGCTAAGAAGCATATGGATGCTTGAAAACCTTCTGTTACATCCATCAGCCCGCCTTAGTTATCCTGAAAGAACTTGCTTCTTTTTCACTTTCGGCGCCTGAGAATATATTTAACTTTGCATGCCTCCAAACAAACTACTTCCAACTTGTTGTCACATTTATTTCTATTCGTCTTGATCTAGATAAAGATGAACTGATTTGCTATTTTTCTATTCCTGATGCAGCTTCTAATTATCTATAAGTATTGAGTTAATGTTGTATTTGAATTTGACAGTCCCAAAATTAAAGTTTAAGATTAAAATTAAGTAAGACAATTATTTCTATTTCTGTACTTTATTTATTTCAAAAAATTATTCAAACCTAACAAAATTCTAATTTGTATAATATCATGAATACACAATTTTCAATTTAGGACAGCTTAATATTGTTAAGTTGCTGAGTATATATATTTTACAATTATGTGGATAGAAATTATAATGTAAACTCCATGATAATTAAATTGAAATTGCAATATTTCCTATTCTAACTCCTTTTCAAAGGAGTAAATCGAATCCAGATTTCAGCATCAAGGACTACAGAAAATTGCTATGATACAAGAAGTTAAAATATAGATATGAAAAAGGAAAACTCAGGGTGTGTTGAGTTATTGTTGAAGAATATGAATAACAGTCACGAAACTATCCTACTCTTCTGGGATGGAGATGATAACTAGCAGTGAAATGAGTTCCTCATCTAATTGCATGCGATGAGAAATCAGGATCAGATGCGCCTCATAAATTACTCTATAACGTAAAAATTTGAAAACTCAGGGTGTATGTATGTATGTGTTAAGGACTGCTAAAATGCCAAACGTATCAGTCAGCTCTCAGAATTCAGAGTCCGATAAGCTTTTGCATATAAAGACACTGTCGTAAACTGCTGGCTGATTTTGTTTTATGTTAATACATCATTACGCTCCTACACTCTACTTATTTGAAATATACAACATGAAGTCCGTTACTTTCAAAAGATATGGAATTTTATCAGATAAGTCCTGAATTTCATAATAATACAACTTGGCTTATGGCTCTTTAAAGATCTTAGATGCTACAACGACCTGAATGAGATGTCAGTAAGGAACAAGAGAAGAATCAATGTCGATACAAGAGATGGGACCAGCAATAAATTCGTAAGGCTCAGAAAAAATTGAGAAGTCGTAATGACGCTGGTGTCGATGTCAAGGGCCTGTTAAGCGTCAGACTCGCAGCATGAAATTTAAGGAATATAATTCCAACGCGTTATGTCATACTCTTTACTTTGTACCTTTTCTCATAATAATAAGAAATTTATCTCTGTACCAGTGGATGTAGCTCACATTAACCCAACTACTTAAAATTCTATGTCTTTGTTTCGTTTATTTTCTTTTCCATCTTTTGTTTACGCGACAATTGGTATCAAAGTTTAGGGTTTCTTTGTTAATCTATAGTTTGTTGTCAAGATGTCCTTCTATAAATTTGATATTGAGAAATTCAATGGATCGAAAAATTTTACACCATAAAAGGTGAAGGTGAGGGCACTTCTTGTTTAGTAGGGATAAGTAGCAGTATTGAAAGGGAAAAAAAAATGCCAAAAGAGTTTGGAGGCATTAAAGAAGAAAGAGATTATGTAAAAGGCGCTGTTGAGTTTGGGAAATCAAGTATTGAGATAGATGTTTGACAAAATAACAACTGCATACTTATAATGACAACTTAAAATAAGCATCATAAGAAATCCTTACCAATTTTTTATATCAAATGTATACTTCAATGATGATTAAAAAAAAGATAGATGAAAGATCGCATCGAGTCATCTTAGATTTACAAAGTATTGGGTTAAAATTAAAGATAAGGATTAAATAATAATCTTTTGCACACCTTGCCTAACTTATATGAAAACTTTGTTGATACTATGTTATATGATAGAGAGATTATTTTTATTGAGGATGTAAAGGATATTATACAATCTAAGGAATTGAAGAAAATAATCTTTGTCACATATGAAAATGGATTAGATTTAAGTTTAGTTGTTAGTTGAGATATGAATATGGAAAGGGATGTCGAAAATAGCAGTAAGTCACGATCTAAGTTGAAGCCTAAGGGGCTGTTTGTTTCCGTTTTTTTCTTCCGTTTTTTGTTTCCGTTTTTGTAAAAAGAAAAACAGATCAGTAAAACGCGTTTGGTTTACTCTGTTATGATTTTTTGTTTCTGAAAATAAAAAAACCACAACAATTTTACAAAAACCAAAAAACATCGTTTCTCTGAATTTTGACAACGTGTTTTCTTCAACAGAAAAACAACATATCCCTATTATCTATCTCGATTAATAATAATAATAATAATAATAATAATAAAAAGTACAAAATTTATAATAATAATTAATTATTGATTATTAATCATTAATAATAATAATAATAAGATAATTAATTTGGTATAATAAAATTAATAATATTAATAATAGTAAGTAGAAAATTTATAACAATAATTAATAAAAATAAAAATAATTAATA
>JAOTBA010000205.1:7608239-7621887 GCA_025629845.1 Erythroxylum squamatum
GGAGAATTAGATGAAGAAATCTATATGGAACAACCTGAAGGTTTCATCAAGGCAGGTCAAGAAAATAAAGTATGTCGGTTATTAAAACCAATTTATGGCCTGAAGCAGTCTTCAAGACAATGGTATATTCATTTTCATAACGTAATCATTTCTTATGATTTTCAAATGATCGATGAAGACAATTGTGTGTATGTGAAGAGATCCAAAGATAAATTCACGATTTTATCTTTATACATGGATGATATATTGATTGCTTGTAATGACCGTGTGTTTCTTACACAAATCAAAGATTGGATATCATCTGAATTTGAAATGAGAGACATGGGTGAAGCGACATACATTCTTGGAGTCAATATTTCAAGAGATCATTCGAAGAGATTGTTATCACTTTCACAAGCAATGTACATTCAAAGAATTCTTGAACGATTCCGTATGCAAGATTCCAAACCAATTGATAATCCTATTGCTAAAAATGAAGGCCTTAGTAAGAGAAATTGCCCTTCAATGCCACAAGAACGGGAACAAATGAAGAATGTTCCCTAATCTAGTGCAGTTGGAAGTCTTATATACGCAATGATGTGTACAAGACTAGATATTTGTTAAGATGTTGGGATGGTGAGCAGATATCAATCAAATCCAAGCCAAGCACATTGGAAAGCAGTAAAGAGAATATTGAGGTATCTAAAGGGAATTGTGGACTATGATTATGTTATCAAGGCAATGATATATGTATAGAAGGGTATACAGATGCAGACTAGGGAGGAGATTTAGCTGAAAGGAAATCTACCTCAGGAGATGTATTTTTACTAAACCATGGAGCAATATAATGGAAAAGTAAGAAACAATCTTGCGTTGCATTATCCACAATGGAAGTTGAATTTATAGCATGCTCAACTGCAGTACAAGAGGTTGTGTGTCTTCATCGATTCTTAGCGCATTTGGGAGTCATTAAACGCGAAATTAATCCAGTGACCATCAACTGTGATAGTCAAGCTGCAATCGCTTATACTAAAGACCCCCAATTTCATTGTAAGACAAAACACATAGATACCAAATATAATTATGAGAAAGATATAGTTGTACGAGGAGAAGTGAACATGAAATATATATTTGCGCGAGATATGATAGCAGACCCAATGACAAAGCCAATTTCTAGAGATATATACATTGGGCATGTAAAGTCACTAGGACTACGTAGATGTTGAAATGTACTGATAAACATTTCTCTGTGTATGTTCACTTATTATAATGTCATATTTTGGATATAATGTATGATGAAGATTATACATTGTGTATCATTTGATTCATGAATATATGTGTTTTTGTATATATATTTTGGGATAATTCACAAGTATATGAGACAAATTATAGATTGGCTCTCTCACACGGGAAATCACCTCTAGTGTTTATGCTCGCTAGAGATGAGGCATGTTTAAAGTTTATTATTTAGATGATAATTGAGAGCGAGAAACTTAAACCATAAATGCCGTAAGGAAATTGGTTCAACGTGATTTGTTAATCACTATATCTGTTTTACGTTTTCAGATGTGAGTTCTGAACAGGTTTTAAGTAGATAAGTGAACTCAAGTTAAACATTAAGTATGCTTGAACTATCATGTGTATAGTATTTCTTGAATGAAAGATGCACATAACTCATACCATGTGTGCATAACTGACCACAAAAAGGATTAATGTAAGACTCCAGATCTCATCTTATAGTGTGTGAGACCCTTGAGGTTGCGAAGAACCTCATCATATCCCCTTATGACTCTTGTTTTATTATTGAGAATTGAATTTAAGGTTTGCTACTTTAGGTTATTGCTAAAAGATCATGCAAGATGCGATCCTATAGAATAATTTTAGGAAAGTAAATTTAATTTAATTTAAAAGAGAATTGAGAACAGAGGAATGTCATTTATTTTTTGAGATCAATGACTCACATGAAAAGTATTCAAAGATGACCATCATCTCTTTAGTAGAGAACTTGAATACAGTCATGACATAAGAAACTAAATGAGATCAAAGAAAAGTACAAATGCGAGATATGACCTAGGGTATAGCATACAATGTCTACTCCAGGACACTTAAGTCCTATGATCAATTTGTTAATCGAGATGTCATATACTCCGAACAGATATATGACAATGTGCTCTCGTCGTATGCTGGTCACATCGATTATTGAACAAGTATGAGCACTGCAGAGTTTATTTTTAATAAGATTAAACTCATCATATGTGAGTGGGAGATAATGACTCATATACACCTATAAAGGGTATAAGGGTTAATATTCTTGAAATAACTACCAAGGGTAGTTATATGAAGACAATAATAAACGAAACGTTCAAGATGAAACAGATCTGCGTGTATTTGTTACTTATTGATTCTTCCATCAAGTTTACACAAAAGAAGAATATCTTTGCAGTAAAACGAAACAAAAAATTCTTTAACCGATATAACTAAAACAAGAATCCAAGTACGTGATTCTTTGTTTTATATGATGCATATGAACATGATTCTGTTTAACATAATAATCTACGTGATGATGTTCTAAATTATTTATAAAATCTTACAGAACCCATAAAAGGTAAACAATACAGAAACAGCAGTAGCACTTTCAAATGGCTGGAGAATGAGTTTTATGTCGTTCTGATTAATTGGAAACCTGGGTGGTTTTTCCTTCTAAACCTTCATAATCGATTCTTAAGTTCATTTTGCTCACTGTTAATAGCCGTGAAAGATACAGAAGAATCCATTCACTATTGGGACGAATGTGGGGTATACAACTGCAACTACTTAGAATATAGCTTTGTAGTACAGCAAATAATATTAATCTTTTCCAGCCCTTTTCATTTGATTTTCCTATATAAATTAATAGCTGATCCTAGATATTCAAAAGCACTTACATGCTTAATGACCAGTAATTTGCTGAAACTTAGTTCGGTGTAACGTGAAATATGTGTGCATTATGTATGTAGCCTTAGTTATCAGTTTATGTGGAATGGAGCTGCATCCCACAGTATTATTGCAGACAATACCAGATACAGTCATGTAACAAAAGGTTATCGTGTAAAAGTGCGGAGTCAAAGCTTTGCTAAAGAATCCTTTTCAAATTATGAAAAGCTAGGCCAGAGCTTTAGGTCTCAGATAAGAATCGCTTGGAACTAGTTACCATAGTATGATTGCCATGTTATCCAACAATGGTTAGGATCATATCTCATGTGAGCTTTTTCTTGCCTATCGGACAGGATAAGTAGTTAAACATGTTACGGTCAAGTTGCATGTTTCTTTTTAAGTTTTTAACTTAACAAGATTGATAAGTAGTTAGGAAGCTGGCCCAGAAATCAGTGGGAGAAGTTCAATCGATCACTTAGGAATAAAACTTGATAGATTCTCAATCTCCACTTTTTCAGAGCATTTTGTGGACCCATGACAAGAACTTGTTCAAACTTTAAAGGGTCCCGTGTAGATCTCAAGTTACAGTGGGAATTGTTATTTCGTGTGTAATGAATAGAAATTGGCAACTCCAAAATCTCATCCCAGGTGATGCTAAACAACGCAAAACCATAACCATTCTGTCATCAATCTAGATTGAAATAGTGCAAATCCATTTGGAACTGGAATTCCAAGTATTTTTCCTGCTAACATTTACTAGTACATCAAGAATACAAGTGGGTTCTTTTAAGGAGCTAGGAAGTGACTACATCTTTCTAATAATTAAGTTTGTTACCTTTGCACCTACTCTCCATTGTCTTACCTGCTGCTCCCATTTGACCTGTAATTGGGAAATGGAACTCGACCAGACTCGATTTCCCTGACATCCTTGATGAGAATCTCATAATGCTTCTTCACTTCGTCTGCAGATTTTCCATCCACAGCTTTGGCAACATTTTGCCAGCGGTCGGGCGTGTCCTTGTCATATAAAGCCAAGGCCTTTTCAAATTGCTTGTTTTGCTTAGATGTCCAAGAAGAGCAGGAGGTACGTGAGGAGGTACGTGAATTTGAAGCCATATCAGAGAAATTTTAGTTTTCAAGAAGATGACTTGGAGTGGAGGCCGGGTGTGGTCTGGGGAAGGGATGCCCAAGAGAGCTCCTTATAAGCAGGAGAAAAAGGGTTGTGGGGCTATGCCAGTTGGCGAATATATCTCCCAAAAGAGTGCAGAACACGATGTGACTCGTTTGCTTACGAACCACAGGATAGAGCAGGACGGGCAAGTGCTAGTGAAAGAGAAGAATCAATGTCAAAGGACAAGGTCTTTTATTTTCTTAACCAAACAATATTCTCTGATTTTTATCAGTGGCAGGTACGATTTTCCTCGGTTAGTTATTGCATGCTCTGTGGATAAGATCACGGTATTCGCTAGAGAAAAGCAGGCCATTCTTTTTTCCCGTCTAATTATCTTACCCTGTCACGATTCTGCTCAACCCCTGGGTCACCGCAGACTGGCAATGCAGGAGGTTTGACAATTCCATCAAGAAACACAAGCAGATACTGTACCTGCGCGGTAAAGTTAAAAGAAGAGGTGCAATTTAACTGAAGCAAAAGTAATGCAGAGGGACTTCTAGCTGTAATCCAAGTAGTCTAGCTACCGTTTTTCTTGTACCAGTTTGTAAACCCAGCCTGCTTTTTGAATTAACATCATAAACCAGCAAAGTTTATTTTTCCCCCCAGCTAGTTTAAGCAGAATATTATTACTTAAAGAGTAGCATGTTCCGTTGCAGAATGTGCAATTAGGAAGTGAAGAACCCAATTACGTCACTTGACTATTATTTAGTAATCATTAATAATAATTATTATTAAATAAAAAATTTTATTTAATTATTTATAATAAAATATTGACTTCCTAGTATCAACTCTTAGAAGCGGTCTTAATTACAATCAAAATCGAATATTCATACTTCCTTTTTATTTTGATATAAACTTTATATTTAATTAATAAATTTTAATTGAGATTTATATTAAAAATATAAAAACTGGTGAAAATTAATAAGATCAAATTCTTATATAAATAAGAGCCAGAAATATTAGAGTTTAAAACAAATTAATTTTATCCAACTAAACAAATTTTTTAATCTTTGAAAAGCAGTTAATTAATTAAGGGATAACTGAAGTAAATTCTAAAGATTGTGAGATGCAATTTGGTTTTTTACTTTATTTCAATTTTTTAAAATATTTATATATTTTATAACAATTATTTTTATTGATTAAAATGTATTATTATTTAATTGTCAAAATTGTTTATTTTAATTAGATTATTAATTGTATATATATTTGATTACTCTAATATTTGTGGTAAATAACATAATTGATTATAAATAACAAGTTTTCAATCCATGTTATAAGAATATGTAAACTAATCTAAATAAATTGAAATTACATATTTATTAATTAAAAATGATGAGCTTTCTTTTTAAAAAATTGAGTAAATTAAATCCTAAGAACTTATTTAGGATTATTTGTTAACAAAAAAATTAATTAAAGAGATTATTTTGATTTTTATAAAATTCAAAAGGTTGTTAGACCTTTCATAATTATAATCAATACTAAAATTAAAATTTAAATATTGTTAAATCTTAGTTGTTTTCTTTCCTTATTATTTTGACTGAATTGACATAATTTAAAATTATAAGATTCTCTTTTTATTTTATTATTATATTATATACAAATAAACTCAAATTATCAATTTATGTGGTACCATCTTACTTTACAAATAAAAAATTTATTTTTATTAGATTTGATGACTATCTAGATGACAAAATGATTATGCCTCTAACTTATAGCTAAGGTGGAAATTTCTCCCTCCCCAATCTAACAGTCCAATTTCAAGCAGTCCTAATTAGATTTAAAGAAAAAGGTCGCATTACCATACTTACTGGTCCCTTATCTTCTTCGATGTTATTCTTTTCTTTGAATATTGTCTATAAATTGATTTTTCATCATTACAAGGAAAACATATTGTAGTACAATGACTTTTGAGTAATGATAGTAATAGATGAACACCTGCTTAACTATGGTTTCTCGCTTCATTATTGATTTCTCTCCTTTTGGCTATTGTGGTAAGGAAGGTAGGAGTTGGCTATATTGTCTAGAGTTCAAAATGCTGATTTTTACATTATTTTTTTTTATTTGAAGTTTTCAAAGGACATGCCATTCTTATCTCACTCCCTATTGCATATGTCAAGAACTTGTCTTTTACTCGTTTATGGTCCAATTGAGTAGTTGGAAGTTTCTCTGTTATGATTTCTTATTGTTTTTATGTAAATTTGTCTATGGTTATCATATAAACCTAAGTACTTATTTAGTTTTACAATGTTGTTTTTATGTTCTACCATTTCATTGAGGAATATGGTTATATAAGAAGGAAAATTATCCTTCAATCATGAAAATCCTTAAGAAAATAGCCTATTAGAGAAAGAAAACACCACGATGAGGCATGTATTAAAGAAATTGCCAGAGTGTATTTTTAAATCAATTGGTGTTGTATATGGCTCATATATTTACGTGTCTAAATTTTATTTTGGATTAAAAAAGGTGGTTTTTGGAAGTCTTAAGTTGAACATGATTTGGTACACAATCGGATATTATGGCATATTCATTTATAGAATGCAGAGGAAAAAACACGAAATGGAACATGGTTTGGCACATAATCATATATTATGGTGTATTAAGAGGCAAGTTGCATACATCTATACCAGTTATGGTTTAAATACTAACATACTACTTGTAAAAACTAGTTATATACGAGAGGAAACATGCAATTTTCAATTTAAGATTCAACTAAATAAAACAATACCACTATTTTCTCCCAAGGATATAGGTACATAACTGGTCGAATCTTGTTAAAAATCCTCTTGCAATCTTGCTTGTTCTCTTTCATTATTCTCTACTTTTGTTACACTTATTTTTCTAAAAAAAGTGGTATCAAAGCATGAGTGAGATAATAATGACTTTAATTGCAAGGTTTAAAATTCGAGAAGTTTAATAGAATTGAGAATTTAGATTGTGGCAACAAAGAGTGGAGGATTTATTAGTACAAAAGGCTAGGGGTTATGAGAGAATAAGCCAGAAGGCATGGATGAGATCAAATATAAGGAGTTGCATGCACGAGCAACTGAAACCTTCAATTTATCCCATTTGGATGGAAGAAGATGGATAGTCAATACACATCGAAGTCTCTCACAAATGAGTTGTATTTAAAGCAGAAACTATACAAGCTAAATATATAGAAAGGAACAGATCTGGAGTAATATGTCAAATGCATTCAACTAAATAGTTAGTGACCTACTGAAGCTGTAAGGGACAATTGGCAGATGAAGAAAAATCAATGATTTTACTTTGCTCTTTACATTTATCTTATGAACATTTGGTGACTATTCTTACATTGGGTAAAGACATAATTGGTGTGAAAGATTATAATTGCTACATTTTTAGCTCACGAAGAGACAAAATATTAGTGATAAATTTCAAGGTGAAGGGATGTATGTGATAGGAAATCAAGATTGTATGACGAAGCAAAATAAGAATGGGTCATCTAAGAAGTATTCTAAATATAAATCCAACAGTAAAAAGACAATCTTGTGCTACAAGTGTGAGTAAAGTGGACATATTAGGATTGATTGTTCAAACAAGAAAAGGTACAATGTAAATCCCAACTCTCTCTCTCTCTCTCTATATATATATACATATTTTTACAATTTGACCAATAAGCTTTCGAACTCATATATATTGGATAATAAAGCTTGTGAAATTATCGAAGTAAAATAGGACAAAATCAAGATGTTTAATGGTATTGTCAGGATGTTGTGTGATGTTTAACATGTACAAAATTTAAACACAAATTTGATCTCTTTAAACATATTACATGCAAAAATTGACAAAGACAATATTAAAGTGGTAAGAGGTGCATTAACTATGATGAAAGGGCCAAGACTGATGAGAAATCAAAATAACAGGGAGCACAATTATTAGTGGAGAGGTTGATATAGTAGAGTCCGATGATGATAGTACTGTTTATAAAAAAATATGGTTAGGTCATCTCAGTGAGTGAGAGATGTCAAAACTTTATAACTAGAGCCTATTAAAAGGTGTGAGGTTCGTGGGATTCAAAGACATTACAGAATTTGAAAAATAATAAAGTAACATTTCAAAGAGGATAAACATATCTATAACTAAAAGGGCTAGGTGCTTGAGACAAAATTGCATATTATCTCATCAATATATTACCATAAAATTCACTAGATGGGTGAGTGGCAAGAGAAGTGTGTAAGGTAAATTTCTCTTTATTGAAAATTTTTGGTTATCCTACTTATTTATATGTTTCTAGTGATAAGAGCTCCAAGCTTAAATCCTAAGTCAAAGAAGTTTATATTTATTGGATACCCTGAAGGTGTAATGGGATATAAGTTTTAGGAACCAATATCAAAGAAGATGTGAATAGTAGGGATACAGTGGTTGATTAGTAGTATATCTTGAAATAAGCATATGGAGGGATATGTCAGCATCAGCAAAGGATAGTACTATAAAGGTACAAGTGGAATAAGAGTAGCTAAAAGCGACTTAAAATAGGTTAGAAGTTTTAGTTTAAGGATAATGTTAGAAGATAACATCATCACAGTGTAGCCATTGATAGAGAATGCTACTCTATTACACCACTAATTAGATATAGATGGGGAAGATTTGATACCCTTCAAACTCATTATCAACAATAAGAATCCAACTACTTTTCAAGAGACTATGAATAGTTACGAGGAAAATAGATAGATGAGAGTTGTAATGGAGGAGGTAAAGTCTTTATTTGAAAATTGGACATAATAGTTGATGCAACTTCCAAAGAGAAGAGCCCTATAGGATGCAGGTGGATCTATAAAAGAAAGTAAGTAGTTATAAAAAAGGAAGTGAAGAAGTTTAATGCTAGACTAGTAGTAAAAGGGTATGCACAATAGAAAGGGATTGTTTATGATAAAGTTTCTTCTTCAATAGTTATACATATTTCTATCATAATTTTATGGTATTAGCAACTAATTTAATTATGCATTTAAAATAGCTAAATATGAAAACAACTTTCCTTTGTAGTGACTTAGAGAGAAAATTTACATAGAGTAGCTTGAAAGGTTTAATCAACCTAAAAAGGAGCATCTAGTATGTACATTAAAAGAGTCATTTTATGAGTTAAAAGTAGTTTCGACGATAATGGTACAAAAAGTTTAACTCCTATATGATCTGAATTAGCTAAAGAGGATATAAGTATAATTGTTGTGTATATATCAAGAGTTTTAATAATGGATTATTTATTTTTCTACTACTATATATGGATGTTATAATGCTTATTGCTACTAAAAGTATGCATGATGTGCATAAACTAAAGACTTGTTGAGGAAGGCATTTAAGATGAAGAATTTGAGCGTTGCCAATAAAATACTAAAAATAGAGATTCTGAGGAATAAAAGTTTAGAAAAATGTGGTTATCTTAATGCACTAACATTGAGAAGGTATTTCACATATTTGAAATGAGCAAGAATAAACTTGTGAATACTTTACTGGTAAATGACTTTATACTTTTCCATCAATACTTGAAGTTATATGCAGAGGTCAAATATATCTCCAACATATTATATATAGACTAGTGTAGCTGAATGTTTAATGTATGCAATAGTTTGTATTAGTTCAAATTTATCTCATACTATTAGTGAGATTAGTAAGCATATGAAAAAAATTAGAGGATTGTATTAGAAATTAGTCAAATGGATATTCAAGTTCTTGAGATGTATGAAAAATCATATGATTGTGCTCAAGAGTCGACAGGGTATTCTTTCAATTACGAGTTATGTAGATTCAAACTATATATGAGATTTGGATAAAAAGAGATCTATTATAAGGCATATTTTTACTCTTGCGATAGGATCTATACGTTGGAAACAGATGATTCAATATGTAGTTGCGTTATTTACAATTGAAGCAGAGTCTATGGGGAGATTGTTGCCGAGACATTATGATTTATAGGGCTAATAAAAAAAGTGGGAATCGATTAAGTTGGAATTCGAATACATTGTGATAGTTAAAATCATTGATTTAAAAATTGTATCAGATTGGCCGGTTTGACTGGAATAAACACAAACCGGCTTAGTTTTCTATCCGATTTGTATTTATAACCTGTACGAGAAAAAATCATCCGATTGACTGATAAACTGGATGGTTTTCTTGTAAAAACTGGTTAACTATTAAACTTTAAGAATCTGTTATAATGAGTCATCTTTTTGAATCCATAGGACTAGCACAAGCATCAAAGTCTCTTCCTCTCTACAAAGCTACCTCTTGCCCAGTGCCCACCAAGCCATGCATGAACCTCTTTGTTATTGTCAATCTCAAATTTTGAGAGGGTTCACCATTGTTTTAAGAAGTAGAGATTTTTAACGACCAAAAGTCAAAAATCTTTTCAATTTTTAATGAATTTGTTCTTTTTAATTCTCTTACATAATTTAACTAATAAATTATTCTTTAATTATCTTTTTATATTTTAAATTACAATTCTTAAAAATGAATTACTATTTTTATTCTTAAAAAAACTAAATTTATTTATTCTCACTAATAAATTATATTTGTCAAATTTTAAGTTCTTTATTTATCTCCTTATACTTTACTTGAAAAATTTTAAATTATTATTGTTAAAAACTAATTATTATTTTTATCATAAATTTGTTTAATAAATTGAATTATTAATTAGTATATATAATTAATTTTGTTTAATAAAAATTAAAAATGTGTTAAAAATTAATATTTAATCTATAAATAATTATGTTTAAATGATATTAAAAAGAAGTTAGAATAAAGTTAGAGTCCTTTCTACTGATTTTCTTTAAAGATACTTTAATTTTTATAGGTTTTTAAATAAATAATAATATAGAAATATAATTTTTATTTTTATTTTTATTTTAAAATTTATGTTAGATTTAATTGTAGTTTAAATTATTAGATTTATTACATATTAATACGCATTATTAATACATTTTTATTTCAATAAAATATTTTATTTTATACTATTTTTATCTATTCTTGTAATTTTTATTTCTATTTATTGTATACTGATTTTATAGCTGTTTAATAACAGTTGAACCTTTAAATCTCAAACATTTTCTTTGACTGGTTCGATGTTCGGTCTAATTTTTAAAACATTAGTTAAAATGTCATGTACGTGGCAAAGAATTAAGTGCATCATGTAAGAACTAAGCACATAAATATGAGATTTCACAAGACTAAGGAGTCAATTGCATATAGACAAATCTTGTTGGAAAAGGTTCGTACTTCAAAAATTGGATCAGTCATGTTGACAAAGCTAGATAAAGGCCCTGTTTGGTTGTTGGCTAATCACCTATTTTTTAGCTGATTGACTAGAATTAGCTTATTGACTTTATCAAAAAGCTATTGGTTCTGTTTGGTTGTTGTCTGGTTGGGTGCTGATTCAACCCAACCAGCTAATTTTATAGCAGTTGGTTGTAAGCAACGTTTATGAAACAGCTGATTTACGTTTCCTCTAATGCCCTTCTTGTAACCGTACTCACGTGTTTGACCCTTCTAGTGAGTTTTTGTAAACTGCATATTCCTTTTCCATGGACGGTTTTCCCTGCTAAAGTTGGCGCCTTTACGGTTTCTTATTAGAAAAGGTTGGAGCTTGTCAAATTTAACCATTGCCCAGGTCTTGGTTTCCTTCATTCTTTGTAGGTATGGAGCGTTTCAGTGCTATGTATACGCTGGAACTAACTAGAATTTGATGCTTGGTTGAAACGAGTTTTTCTTGTTCAGTTTAAATCGCATCTAGTGCTTAATGGGTATTTATTTTTTTGTCAGCAGAAAGCATTTCAGTGGAAATCTAATGCGCTTGAACTTTCTTTGAATAGCTTTTGATTTCATCCCTCTTGTTGTGTCACTTAGTTATGCTTTTTACCTTTTCGAGTAAAATTAGGCTTGCAACCTCTGTGTCACTAAACGACTGTAGTCACTAACTTTTTGTCTTAATTTGGGCTAACTCTTGTTGGTATGCTTTCCCTGCTCTGTAGTGAACTTCAATTGCTAATGCTTTCATGGCTGTGTTTTGTGTGGTTGGTATCTGAAAGGATAGTCAGTGCCAATTACTCCATTTTGAGTTTTGATTATGCAAAGATCAGTGACGGTGTTAATAACTTTCCTATATATGGAAATTCTTGTATCATGATTTGTTACACTTGATTGTATCTGGTAATTGTTTGCCTTGCTTTGAAGTTTACAAATCATAGCAACAATTAAGGTGTTAATCTTAGATTTCACAGTTGCTTTAGTTCACTTTGATTCATGGGAAGTGTCAGTATAATTGCTATCTTTCTAAATTGAGCAATTTCAGATATCATGTACTGCATGTGATGGTTGAATTTTTCCCCGTCTGTAGAGTTAAAAAAATAACTTATTCATAATTGCGCTTCTTATATTCCAGCAATTAGTTTGGCTTTGCCAAGTATAGTTGTTAAAAACCATCGAGATCTTTTTGTTGCTCTTTGTGCTCTTTTCTTTTTGGGTTAGTTGTTTATCCTTGTGTTTTCTGCTTCAGCATAACAATTGTAAACTTAAACATCAGTTAAAGTGCAAAATCACATCAAGGAAGTTATGACAATCACAAACATTAGTGATCACAAGTGAACTTCCTCAAAATGTTGATTTTCCTAAATATTACTCAAAGAATGAAATGAAGCCATTTCCAATACCCATTGTGGAGTTGAGGCGGGCTGCAACAGAAAGACTCAAGAACAGAAAAGATAAACCTAAAGGGAGAGGTCCACTTCCAAGGAAGGGCTTGGTTGTAAAGAGCCTTGTGCCACTTGTGTATACAATGCAAGTATTACGCTAATTAACAATCTCAAGAAGTTGTTGAAGGTGGCGTCAGTACATGCTTGTGGGTAATTTTCGTCCTCTTATTTACAGTGAAAGAGGAGGCTTTCATTCCCTCTAACACAAGGTGGTTTGAGTGTAACAGGGTTTGATACTGATGATTTGTTGTTGTTGTTGTTATTGTTGTTGTTATTATTGTTGTTGTTTTTGTTATTATTATTATTATTATTATTATTATTATTATATGTTCTATGTTTTTTATTAGAGTTGTACACTTAATTTTTGTATAATTAAATATCTAAAATTTAAATTTTTATAAGAATATTCAAAGAAATATTAAGATATATAATATTCATACCCTTGTAATTTTTTAAAAGTCATGTCCTCATAATTTATTTTACACATAAACAACTAATACTAAGCAGCTAATTTTACCAAATATCAAATGACAAACAGCTAATGCAATCTGTTAGTTAAATCAGCTGATTGCCAGGACGAAACACAATCTGACACGCAATCGTATTCTAAGATATGTTGTTTTCTGGAACGCATAAGTAAAGACACCAGTTAGAACACGAGTATTTCATGATGGTGAAAGGTTTTCTAAAAGAGGACACAGCTTGAAATACAAACATATTACTCCATATCTATTTTCAAACAAAGATAGTGATACTCTCTGACTAAAATCACAATGGAGAGTCTTATCTTTTTTTTTTGAAATGAGAGAATAGCTATTATCTCGAGGAATAATGATCCAAGATACAGTCAGGTACATCAACCCACACCTGAAAGCGACTA
>JAOTBA010000205.1:7632220-7643349 GCA_025629845.1 Erythroxylum squamatum
ATTTCCTTTCGTTTCCGCACGCTTTTTGATCCGATTTGTTTTTCGTTTGCTTTTGGCCCATTTTCGCGCTGCGATTTCCGTTCTTTCGCTTTCATCCGCCTTTCGACTCTGCTTTTGATTTGTTTCCGTTGTATGATTTGAGCAAGAGTATAAGTGTTCTGGTTTAGTTTGAGCGGTTGGGTTTCGGTCCCAACAATTGAAGTATGTTTTTGTGGAGAGTTGTAGGTGTGCTGAGTTTGTGAATGGTTAAACTGGTGTAAGATGGGTTGCCAAAAATAAAAATTAGGAGAGGCAGAGTGTTGGCTTTGATACCATAAAGAGAGTTGTGAAGAATGTATAAGAAGATGTGTTAGCTTTAGTTTTGTATTTGAGAAAGGCCTTTGAGCTTTTATATACAAGTAAAAACAAAATCAAAAAGAGATTTACAGAAAGTATTTATGATCTAGTTTAATCTAAGCTTATCTACAAAGTTTGAATTGTGATCTTATCTAAAAATATTGAATTGTTAAGATACATGTAAATCAAACATTATCATTGACGATGCCAAAGAGCTAGGCTTGATGGGCATTAGTGATTAAACTTTGTTATAAACTAATTGAGGACAAAATAATAAATATTGTTTTTAAGAAATTTTAATTTTTTCCGGTTTCTCTTATTATTTGAAAACTTTTATATCTTCTCTCTAACGTGTACTTTTTTACCTTTTCCCTTATCTCCCATAGTCAAATCATCTGGTTGACAGTTAGCTAATTATCTGGTTGAAGCTTTAGGCATGTACAAAATGAAGAGAACTTCTAATGGTCCATTAGAGACACAGCATATGAAGCTGGTGGGGGTTACTGCTTCCCAACTCTTGGTCACCCACCACCCTATCACTTATCCTTATACCCATCATTCATAAGACATATGCATCAACTCAGTTTTTTACTGTTCTCATAATAATTTATATATCTTCGCAATACATTGGGGCCTAGGTCCTCGGCACTATATCCTTCTATATCGAGGTGATGTGATCTTGTCTCTTAATATAAAGTTTTTTTCAAGTGAGTTTATTGAATGCCACCAAGTTGAGTTGGAAGGCGGTACTAAATGTTCTTTTTCTGACCATAGTTGTGAAACTCTTAAGGAGATCATAGAATATGCCAACTCCTTGGTTTTTACTAGGTTATTTATTTTTTTTGAGTTTTAAACCAGAGTGTCCACCGGCGGATCCAGTGACTAATCCCCTCGCTGGTTTGTAGGCACCTCACAGGGTGGGACAGTACTAGGTTATTTATTGATTTGGCATGTTCCATGTTATGTTCATGAGCCCGAATTCAATTGAGAGTTAGAAGAGAAGTAATCTTTAACATGAATCTCTCTGTTCAAATTGACGTGTAAAAGGATTTAATCTCCACTGGCGTACAAGTCATTTGAATATTTCCCTAAGCAAAAGATACAAAATATAATAATAGTAAGAATGTGTCGTACAAAAATATATATAGGAATTGAGGATGGGGCAGGGCTGAGATTATCTCCTACATAGCATGCGATACTGTGTATTGGTACTACATAGTAAACGTTATCTTAAGAGGCAGGTTGTCATTTGCAGTGTGAGAGTTGGGTTTGCTGAGATGGGTAACAAGGTTGGTGTGACTGTTCTCTGCTGTCCTAGTTTGGCACACATTGTCGGTGGGTCACCCCATAACCCTTCTCTAACCTTATCCGTGCAGGTGCCTTTCTTATTGAAACAAAGATATGCTCTGCAAATCACGCCTCTCCTCCGCCTGTCCTCTATAATTCTATAGGTTATATGTCTTTTCCTCTTTTTAAGAGAATATGAATCATGTGATGAATTGTTCTGGTATAACTTGAAAATACATTGAAATGTAATCTTTCTGGTATAACTTGAAAGGGAAGAAATGTGACAGTATACTACCCTTTTGCTTAGCCATTTAAGGGATTCAAAACCAAGCCTTTTACACAAAAGCCTCTACCATAACTTATCGCAACCATCTACTATGTTTAAGAAGAAGAAAGAAGACAACAGCCAGGCAGACTTGCACATGCATTTATAGACACACTATAACTAATTGGGGTTGGGGATAATGTAATTTGGTTTTAGTTAATTAATTGGAGTGGCTTGGTTGATCAAAGGTTTGGTCTTTTAAAGGTTTCCTTTTAGCAACTGCAATACCTAACAAAGTATCTCCACCGAACATGAAAGGCTATAATCCCAACGGAACCCCGTTCAACCTTCTCCATTTCCTGTTCATTCGGACATTCCCACATGCCACTCTATGTCGCTGGGGACCATTGCCCACTGCTATTGTTTATGGTCTACATTCCTTTGTGAATTACTCGGTTCTCTTGTTTCTCTCTACTATATGCTTTTTCTCTCTTATCTCTATGTAAATGTATCTGTAACCGTAGCCATCTTTGCATTTATTTCAGACTAAGATAGACTCATCTGCTCTTATCACTACCCTACAGTACTTTTGATCACTGAAGGTTACAAACCAACTGTTACTTTGCTAGCATATAATGTATATCTCACACTAGCAAAGTTGGAGGATTGAGATGTTGATATGTTTAAGCGTATAGTCTTTTAGGACATTCGGTTGCTTCCTTGAACTAATGATGTCTCAAAAACACGCCTTTCGTATGGACGTGACAGTGCAAGAGATATACCAAGCGAGGCTCAAGTGGCTGTACCAGCAACAGCATGGCTACTTGAACCAAAACAACTCCTCTGAATCAAGCTTACTGCCTCAGTTTGGAGGTATCTTTGATCACGCTTCAGTAGTTGGAGGTACTGTTGATTGGAAGAAAAAGCATGAAACGTGTGGCAATGGGGACTCGATGAATTATGCCAATTTGTCATTAGCTTCCACGAATTTGCTTGCTAAAGAAATAGAGTTGATGCAAACTGAAGGAGCGCTACATTCTCTTGAGAGTAATCGTGGCTTATCAAGGACATCTAGTTACCAGATAGGAGCTGTAGAGGCAGCAAACATGGAAGAAGAGGCGATAGGCAATACTATGATTTTCTTGGAGCAGATGCAAACCAGAGCCGAGAGTGACAGTTCAAATAAGAGGAAATCAGGGGTATGTTTTTCTCATTCCAAATTCATTCACTTAATTTTAACACGATAGAGAAGACTAAAACAGTAAGTAGCACTGAGAGAAGAAACATAAGAACGGGAAGTTTTCTATATGCTACTACGAATTCGTTGAAATAAAATAATCATTATCTTCAACTTCTTCATTTCTGATTGCTAGAAACTTGCAACATCGGTTCCTGAAATTTCACGAAGTAACTAATATTTTATGAAGGCAGATGTGCAAGATTAGGATTGAAATTTGTAAGTCACAGCCATCCTTTTGAATATTTTTGTGTCTAGTCTGTTGCAGCAGAAGAATGTAAAGAGAAGAGGACTAGAAGTGAAGTCGAAGTGGAGTCCAAAGTCAAACACAAGAGCACAACAGAAACTACTGCAGATTCTTCAAAGAAAGATCAGAAGATTTCAGTGGTCCAAAAGCCAGATTACATGCATGTGCGGGCACGTCGTGGCCAGGCCACTGACAGTCACAGCTTAGCAGAAAGAGTGAGCCGCAAAGTTTCCAATTATAAGAATTAATGCATACATGTACTCATAACACTTGCAACAAATTTTGGTGGCCTAGACTGATTTTTGTCCTAATTTGTAGGCCAGGAGGGAAAAGATAAGTAAGAAAATGAAATGCCTGCAAGATCTAGTCCCTGGGTGCAATAAAATAACCGGAAGGGCAGGAATGCTAGATGAAATTATCAATTATGTTCAATCTCTTCAGAGACAAGTTGAGGTAACCAGAGGTTCCTGCTTTGTTAAGCATTTTTCTTCATAAATTAGTTCTGAAAACATATCTAACAGGTTCTCCATTCACTTGCAGTTCTTGTCAATGAAACTGGCTGCTGTAAATCCGAGAGTAGAGTTCAACATCAACTTGTCAGGGAAAGAGGTAAATTTCCTCTGAATGGAATCTACTAAAATGGGACCCGAATAACTTTGTCTTAGCACTGACATTTTCTTCTTCGCATCTATGTTATGAAGTTTCCTGCTTACGTGGCAAGTTTTCCACCGCCAAATATGCCATCAACAATTGAAAATTTTCCAGAACTTCAACATAATTCAGTGCACCAAGCAGGCTTAGGAAGTGAACTGGAATTGCTACCACATACTCCTGAGCTAGGTGTTGAAAGAACTATAAACTCCTCGACATTTGTCAATGATCTACATCTTGACTCGTCCTGCTTTAATGTAATTACTTCTTTTACAGTGACTTGGATTCTACCATAGTTTTGATTCTAGTAACCGTAATAATTCCATTTGCAGCATCTACATTGTTTTTGGGATGTTGAGACACAAAACCGTCACAATGTGGAATTCCATCAAGGATGATCGAATGCTTTCTCTTCTCCAAGCTTTTGGAGGTAGCAGTAGCACTAAATATCCTGTTCAAATTTTCTCCTATTCTGCACCCTCAAGCTTGCCCATATTGTTCTCTTTCAGGTTCCAACAGTCGAGTACGGAAGCTGGAGGCAAGATCTACGGTTTTGGCAAATATCACCATGTCAAGAGTTAAAATTCAACGATTCTGCAATCCTGAGAAAGCTTTAGTGAACAATTCATTGTCCTGTCTGTCATCTTATGAGATATCGCAATATCATCACTCTTATCTGCTAGACTATCGAAATTGTAACAAAATACTTGTTTGCTTCTCTATGTTCGCACTATCCAAGGAATTAGGCATTTCTTTTGAGGCTGTTATGTTGAAAACGTATGTTTTCACAGAGAGGGACATAAAGGAGAAAGGACCCCATGAAAGAGACCATGAAAAGCTGATAATAACAGCACATGGTATGGTACTGAGGGAATATACAGGCCATCTAAGGCAACGTGGGGTGCAGAGAAGGTGATGAATGAGAAAGGAAGAAGAACTTAGGTTATTCATCAGCAAGCCAACTGATTCTGTACCTCCAACCATCGATTACAAAATCTGTCACTAGCTACCCTACGCTTCATATCCCACAAGGACTTTTTGTTCCTACGCTGTTACATTGTTGTCTTATTTTCTCCAAGTCAGGTCACGCAATCTTTCCTTAGATTATAGGAAAACACTTTTTGGCTAGTGGGCAACTGGCCATCACATAAAATAATATTATTAGTTATATTTTTAAAAATTAGTTGGTAGACAATATTATGATTGATATAATTAAGGATAAAAAAGTAAAAAATCCAAAAAATGTTAATCTCTTGCGTTAGAAGCTTACTTGTTCTTACCGTAAGTTTCTTACCATATTACATTGGTTTGTTCATCATTTTCTTTAAACTTATACTTGTTTGTTTTCTGAAAAGTTAAATATTTTATAACTGATCAAAAAGGCTTTGAACGAAAGCTAAAACTATGGATTAGCTAAGCCAAATGTACAAAACAAGGAGCAATATGAAAACTAAGCTGCAGTATTGTGTTTAGTGTTGAAATGAAATGGCCCTTGTGTTTACTCGTAATTCCAACTCTCTGCTTTTTGTTAAGGAGATCCTTAGTGCATCTTCCTTGGTTGTTTGTTCATCTTTGAAAATTCTAGCATTCATTTGTTTCATATGGCATACATATTGATTCCCATGGAATTAACTATTTGTAGTTTCCTCTTTTTGAAGTCGTTCTAATATATCTTGAAAGTGGAGAAGCATTTGGTCTAGAGTTAGGAAAGCTTACTCTTTCCTGTCCAGCTAGTGTAAGCACATTCAAAGAATAAATGTAATGTAAATTCAGCTTGGAGTCTGCAGTTCCCTGAACATTGAGGAAACTCAGTCTATTTTTGGTTGCAAATTCATTCCTCAAGCATAACCATAGCGTAAAGGATACCTAGGGGGACTGATGTGTGTACCACACAAGTTTATCCCATCTCAATTCTCTTTCCTTCCTCCTCAGGAATTCTCTACAAGAGTTGTAGGAGAAGATGCTAGTAAAGTGAGCTTAAGACATATCTATCTTCAGATTATTGGTAACGATTGTAGTGTAGTAGAAGTGGGCTATCTCATGTGGATGGTTTGCCCATTAGTTTCCTACCATCCAATATTCCTAGACTTTGGAATATGCTTTCACACAGAACTCTTAAGTTGGATAAGTGAAGTGGCCCATTTTTCATTGCCTATTCTGCGTATTATCATGCGGATAGTGTCCCTCATCCCACTTCCGATTTGTAATATAATTTTACATATATTTATCTCTATTTATTATTGTTATCTCTAATATGTAATCATATTTATGTTATTAACTAAGCAGTACGAAATTATCATACCAAACAACCATTTTTACCTACCATTAGTATTTTTGTGATCCCGCCTAGATTTTCCTACTTGGTCTAAGGTGAACTTCCAATTTTTTATATCACAGTCAACTTTTACAATTATTAGTTCAATATCCAAATGTCTGTATTAGTTATAATCATTTTGCTATTTAAATTTTTGTGGCATGCATATACATCCATAAGAATTATAAATGAGAATGTTGTTGTGAGATATGAGATTTTTAATTTACCGGTAATATGCAATTAAAATTTTACTAATAAACTTGAGTTTTAAGTTTATTGCTAATTGTTTAGAATGAAATTTGCAATAGTAAGGAGGGAAGGAAAGATTGAAAAGGAGAGAAACATTTGTAGTGCTTATATGCAAGAGCAAAGTTTCAGTGTGTGTGTGTGTAAGAGTTGTTATCCCAATGTGACACTTGGCCAATTGGTGTGAAGTATTTTTCTTTATGTAAAATGGTTTTTTTTTTATAATGTGATGTTATATGTAGTATAATCCAATTATACTTTATGTTATATAATGGTAGTTTTAAAGAATAATGTGACATGTTTGGTATAATACATAATGAAATAGAGAGTGAAGAGGGTTTTTTTAGATGTTTGAAATTTATGAAAAGATATTTGATTTGTACCAAAAATATATAAAGTTTCATTGGTGGAGGTTACTATAATAAGAGAAGGGAAAGATGAGAGTGGAGAGTTTAAGAGTAGAACATTTGTTTGTCATTAAGGTTGGTTGCACAAATTATAAGGGTTAAATAAAATAAAACCAATATTAATTAAAAAATTTGGGTGCAATACTTTCAGTTGGTTGAAGTTATTTTTACCATAATTAATTTTGAAATGTGCACAATCATCATTTGATTCCATGGAATGTGATGTTTATAAGTCAACATTATATTATGGATGGCCAAGTAAGTTGTAGATTAAAATTGAATGTTAGTTAAAAAATTAGGCAATGCACAAATATATAGATTATTTTTATAAGTGCAATTGGTACAATTGGATTGTCTTAACTATATAGACATTTAAGATGAGTGAGATTTGAAGAAGGAGATATAAAAGTGATATATAAGATGTTATTTAGAATGAAAAAAAAAGTACAATATATTTTTCTATGAAATTGACTATAATGAGAAAGGATAGATAAGGAATAATTTTTTGGTAGAATACAAGGATTCAAGTAGCTTATGTTGAATTTAGTGATATAGCCACGTTTGATACTAATTTCATGAACAAATACCAAATGCAATTTGTTCATTTGTTAATGTAAACCATCACGATCAATCTATATTGTTTGATTGTGTATTATTAAACAAAGAGACAAGTGATAGTTTTTGCTAGATTTTCATACATAATTAAGGTATACCAACAACAAGTCACCCAACCCTAAAATTACATATGAGTTCAAGAGTATAAGTAACATTGTTGAGCCAGTATTCCTTATTTTAATGTATTAGTTATATTAGTGGCAAATATTTAAGAAAGAACTTGAGAAATTTGGTGCCTATATGAGTCATTAAAAAGTTGAAGGATATATTTATAGATATTTCATATTTTTTATTTTATTAGAATTTTTAATATGGGTAGAGTATAGAGCCCATTAACAAGAATTGAGTTTGGGTCAATCATTGCTAAAATGACTAGAACTAATCATTTGAATAGTTGTTCAACAATTGGTGACATAAGGAAAATTGCATATTGCTCATATTTCCTCTAAAGATTTGCTAGCCGACCTTCTTACTAAAGATGTCTCCAAGCATCCTTTTCAACAGAATTGCACCAAGCTAGCAGCGCTTGATGGCACCACTATCTTGTGGGGGTGTACTAAGGAAGATACTGTCAAATCCTTATCCAATTAGTTACCATATTTGTTATTCAAATTGATGTTATCTTTTTTTGTAACCAAATCCTACTTTTCTGCAACTATACTTGTAGATATATCAAATGTATATGTTGAATACAATCAACACCTTTTCCCACTTATTCCTTTTTATGGTACAACTTTAGTGAGAAGGTCGGCTAGTTGATCTTTAGAGGATACATGAGCAACACGCAATTTTTCTTATGCCACCAAGAACAAAATGCACATTTATTTCAATGTGCTTCATGTTAGAGTGATAGACAGGATTGGACCAAGTATAAGTGATACCAATAATATTATCACAATATAAAGCAGGAGTAGAGGTAGAAATCCGCAACTCTTGAATAAGAGATTAGACCCATTGGTTTCAGAGGCGACAGTTGCAACGACTTGATATTCTACCTCAGTAGAAGATCGTGCTACTGATCGACCCAAGCCGAATTCTTGATAGTGAATTTTACACTCTACCTATATTAAAAATTCTATTATGGTATCAAAGTAGGTTTGGTCTAGATTATTAATTTTCCGGTTGTTCGTCTGGATGTTCAGTCCCATCGGCTTGGTCCGGTTACCACTGCATTTATTTCAAGTGACAACTAGATGTCCAGTCCCAGTTGCACTTGAGGAGAGTGTTAGAGTATCTCATATTGACTAAACATGAAAATGTTAAAGGGTTCTAGTCATTTTGATAATTGGTCATTACCATTTAACTAATATGGTATTAGAGAACTAGTCATTTTGATAGTTGGCCCTTACCATTTATAAATCCTTTAACATTTTTATGTTTAGTCAATATGGATAGTTGACCCTTATCATTTAAATAATATGGTATCATAGCAGGTTTGATCCAGATTATTGATTTCTCGGTTGTCCGTCTGGATGTTCAGTCCCAACGGCCCGTTCCGGTTACCACTACCCTTATTTCAAGTAACAATTGGATGTCCAGTCCTAGTTACACTTAAGGAGGAGTGTTAAAGTATCCCATATTGACTAAACATGAAAATGTTAAAGGGTTTATAAGTGGTAAGGGCCAACTATCCAAATGATTAGTTTTAGTCATTTTAGTAATGGTTGACCCAAACCTAATTCTTGTTAATGAGCTCTGCACTCTACCCATATTAAAAATTATAATATATTTTACAACTATTTAGATTAATTTATTTGACACATTTAATGCATGTTTAATATATATTATATAATGTTTTCTTATGTTTAGTTTATTATCTTGCAGGTGATCATTTTGAGGAGTAAACATGGGATTTAATGCAACTTTCTCAACATTTATCAAATCAGTGATATTTATAGTTATTTAGAAGATAAAAAGATGGACAACAACTATGTAAAATACACAAGAAGCTAATTCTAACTTAAAAAAATCAAAAAATGAAGAAGTTAATGGAACAAGATAGAACAGGTGCTGAACTTGCTTGTAGAATAGGCGCTTGTTTTTCTCGAAGGTCTGAGAAGCTAAGAAGTAAAACAAGACTATTGTTAGAGTTGACCAAAGATCGACACCAAACTCATCTTAATTTTTCTAAAAATTTGTATAAAATCAGCTTTGGTTATAATTCAGTATTAGATGTCAGTTACATATGGCTTTATAAAACTTAAAGTTCTAGAACAAGATCAAGATCACTGTTGGTGTTAGTTCGGGACTAGTTCTTGGACACAACTTGTAAGGATATATGATTTCTCAAATTCAAGCAATCTAGAACTTTATTTTTGTAAGCCTAAATATAAAAATATGTATTAAAATTAACTTAGGAGACCTTTAGTAGACTTTTAAGGAGACTCTTGTTTAGTTTTTATCATTTTTCATTTTTTTAGCATTGGAAGAAGATTAGGGATACGAATGGGGAAGCCAATGACAACTTATATTAATTCTTTCTTCTATTCTATTTTCTTTTATGTCGTGATTTACTTATTTGTAATTTTCTTTCATTATGGTTAGTGGATAAAAGCCCTATTTAGGTTTACGTATGTATTTTATAAAGATTATTCAATTATTTACACATTATTTGATTTTTTGGTTGGTTAAATTTATTCTCTTTATTCTTAATGTTGGATTTACAATTAGCCAACATAGATTCAATATTAAGGATTGTATGAAGGAATAATAGGTGAAATATAATTTGTGTACTAGAAGAATAAACACTTTAACAATAAATAATGACATTATCCTAGAATTTATTGATAACCATGTAAATTAACCATGCTTAAGGAGTTTGATTAGGTTAAATTACATATAAAAAGATGATAGTTTCCTAATTAGATATACAAGTGTACCTGGATGGAAGACATAGATACTTTAAGTTAATTGTTATTTTAACTTAAATATTCAAACCTATATGATAATTAGAATTTTCTATAAGTGAACCCTGAAGCCCTAACATTTGTCTTATTAATCTTTTCTCTTAGTTTATTTCTCTTGTGTTTTCATTAGTTTAGTAATTAAATTATTTTCATCAATTGTTTACTTTATTTAGTTTATTTATTTAACTAAGATTAATAGATAGTTTCAGTAAGCTATCTAAAAATGATTATGTATGCTTATAGATATAAAGTAAATCAAGTTTTGGGTACTGTTTTTAAAGAACTAAGATTTTTATTTTTATTAATTTTAATTTAGTTTTCTTTTACTTGTTATTTATTTCATTTGTTTCATTTGTTTTAGGTAGTTGATGAAATATAGGAGACCTAAAAGTGATAAATTGGATTCTCAACTTCAATTGGACCCTGAAATTGAATGAACCTATAGACAAAAATGTTGGACCCCGAACTTTTTTTCTTGAAAATTAGAATTTATTAGATGAAATTGATGAATTGTGATGATTGATCTGAAATATTGTAGTGTCTATTGTGTATGATTTGTGTAGTTATGGATATGAGTATTAAGTGTTTACCGGCAAAAAGCTAAGTCCAAAAAGAGGC
>JAOTBA010000205.1:7656232-7671263 GCA_025629845.1 Erythroxylum squamatum
TAGCAAAGCATAACATATCCACATAAGCACAATAACTTAAAGAATATATATATATATATATTGCTATATATTGCTATATCCTTTTCTGTATATGAATTAGTGTGTAAATAGCATTTATTTATTGCAAAATAATATTTTTAAAATTATATATATATATATATATATATATATATATATATATTGATATATAGATCATTAGACTAATAATAACAAGGATAATAGTATATTAGAATATGCTAAATTTTTTAAAATTTGAATTTAAATTTAAAAATATTTAATAATTTAGAGTTTGAACTTATTTGAATATTAAATTTACTTCAAAAGGTTAAATTCATTTACTAAATTGAATTTTATTTTTTACTTAAATTTGATCCGAATTTAGCATACTTTGCACCAAACTTGAGCCAGACTTCGATTATCTTCGAAGTCTGACCCAAACCTGAGCTTCGTTTAGGCCTATTCGAGCTATTGATTCCTGAGTAACAATTTCTCATGGCCTCTACTGGGTCGAGCAATGCCCAATTGATCATTGGGCTCCAGGAATTCGGCCGAGTCCCTTCAACATTTAGGATATGTTTGAGAGTTTAAGATGAAATATAATAAAATGGTAATTAATAGAATGGAATGGAATGGAGTGGAATAGGATGGGTCACTCCATTGTTTGGAAGTTAAATAAAATAAGAGAGGGTTTGGAAGACAAATCATGTCATTCCATCCCTGACCCCCCAATTTAGGAGGTCATAAATTTTAGATTTTGGATGGCTAAGGATGGCTTTCAAAGCCATCAATTATCATTTCATCATGTTTCAAAATAGACCCCAAAATAATAGTCTGAGTCATTTGGATCATCCCATTCTATTTCCTTCTATCCCCGCCCACGTCCAAACATACCCTTGGAACGAAGTCGAAATTAATTGATTAATACAAAGAGCGCTCTTTAAATCAAATTTGTTATAAAGGCATTTTGATAAGATACTTCTGTACAATATGAATTCCCAAGTTGATTGATCTTCGCTTTCAGTTTTAGGGTTTAAGAAAAATTGAATTGAGATAGGTCTCGATTTGGTTTGTAATTCTTAGCGAGTGAGGTGACGGAAAATGGCGACAGAGTCATCAGAAGGAGAAGAAGAACGTAAAATAATTGGAGGGAATCAACATCTAATAGTAGACGAAGACCTCCGAGAAATGGGGAAAAAAGCTGCGTGGAGTGTCAGCTCTTGCAAACCTGGAAATGGCGTTTCTTCTCTCAGAGACGATAATCTGGACACCTACTGGCAGTAACTACACAAACCTGTACTCTCTTCTCGACAACTATGTAATTTGTTAATTGATTCTTTGTGTGTGTGCGTGTGTGTGTGGTTTTAGATCAGATGGTGCTCAGCCTCATTTGGTGAACATTCAATTTCAGAAGAAATTGAAGCTGCAAGTGGGTATCTATTTGTTTATTGGATTTTTGTTGGTTGGGGATCACTAGTGACAAAGCTCTGACCTTTTTCATATTTGTTTTTCGCTTGAAGCTGGTTGTGCTTTATGTGGATTTCAAGCTTGATGAGAGCTATACACCGAGTAAGATATCTATTCGGGCTGGTGATGGATTTCATAATTTGAAGGTACTTCATTTCGTTTTATTAATAACATTTTATGTCCATAGCTTGTGTTCTAAATTGGGTTTCGTCCTGTTTCTTTTCAACTTGGTTTCAGGAGATCAAGACTGTAGAACTTGTGAAACCAACCGGGTGGGTTTACATATCTTTGTCTGGAAATGATCCCAGGTGAGCAAAGACCTTCCTAGGCGGATTCTATCTCCATTTTCTTATTATGCAATTTTTGCCTCGTCAAATTCCTAATATATTAGCTTGTGGAGGGATATTTCAAGGGTCTGATTCTAAGACATTTCGTAGGTAAACTTATTTGTTATGTTTCAAACCTTTTGAGCAGTTCTCATGTCCTTCGCGATCATGTTGAGTGATATACAATATTCACTGCTATAATACATTGTTCTGAAAATGAGAAATGTTTTTATATATAATAGGTCTTTAATTTTCTATCACTTAACCCATTTTAGACGTCATCTATTTATTTTGTAGAAGTGAACTGGCTTAGATGGAAGCATGCTGGTTAAAATCCTTAGAAAGCACTATGGAACTTGTTAAGCTTAATTGTTTTGGAGTTCATTGATACATAAGTTGATAAGAGAATTGTTTCCGGGTGTTTGACATCAAAAAGTATATGCTTGAACTTTGATATATTCCCTGTAAAATGAGAAAATAGTAAGCTGCTGGCAGAAGGACAAGGATGCATGTCATGTTTCATATTCTGTCCAGCCTGGTCCAGCACAACTGCATTTACATCCATGTTTTTGGCAGGGAAACTTTCGTTAATACATTCATGTTGCAAATTGCTGTACTATCCAATCACCTCAATGGAAGGGATACTCATGTTCGCCAGATCAGAGTCTTTGGACCTCGACCGTGAGTTTCCATTAAGTCATGATTTACTCAACTATTAATTTGTAATCACTACCCCTAGTTTATTTAAAGTTTCATTGCAGAAATCCTATTCCTCATCAACCATTTCAATTCACTTCAAGAGAGTTCATTACATACTCCACTATTAGATGATTGATACATTGCAATGTAAAGAAGAAAGGAGGCAATACTTGTGAACTGTGGTATCCTGTCTCAAGTATAGGAGTGAAGCATGTTTACCGAAAGTAGGCACCGTCTAAGAATAACGGAGTTGCACTTTGGAATCATTAATTTGTTGCCTTGCATTGTCTTTGTTTACATTTGTTAGAGTATAAATGATATGCTAGGAGCATGATACTGCTAGGCGATTTCTAATGGTTAGCATATCCAGTGCCAGATTGTGATTGAAAACATTAATGGCTCAAAATTGGTGCTATAAATATCAGATGTATATGAGAATTTGTACAAGACGTTATGCATTTGAAGATGTTGTAAGTTGATGTTCCTGTACTTTTCTTGCAAATCCCGTCTCATAACTTCTGAAGACTCTTGTATGTTTCAAACTAAATCAAGTAATACGACGGAAACTTGTGGTTCCATGACAGATGAGACCTTACAGCCTTCTCTACTTTAGGATAGTCTTTATAATTGCGACATGTCCTCAAAAAAAAAAACGTCTAATTGACGTGTTTAAAGTTGTAATTTGCGTTGTAATTTGCATTGGTAAGTAGTGTCCATCTGTGATAGGTCAATCTAGCTCCCAATAGATGTCCTTCAATCAATGATATCTTCTTTGATACATTTGTGAATCAGTTCATTCCATTCAACTACATCATTGCATTACAAGGCAGGAAAAGTTTGAATAAAGATTGCAATGCATTTATCACGAAGACGGCTACCCTGACCTGGCCAATTACGTGACCTTAAAGTTGATTTTCGGGTAATACTGTAGCCAATTGGACAGTGAAATTGAAGAACAATCCCGTAGTAATCCAACTTCCGGTCTTGGTAAAGGCACATGTACCGAACGTCGTAGCTGCTGGATCTTGACTACAATTAAGTGGGCAAAAGGGTCCAAGGCCGGTTAATCTCCTCGTATCTGTCCCATCAGTGTACCCGTTGAATACTAAAAATGGGATATGGGAATGCGTATATGTTGCGATTTTTGTCGGAAGGTGTAGAAGGAAAACATCAAAAGGGTGAGAGAAACATAGATTTCATTGATATAGAGAGAGAACAAAAATCATACACTGATCTTTCATGCCGTTGAAGCCGTTAGTATCCGGTTTTAATACAAATCTATTATACTCTAGTCTTGTGTCCAGCTTAATAACACTGGACCCTTTATTTAAACGCTGCGCTTTACTTCCCTTCTAATGTCGATAACGATTTCTGTAGTATATTATCATTACGTATCGTCTTCTCTACTCTTCTATGTAACAATCCCTTCTCCTTAACATGTTTGTCCACCAAATTGATTTTTGGGTAGCGTTTCTAAAGATCAGAGAGATATTTCCAAATCGCTTTCGTATTTCCTCCATTTGACCATTGCACTAACAGCTGAGTTACTGCCCTGCTATTCTTCTTTGCGATGCGTCTGTCTAGTGCCGCTACAGGAATTCACTCCACAGGGGTGATAAATTATGGCAGTGCTGATCACACTCTACTCCTATCCAATTTTGCTCTCTTCAGCTGTGACACATGAAACACGGGGTGTATCAAAGAAGTTGCTAGTAGCTCGAGTTTATAAGCCACCTTTCCTATTTTTTGCATCACCTTGTATGGCCCATAATAAAGGGGAGACAGCTTCTGATTGTTCCTCCTTTGTAGAGTGTGCTGCTTGTATGGTTGCAGCTTGAGTAGCACCATTTCCCCAACTTCAAATTCACGCTCCGAACGTCTGGCATCTGCGTATTGTTTCATTATGTTTTGAGCTCTCTGTAAGTGGAACTTCGTTACATTGATCGTTGATTCTCTGTCCTTGAGAACTCGATCCACTTCTGTCACCTTCGAGTCCCCCACTATAGACAGCGTGTATATTGGTAGAGGGTAGCCGTATAACACCTCAAAGGGTGTGGAATCGATAGATGGGCGATATGTGGTATTATACCACCAATCCGCTAGTGACAACCACTTACTCCACCGCTGAGGAGTTTCACTGCAAAAACACCATAGATAAGTCTCTAAAATCTTGTTGACTACTTCAGTGAGACCGTAAGTCTAAGGATGGTAGGCGGGGGAGTATTTAAGTTGCACTCCCTGTAACTCAGTAGTTCCTGCCAGAATTTACTCATAAAAATCAGGTCTCTGTCGCTGATAATTGATTCCGGCATCCCATGTAATTTAAACACATTATTAAGAAACAATTTCGCGATTTCACCATCATCATAGGGATATTTCACCGAGATGAAGTGAGAGTACTTAGTGAACCGATCAACAATCAAAAGAATCACCGATTTCCCTTTAGATACGGGTAATCCTTCAATGAAATTAATACTGATCTCCCCCAGCTTCCCTCTGGAATTTTGATCGGTTGTAGGAGCCCTGGGCATGCTGAATTGTCGTATTTGTTTCTTTGACTATTCATGCAATCCTGGACATATCTCCGCACATCTCTTGCCAACCCCTTCCAGAAGAACATATTTTGTATCTTCTTTGTTGTCGCCACCACTCCAGCATGTCTGCCCATCGCCTCATCATGGCTAATTCTGATTATCTGTTGCCTCAGCGCCTTATTATCACCAACTACCAACCGACCCTTCCACCTCAACAGTTCATTTTTCCACTTGTACACACTGGACTTCAGTGTGTCATTTCTTAGTTTACTTATTATTTCCTGCATCATCTGATCCTCTTCCCAGCTTTTTTAATCACTTCCAATAATTCACCATGTAACTGCGTTTCCGACAACATCATTAATTCCGCACTTGTGATTCTTGAAAGGGCATCTGTAGCGTTGTTCTCCTTCCCACTCTGGTACTGTACTTCAAAATCGTAGCCAAGCAATTTTGGAAGCCATGATTGCTGGAATGGAGTTGTCAACCTCAGCTCCAACAAATATTTAAGACTCCTACGGTCAATCCTCACCACAAATGGCTTACAGCTCAAGTAGTGATGCCAATGTTTAATCACCTTGATTATCGCCAAAAACTCAACCCACAGTGTCGTCTTGCTAACGACTTATTGAGGAATGCTATAGGGTGGCCTTCTTGTTGCAGTACCGCTCCTATTCCTTATCCACTGGCATCTGCTTCAATAACAAATGTCTTTGAGAAGTCAGACAATGTTAACATCGATGCTGAAGTAATCACTTTTTTTAATTTCTCAAAGGTCTCCTGTTCTTCATCCTGCCATTCCCAGCTTGTCATACGGTCCTTCTTCAATAATTCTATTAATGGCTTAGCTATCAACCCATATCCTTTAATAAACCTCCAATAACACCCCGTAATTCCTAGGAATCCTCTGAGTTCCTTAATCCCTTTGGGTTTCTACCACTCCTCAATCGTTTTAACTTTTTGGTAATGAATAGCGACCCCCATCTCCAAAATGGTATACCCTAAATACTCAACTTGTCTCGCTCCGAACACACACTTATTATCTTTTAAAAATAATTGATTGCTCCTCAGTGTCTCCATTGCTTTTGAGATATGTTGAACATGCAGCTACAACGACGGACTGTATATCAAGATGTCGTCAAAGAAGACTAGAATAAAATGGTGCAGATACGGTTTGAACAGCTCGTTCATCAGCCTTTGAAACATCGACGGAGCATTTGTCAAACCGAACGGCACGACGAGGAATTCGTAATAGCCTTCATGCGTCCTAAGTGTTGTCTTCGACACATCTTCCGGTTGCATTCAGATTTGATGGTATCCGAAGCGTAGATCCAGTTTAGTGAACCACCTTGCCCTATGCAACTCGTCTAACAATTCCTCAATTAACAGTATCGGAAATTTATCCTTCACCATGTGTTTGTTTAATTCTCTGTAATCCACGCACATTCTCTATGAATCGTCCTTCTTCTTTACTAAGACCACCGGCAACGCATACGGCCTGTAACTTTGTCGAATAAAACCTTGCCTCATGAGATCCCGAACTGATTGTTCGATTATATCTTTCTGTACTCCTGAATATCTATACGGTCAGACATTGATGGCTTCAATCCTTTCCTTCAGCACTATCCGGTGATTGTATTGGCGGTTTGGAGGAAGCTTGGTCGGTTCCTGAAAGACGTCCACATACTCCGACAGAATAACGTTAATCTCATCGAATGCGCTCCACTGATCCGACGCCATTCTCATTTACTGTAACTGGAATTCGATCGGTGTTGATAGTTGCATCACGAATAATTGACCCCCTGTTACTCGATGTAGATGTTTCTGGAATTCCTTGCTGGAGATGATCTTGGATCTTCCTTTCGGGTTCCCACTTAATTTAACCAAGTGTCCCTCTCACTTGAACGTCATTGTTTGGTTCCTAAAGTTGCATAAAACCTCATTTAATCCGCTCAACCATTGCATCCCTAATAGAACATTGCACCCACCTAATGCCAACACCAATGCGTCCATGGTGAACTGCACTCCTTGCATCGTTCACGTGAATCCTTTACAATACTGATGACATTTCAGTTGTAATCCTCCCCCTACGGTGATGAGAATTGGCTCCATCTCTTGAAGCTGACATCCTCCTTTCCTTATAACCAAAGTGTCCCCGAAATTATGGGTGCTCCCATTGTCGATCAATATATGCATCTTCCTTCTTTGATGCACTCCCACCACCCTCATCTGCTTAAACTCGATGTTCCTGGATAATCCCAACATGGCTTGCATGGAAACCATTGGGTTATCTCCTTCTTCTGGACTCCCCTCAAGTTCATCATCTTTTGCTTCAGGAGAGTTCTTTCCACTGTCATCATCTCCAATAATTGCATAAAACTACAATTGTCTCTTTTTACATTGATGGCCAATACTGTATTTCTCGTCGCACCAGAAACAAAGGCCCTTCGCTCTTTTCTCAGCGAAATCCCTACTACTGAAATGCCTGTGAGGTTTAAAGGTTCTTACCGATGATGATGGTCGTAACGTCGACGTTGGTGTAGGTAGTATCCCGTTAGATGGTGACCTCCGAATGACATTCGCCGACTGTGAACCATGTGAGTTTGGATTGAAATTGCCATTATCATTCGTCTCTTTCATCAACGTACCGGGTTTAAATGTCGTATTCCCCGTGGACCTCTTAATTGCCTCCTGTTTCCGAGCTAGTGTATAAGCTTGATGCAAAGAGTAAGGCTCATGTAACTTCACCGACACTCCAATCTCTGGTTTAAATCCCTTAATGAAAAACCCCGCCAAGTATTCTTCAGATAGCGTCAACCTATTGGAATGGTGATCGAATTGCACACAATAGTTTAGAACTGTCCCTTGTTTCAACTCTTTAAAATCTCCTACCGGATCTTCAAATATTTCAGCGACAAACCTTTGCTTCAACGCTTTTGTGAACTCCTCCCATTCCACTACTTCTTTCTGGTTACGATTCCTAACGTACAAGTGATACTATTTCTGAGCTCGTTCATCCACGTGTAAAATTGCCACACTCACCTTTGTCTTCTCAGGGGTCTGATCCAAAAGAAAAACTGCTCACATCGGTATAACCACAGTTTAACGTTCTCACCGTCAAATGGTGGAAGCTCAATCCGGCTCATTCTTGTAGGTGTTACATTCCCATCTCGCTCTTGCCTTACTGAGCTACTCTGTGATGTAGGTTCGACCGCTCCGACCTCTCCTCCGGTTTCTGAAAATTATGTAGGAGTAAAGCTCGTAATTCTGTCATCTCTTTTCTACTTTTTCTGTTCTGTTTTGAATCTCCGAAAACATCTTCTCATTCCGATCTTGAGACTCCAAAAATATCCTCTCCATTACACTTTTCAGGCCTTCTTCCACTCTTCGTAACTCTGTGCCTCTGGTGCTTTTTGCCATTGTTGCTCTTTACAGGGTCAACCTCTCTGATATCAAATGTTGAATACTAAAAATGGGATAACAGAATGCGTATATGTTGTTACGAATTTTGTCAGAAGGTGTTGAAGGAAAACATCAAAAGGGAGAGAGAAACATAGATTCCATTGATATAGAGAGAGAACAAAAATCATACACACTGATCTTTCATGCCGTTGAAGCCATTAGTATCCGGCTTTAATACAAATCTATTATCCTCTAATCTTACGTCCAGCTTAACAACACTGAACCCTTTATTTAAACGCTGCGCTTTGCTGCCCTTCTAACATTGATAATGATTTCTGTAGTATATTATTATTACGTATCGTCTTCTCCACTCCTCTATAACAGTATCCATTCCAATTGTATGCAACATATTCTTCACTTGAATATTCAAAACTGAAGTTAAAACTATCAATTTCAATTCTACTCTTTGTCAGCCATAAGGAATTGGACTTTTGAGTTTTTATCGAAAATTTTCAAGAAAGTACATGAATTCAAGAAAGTTGTATCAAGCCTGACGAGGGTTCTTGATTTGCTAATATGGCAATAAACCATGGACCATGAAATGGACAAAAGTTAAGTAGCTCGCCTGAGAATTTGCATGCGCTAACAAATATTGAATAAACTAGCTACATCAACCCAAAGAGACTCCACTGCAGACAATACCGAGTGAAGCCAAAGACCAGAAACAGAATTCTGGTAGACTTCGTCAACGAATTGCAAATGTACATCTAAAAGCTTAATAGATGAAACCAATTAAGATGGGCAAGGAACAACTTATTCAGAACCATGGAATAAACTCCAGCCTTATAAGATAAAATCCATGCGAATCTTTAAATATTAGAGCATACAAGGCAGAGTGTTCGAACTGAACAAGTGTCCCTAACAGTTGAAAGAAGGGATCTAGCAAATTAAACTATCCTTCCACTGTAGAACATACGTATAGATATGAACATAAATACACTAAACTCTTGTTTACCCTAAATATGGCAACTCAAATTTCATCATTGGATAAAGTAAAGATTGCATTGCTAAGATCAGCTGTAATGGTCATGCACGATCAACCTCAAACAGGGTGAACATCCCCTGCAAAATTGGAAGATGCATTGCTGTGAACTGGAATTTGCTTTGCCCGGCACTCTGCAGCCATCATTCACAGGCTGGTTTGGTATCAAAGCTGCTCAAGCAAATTGTGAAGGCCTGGAAGGCAGAAAGGGGGTAGCGGTAATCCATGGTGAAGATGTCTTTTCCTATCTTGCCAAACTGCAAAATTACCTGTTCTTGATCAACAGTTGGCGCAGCATCTGAAGACTCAGTAGCCGCGGCAAGTTGGAAATTTTTGACAGAAGCAACCGTAACACGTCCTCTGAAATTCAAGCACCAGCATTGTAGCTGCTCATGCCATCTAGGAGCTTTGTTTCTAAGAATTAGAGGCTCTCTCGCAGACTGGAATGGTACTGGTGACACTGAGGTGCTTGTGGAATTGATATCTGGGACCAGTGCCTTCACTTTAGAACCTGATGAAGAAAGACCATTAAACACATCTGATGTTGGGGCACTGCCTACTTCCTCAATGCAAGAGACTGGAATAGTGTGCATTACACAATGCATTCTCCTTGGTCCTCTGGTGCGGAGAACATTGAGCTCATACGTGATGGTGCCTACATTGTAGTTACATGCAGACAGCCTTGGGGACACCTGATTCGGATGGAATCTGCGATTTGTCCGGCCGGTTGGTCGTATTGGCACTTCATATGTAGGTTGGGTATCAAATATGGTGAACTTGGTCCCCAAAAAGTTGGACCTGACATGAACTTTGCATAAATTTTGGGGTCCTTGATCAATTATCAATTCTGATTACCAAGACCTACCTCAATTTACCAACATAAGTGCTGCTGGCCCGAGAAAAATCATTCGCAACTAAAGATATTATGAAGTCTGTGCATGTCGCCCTTCTGAACTTCCTTGCCGCTAAGAGCAATTTATCAGGCTCTCCTTCAGCTGTCAATCCATAATGATATTACAGAAAATGTCTTTTAAGTAACCAAGATATTTCATCTCAAGCAATCAAACGGTTCCCAATAAGCCATAATTAGTAAGAGAAAGAAGCCTCAAATAACTAGTATAGTTCAATATTCGGGTAAGATTTTATCCTTATTCCCCTCTTAAAAAAGGCATTTTTGTATTGACCACTATATTTTTCGCTGATAAGTCAAATCCAAATTCTGGTTGTTAAGAAGGGAAGGAGAGGAGAAATAAAGAAATGGAAAGCATTCACAAGCAAATCTTTGTAACCTAATTCCTCCATTCCTAATGCAGAAACCATGAAAGAGTAAAACAATATAAACAATGTGATTCATATATATGGAGAAGACGCGAAAAGATCTTACATGAAAGCAATCTACAGAAAGAAAAATCAAGGAGCAAGAGGGGACCAAAACTTACAAGGCACCAAACCATAGTACAACAGGTACGTAGAAGTTGAAGGATCCCTTTTTATAAAACATTGTATGGGAGCCTCTCGTGGCCCAGGCTGCATTTGAGTACCAAAACCAAGTTAAAACAAGAAAAATCATGATAACTAGATAGTTAGGCTGAGAAAACTTTGAGACGGAAAGAGTAATGGAAGTACCTGCTTCAATGAGATTGGAAAAGTTAGCCGGCCACATTGCTCTGGAGTCTTAACAATCTCTTTTGTGATTTCCCTCCAAGACTTGCAAACTGAAGCACAATAAACGACAACAGCACGGTCAGGCCACGAGGTCTCACTCTCTTCAACCCTCCTAATGATATCCAAGAGCAATTCTGGAGGGAGATTTGCCCACCGTCCCTGTTGAATTGGTTCTGATTCAGGTAGCATTTCATCAGGAGCAATATGTGACCTTGCCCTGCCACGCCAATGCTTCCCTTCAACCCCTCTCCTAGATATATTTCCAATTCCATCTTTCATCTCCTTCAATTCTCGCACAATGCTCTTGAAAGACATCTTAACAATCTGCGTATCAATCTTCGCTTCACTGTTCAACTACCAGCAACATAATAAATATATATGAATACAGAAACCAACAAAAACCTACGGAAATGGAAGAGGGATGAACAAGAAGCCAACTTTGTTTCAACCACTGTCTTGTCCTTCAAACGAAGTAGTATGCAAATACAGGATACAGCTCCAAGTTTTGTAATTTATGCATCGACACATTATTTCAGGAAAAAAGAGACACTGAATAATCCAAATACCTCCTGATTCCTGACATTGTCCGGACAAGAGAAACACACATGTACACAGACAATCATCAAGTCACAACCTCCCAAGTCCCAAACATCAAACGAGCTTATAGCTAGTAGATCTAGAGGAAATATCATGCTTTCTGAAAGCCCATTAATCCATTCCAACACAGAACACAACAAATCTCGCAATGAACAAAAAAAAAAAACCAACCTGAACCAATTCAAATGCAGAACCTTGGCCGTCACAAGATCATATGGGACAAAACCCACAAAACAGAAGATGAAGAAAATGTGGCGCGAGAGGGAGAAGATAGAGAGAAGGAAGAGGTGAACATCAAAAACGGATCTTGACCATCGTTGAGGGAGGCTCAGATACCAACAACGCGGTCAAGAACCACCGACCCACCTCTACCTACTCCTCTCCCAACGCTGCCCTCACCGTCGAAAACAGCAGTTGCTCCGACCAACGGTTTCTGTTAGCTCCAGACACCACCTGAATTTCCGCTCCACTTAAAACGGATCCAAACCAGGCTTAGCCTTTTTCTCTTTCACGTTTCTCTTCTTTGTCTTATTAAAAATTGGTATGCGTTAATCAAGGACTTTTTTTTTTTTTTGCAAATTTACTTTTAAATTCAAGGATTATCCGCAAGCCACTTAATTAACCTAAGAATTCCAGAACATAAATGAAGAGAAAAAATAGTTATTCATATTTATTTAGGGTGGATAGATTATTTATATTTATATTGGTTTCAATCTTGTTAGACTGAAAGGTATATGATATAGAAAGTGACAAGCGCTGGGTCAAAGACACGGGAGAGCAGCAGAAGAAGCTTACATGCACGGATGAGTGGTATGTATGTACTTTTTGTTAGGTTTACAGCGGAAAGCCATCAATGACTATACTCTACGCTCTAATAGTTAAAATTACAATTATGGCAATTAATTCAACTATTTAAACTTTCTAGTTTGAAACTCTAATGAATCCTAATTTGGAAAATCAATTGCCTTCTCCTTTTTGTCTCTATTTCCATCTCTCTCTCCACATAATTTAGTTAGAACCCTTTTTACTTGGTTCTTTATGGTTTGCAAAACTAATTTCTTGACTGCTTTTGGAGAGAATTTGTTCTTTAATTGAAACAAATGTTACTTATTCTACAAATTTTCTTGCATTCTATGATATTTTCCTTCCTCTTCTAACCTTCAACTCTCTTACATTATAATCATAGTTTCTTTACTTTAACTTGTGTGTATTTACTCTCTTAATTTGTTTAATTTCTCCATTTTTCTGCTTTACCTTTTCTAGGTTTTCTTTGTGAGTTAACAAAAGTCTTAGTGCCCGTTTGGATGAGCTTATATCAGTAGAGTTTTTATCAGTAGAGCTTTTGTTAGTATAGCTTTTCTGAAAAGAGCTTTTTTAAGAAGCCAGTTAACTGTTTGGATGTCAACTAAAAAAATAGCTTTTTTAAAAGAGCTTCATACAGTAGACTGTTTGGCAACATAAAAATAAAAGGCACTTTTATTAATTTTAACTATATTTTATTTTGTAATAAAATTATTTGACTATGTTTTTGGTTGATGATCATTGACATTTTCATACTAACGAGACTCGACTGAGATTGCCTATGTCTAAACCATAAATTTGGATGAATGATCAAATTTGAACACAAGATATGCTAATCAAGAAACTATATATATGGGTTTAAAGCAAAAACGAAAATAAATGGGAAAAGTAAAAAGCTTGTCCAGCAGTCTTATACGTAAAAATACTGCTTTCCTGATTAGTGTATAGTAAATCAATAGGTTTGGAGTTCCATCAAAGAGGAGTTATCTGGAGTTCCTTGTTATTTTGTACAATGTTGTTAGTGTCATTGTTGGATGTGGTTGAGGCACCACTAGGATCTGAATTAATAAACCAAAATTTATTTAGAGATATCGAACAAGAAGATTCATTACTAGAGGTGCACTTGGAAGAGCAACCAAGATTGTGTGATTGGTCAACGTAATCTGATACTATCGTGAATAGCGTAGGAATGTTATCAATATACAGAACAGACGCTATTACATATTTCCTGTAGTGTAGTATCCATAACTTTTTTTTAAAAAAGTACCTGCAACCTATACATTTAAATCATTACTTGCAGCAATTCGTGTTTCCATCGCCATCTCCAGGAGAGCTCAGTTTGCCTGAAATTGCTGGTTCTACGAAAAAGCA
Organism: Erythroxylum squamatum; assembly: GCA_025629845.1. Taxonomy (NCBI): domain Eukaryota; kingdom Viridiplantae; phylum Streptophyta; class Magnoliopsida; order Malpighiales; family Erythroxylaceae; genus Erythroxylum; species Erythroxylum squamatum. Next base: position 7,670,134 of record JAOTBA010000205.1, read on the forward strand.
ATAAACCAAACCATTGTTGGTTGCATCTGACCAAATTACCATCTTGCTGACTAGGGAGGAACATGACAAATATCCAAAGGCTCACTTACTGCCAAATATGCGCAAGCCTTTTTTGGGTTGCTCTGCCACAGAATATCTCATAACCAGGCATCTAACTTTTTTCTAACACAATAAAAGAATCAGTAAGAAACTAATAAATCAAAACCCATTTACCAAAAGAACAAACCTAATTCCATGGAGCTGTAAAAATAACCAGAGTAAACAATATCTAGAACAATTGAATCAATGTAGTTGCAAGAAAGGATGATAAGTTTGCAACTAAACCTTGTTCAAAAGGACAACGAGCTGGATCTTCTCCAAAGTACTGGGATAATGAATCTGCATTTCTTCCCTGAACAACAGTACCACGTGAGATAAGCACCAAAACCAGTGATGAACTGTGCAAAGCAGTCATAAACAATTTTAAACACAGAAAACTCACCACTTCAGAGTACAAGGAAATAAGTGACCTTACTTCAGCTTCAGCTGTATCAAGGAAATTCTTCAATACCTGGAGAAGTGTTCATGTTTCAGATGACCAATTTGTTGGAGGGCTCAACTACACAAGTTTTTTCATACATAGCTAAATAATAGGAGAGGAAAAATGACCAAGTAGTTCACTCCATACAAACTCAATTAGAAGTGAAGAAACAAGTAATGTCAAAACTCAAGCGCAATCATGTTATCTACAAATACTGATCCATAACAAATATTGAGCCACAGGTTCTGGAATAGGAGAGGCAGCCCTCTCCCAATACCTTTCCCTACCAATCTCAAATTTGGTTCCAAAACATGATTCTTGGGTTCATGTTCCAGAAATTTTGAAACTATTTACGGCCATCTCAAGACCCATTATACTGAACCATTTCCTGACACATTAGCATACATGGATTTCAAATAGCAAAAAGTTCAAAATTTTCAAGTTAATAGGTGTTAGAGACCAGTTTCTCTAACACTGATTCAGCTCACACACAGTACCAACACAGCCAACAATCGCACACTCACAACAGCCCAAGAACAACACACCAGCAGTAATAATAGGAACAGAGATGGAATATAGATGAATATATATGAATATAGATGAATATCAG
>JAOTBA010000205.1:7671363-7683569 GCA_025629845.1 Erythroxylum squamatum
GATTTATGTATGGATGATATTGAGAGGAATATGAATTTGTGTATGGATGAGGTTGAGATGTGTTAGTGGAAAAAAAAACTGATGAGAAATTGTGTTAAGCAAGGAACCACGCTCAAGTATGATGTTTTCTGTTAAGAGATTGGATTCCGGAAACAGGATCCAACAAGTTGCCCATAGGATTGCTTAAAATCTAATTGATAATTAAGAAAAGTTTTAAGAGATCGAGAGGTTACAATTCAATTCTTATCTATTTCAATTGGGATTACTTGGTTAGATCTCGAGAGAAGGCAATCATAACTATTGGATATATAGGATTAAGTATTATTAAATCAATAAGCTAAGGCAAAAACAAAACAAAGATAGAAGTAATTCCTAAGTTGTTATCGTTAATTAATCACAAGTTCACTGCTACTTTGTTAATTTTTCAATTGTTAATTTTCTCAAATTTAGTTTGTTTTCTAGTTACACTTATTATTTTGTTTAACCTAAACAAAGTGTTAAAAAAATTTAGGTGTCTAATAACAATCCTCATAGGAACGATGTTGTTTATACTATAAAGATATAAATTGTATCTTTGCAGTATAGATACATTTAAGAAAATCAAACAAACAAGAATCTTGTAGAATTATCTCACTAAACTATTGTCCCAGTAGTAGCATATCATTATATAGGGAAATAAAAGATTTTTAAAGGATTGGGTTAGTGTAATTGGAAGTTTATTAGTTTATGCTCTATAACTAATTAGTTAGGTGTATATTTCTAACATATTTAATTGGTGACATTCTTTTTCTTATGCAAGTTTATTTAATTAACTATCAAGATAAGGTCCATAGGATGATGATACTTTGCAAATGAAATTATGATGTGATCATGATTATGATATTCAAATTGCATTTATGTATGAATAGAGTAGAAAATTTAAGCCATGTTGTTTATTCCTTATAAGCAAAGTAGTAAATCTTATAGATTAAATTATAATGATAAATAAATATATAGGTGCTTATTAGAGAATAATTTAATTGAACTAACCCAATATGAAAATCTCATATAAAATATTACTTATGTGTATATGCAAATAATTATTGTGATGATTGTATAAGTTATCATTTCCTTAAGATCTCCAAAATATCTCGTATAAGAATTACTATGCTTTGATATTACTTAAAACCTATCATAGTCAAAGGCAACTCAAATAAAAGTCATTAAAATTAAGCCCAAAATAGAATTCAAATTTATCTAGGTCAAAATCTTCAAGCTTAAGTTGAGCACTAATTATCAAACCAATAATTCATATACTTTCCTTACTTTAAAATCCTTTCAAAGCCTTATGTACTAAGTCACAAAACCTTGTAGAGCTTTTATCAGTAGAGCTTTTATTAGTAGAGCTTTTCTAAAAAGAGCTTTTCTAAAAAGCCAGTTGACTGTTTAGCTGTCAACTAAAAAAACAGCTTTTTTAAAAGAGCTTCATACAGTAGACCGTTTGGCAACATAAAAATAAAAAGCACTTTTATTAATTTTAACTATGTTTTATTTTGTAATAAAATTATTTGACTATGTTTTTGGTTGATGATCATTGACATTTGCATACTAACGAGACTCAACTAGATTGCCTATGTCTAAACCATAAATTTGGATGAATGATCAAAGTTGAACACAAGATATGCTAATCAAGAAACCATATATATGGGTTTAAAGCAAAAAAAATAAATAAATGGGAAAAGTAAAAAACTTGTCCAGCAGTATTATACGTAAAAATACTGCCTTCCTGATTAGTGTATAGTAAATCAATAGGTTTGGAGTTCCATCAAAGAGGAGTTATCTGAAGTTCCTTGTTATTTTGTACAATGTTGTTACTAGAGGTGCACTTGGAAGAGCAACCAAGATTGTGTGATTGGTCAACCTAATCTGATACTATCGTGAATAGTGTAGGAATGTTATCAATATACAGAACAGATGCTATTACATATTTCCTGTAGTGTAGTATCTGTAACTTTTTTTTAAAAAAAAGTACCTGCAACCTATACATTTAAATCATTACTTGCAGCAATTCGTGTTTCCATCGCCATCTCCAAGAGAGCTCAGTTTGCCTGAAATTGCTGGTTCTACGAAAAAGCAATAAACCAAACCATTGCTGGTTGCATCTGACCAAATTACCATCTTGCTGACTAGGGAGGAACATGACAAATATCCAAGAGGCTCGCTTACTGCCAAATATGTGCAAGCCTTTTTTGGGCCACAAAATATGCTTAGGATACATGTTTCAAAAGCTGTAAGCCTTTAGCCTTGTCACAATCTGCAACATCTTTCTTCAAGGGCAGATTACACGCTAATTGTTCTTTCATAGCTTCCTTCTCCAATTTCTTCTTTTCAGCGTCAGCCTGTCTCTCATTCGCTTTTCGTGACTTACTGAACATCTTGACACAGACAACCAATATCTGTGTGACTGCAAAGTAGAAATGCAGCAAAAATATCATTAATTGGAATAGAAGTGCATCAATTATTTTGTAATACAGATGAAACCCTTCTCTCTAAGCTTCCAGAACTAAAAGTCAATTCAAGTTTATATTAACAGACAAGTAATCTAACTTTTTTCTAACACAATAAAAGAATCAGTAAGAAACTAATAAATCAAAACCAATTTACCAAAAGAACAAACCTAATTCCATGGAGCTGTAAAAATAACCAGAGTAAACAATAGTACAACGTGAGGTAAGCACCAAAACCAGTGATGAACTGTGCAAAGCAGTCATAAACAATTTTAATCACAGAAAACTCACCACTTCAGGGTACAAGGAAATAAGTGACCTTACTTCAGCTTCAGCTATATCAAGGAAATTCTTCAACACCTGGAGAAGTGTTCATGTTTCAGATGACCAATTTGTTGGAGGGCTCAACTACACAAGTTTTTTTATACATAGCTAAATAATAGGAGAGGATAAATGACCAAGTAGTTCACTCCATACAAACTCGATTAGAAGTGAAGAAACAAGTAATGTCAAAATCAAAACTCAAGCGCAATCATGTTATCTACAAATACTTATCCATAACAAATATTGAGCCACAGGTTCTGGAATAGGAGAGGCAGCCCTCTCCCACCACCTTTCCCTACCGATCTCAAATTTGGTTCCAGAACATGATTCTTGGGTTCTGTCCAAACAAGTTCCAGAAATTTTGAAACTATTTACGGCCATCTCAAGACTCATTATACTGAACCATTTCCTGACACATTAGCATACATGGATTTCAAATAGCTATCATAGCCTTTAAAATCTTTTTCTCTACACAATGAACGTTTATCTCATGAACCATCATAGCCATTAAAATCTCTCTCTCTCTCTCTCTCTCTCTCTCTCTCTGTTCTTTTTCCCATTCAGCACAGTAGAAAGAATAAGAAAACTTTTATTTTAAAGCCAAAACACTAACAATTCGGGAATTGTTTCAATGGGAAATATAATCAAACAATTAGCACACAACAATTCATTTGTTACAGAGATTTGAAGGTGACCTCATCATGCGTACATCAGTCAAGCAACAAGCAACAAAAGTCTAGTGATTTCATTTCAAGAAGGAAACGATGAACTGCAAACACCATGTGAAAAGCAGTATGGTCATAGGTAGAAAACTAGAAAAGCAATATGATCGGTCGTAGGTGATAAGCAGAAGTGGATTACAGGACAACTAGAAAAGTGGATTACAGGTAGAAAGAATAGTCGAGGATACAACAATCTCATTCCTCAAAATACAATCATACATTAGCGAATAAACGATTGACCCAGAAAATGAAACCAATCGATCGATAAATGGAAGCAACTAACATTAGAAAAAATGCAACTAATAGATCGAGAAATGACAAAAAAGCAAAAGAAAGCATGTACCTAAAATGAACCGAGTGAAGATGGGTTGTGTCCCTTGAGAACTGTGGAAGATTTACGTTTCTCTTGTGAAGATCGGTTTGCAAAAGAACTGTGGAAGATTTGTGATAAAGGTATAAACGTCTGATATAAACGTAAGTGACGGAAACAAGTCTATCCGAAAAAGCTAAAATTTGGGGCTTTTCTGAAAAGCTCCAAATTTTAGCTTTTGAAAAAGCTGTATTTGAGCTTCTAAAAAAGTCATTTCTACTTCAAAAGTGTTTTTGAAGTTTACAGCAAAACACTCACTTTTTTCTTAAAATAGCTTTTGTGGTAGAAAAAAGTGCTTTTGGAGTTTCCAAAAGCTGAACCAAACAGGCTCTTAGACTACTAAGATCTAGACTATATTGATACATTTTTTAGTGTTGAAGCCATAAAATACTTCTTTTGTTTCTTGAATACATTAGGTTTTTGTCTGTAGTTACTTTTCCATAATATGTTTTCACTATTTCAAGTGGTCTTACTATTGGGATTTGATTAGGGTGGATAAGTTGATTTTTTTTCCTTTATTGGGTATTTCTATTTTGAGGCTAAGAGATGAAGATTGAAGTGGGTATGTTTGGTGATCCATGATTGCAATTGTTTTTGGTTCTCAATTCTTTGATTTTCTTGTGTCATACTCAATATTCAAAACATAATCTCTTAACGGTCATTAACATTAATGAGAATTTACAAACAAACTCTCTTATCTCATGAAATGATCTCATATTACTAGTTGTCTTGGCTAGAGAGATGGGTCTTGTAAAGAGTTAAGGGAAAAGAAAAAATTTGAAGCCATAAGAACTTCTAATATGCATTTCAAAGACAAGGAAAAACAAAATATGAGAAAGAGGGTTCTGGAAAATTTCCATACTTTGCTCAACAAATTATATGAAGATAATTATGCTTTAGAATTAAATTATGAATTAAATTTTATTATAAATTAAATAGAGTTATTTAAATTACCTTTAAATTAATTTAAATTAGATGTGACATATAGATTTCACCATATCACGTGTATATTATGTAATACATAGAGACTTATATGTTAAAACAAATTAAACTAATGACATGTCAACATTAACATATTGTATAACAAACATTTTGAATATTTTGCAAATATTATGCTTCATTGCGAATGCTAAAAAATACTAAGATTCAAATTGTATATTAGTAAAAACTAGAATTTAATTTATACTTTAAAAACTAGAATTTAATTTATTTTTTTTTGCAGACATTAATATTTAGTTCAATAATCTAAAGTTTTGAACATGGCTTTTTAATTTTTTTTTCCAGAAGTGGTATTTGCTAAATAGTGGGATCTATGGATTGGGATCCATTAATTATCGATGCATATATTGAAATATCTTCGGTCCAAGCCCAATTTAACCCAATATAGCATAATATTAGCCCCGATTCAGGCCTGATTGTCTTTTTTTCTTTTATTAAATAAACTTCGAGTTTATAAATTTCATTAGATATACCCATTGCGTCATAATTTGTGCTTTATTTATAGTTAAAGGACAAATAAGTTTGTTAAAGTGTAACATACAAGTTTATATTTTATTTAATGGAAGCAAAATTTAACGACTTGTTTGTTTCTCTTTTATTTTTCTGTTTCTTGTTACAGTTTTTATCAAAAAAGGAAACAACATGTTAAAATACGTTTAATTGTTTCTTGTTGCAATATATTGTTTCTAAAAACACAAAACCACAACAGACTCACAAAAACAAAAATTAGATTTTTTCTAATATTTCACAACAATTTTTCACAGGTTTTCATTTCTACTTTCTCCTCTTATAAACTTTCTCCAGTGTAGAAGCTCTCATCTCTTCTCTCTTACGTCCCAAACTCGTCTCTTGTCTGTCTCTCTTGCTTCTTTGTTCTTCTCTTCTTTCTTACGTTCCTAACTCATCTCTTCTCTCTCTCATGCTTCTTGTTCTTTTAAATTTTTGCTTCATAATGTAAGATATTTTTTCTAGGTTTGATATTCTTCTCCAAAAATGAAAATTTTGCTAACTTTCTCCCTTTCTATCTATGCAGAAATCGAAATTAAGCTTGGTGATACGGAATTCCAAGGCTAAAAAATCTAAAACTCCTTAAACACATACTTTGGATAGAGCATGAACAAGAAGAAATCCCCAACCCTAATGAACCCCCAATCTATAATCATTTCCCACCTATTAAGCGTCTCGTGTGAAATATGTTCTCCCTTTATTCTAGGCTATCTTCCTTCACATTCAAGTTCAATGCATATTTAGCAACTAAAGATTCACCCTTAACGACATACTTAACATTCTCATCAACATCAGAACAATCTTCTAAATGTGACATACTTAAATCACTACCATCAGACTCATTACTATCATCAGACTTAGAAATAATTTCACCACCCTTAATAAACATAGTCTTCTTATTAGGACAATTAGATGCATAATGACCACACCCTTGACATTTATAGCACTTAATATCCCTATGTTTAGAAGGTTTAAAGGATGGATCAGTAGTACCTTTTTGAATTGAAGTACTCTTCTCTTTGCCTTTGTTTGACTCATTGCCTTTCTCCTTGAAATCCAACAGTGCTCCCTCTTCTTATCTTCATTTTTGCTCCATTTTAGATTCCATTTGCTACTGAAATTTGAGAAAGACTCTACTGCCCTTCTTTGTTTTTGTTGTCTCTCCACCTTCATGATAATGTTAACTAAGTCCTCCATCTCTACATAATGTTGCAACTCAACTACATCAACAATTTTCCTATTCAATCCACCCATGAACCGAGCCATTTTCACCTCTTCCTCCTCTTCTATGTTAGCTTTAATCAATAGTATCTCCATCTCTTTATGATAATCTTCTATTGTTCTAGTTCCTTGTGTGAGTCTACGTAATTGCTAGTGCAACTCTCTATAGTAATAAGGTGGCACAAACCTCTTCTTCATCACTCTTTTCATCTCTTCCTAAGTGGATATAGGTGATTCCCTATTCCTCCTCCTATTCTTTACCAATTCATCCTACCAAACTAGTGCATAATTAGAGAATTCCACTGCTTTTAATCTCACTTTCTTATCTTTAGAATAGTTGTGACACGTAAAAATCATGTCCACCTTTCTTTCCCATTTCAGGTGCACTTCAGTATCATTCCTATCTTTGAAGGATGGAATTTTCATCTTGATGACATTAATGTTGCTATCTTTTCTCTCCACTCTTTTGTCCCTCCTTACTTTTCCCCTCACGGATTACACTTCATCTTTATACTCATTATACATTCTTTCCAATTTTTCCTCCCTATTCCTACGAGTACCAATTCATCTACTACGGTTTTAGATTCTACTGGTTTCATTAATTCTTTCATCCATCCCATCTATCTTAGTAGATAACTTCTTGAACTCATTCATGAATGCCTTATACATTACTTTCAAATCAAGCACATTTTCATCCTCTTCATGTAATGTTTCCTTTCCATCTTTTCTATTGACCATTCTTATAAAAAAAAAAGCTGTAAGAAAATGGTTAGCAATAAAAAGATAACCTCACAATTCACCCCCTTATGTGTTTTCACTCAAAAGATAGCACTCCACTCTTGTTTCACTCAAAATTGGCTTTTACCCTCTTTTAAGCTTACACATTTAAGCCTTTTCCCACTCAAGCTTGTTGTCCTCAATTACACTTCATAATTCAATTTCTAGTCAAGGTAATTCATAAACAACAAATTAAGATTTAGGAATGCAATGAAAACACCTAAGGAAAAAAAACGATGGTCGCAAACCTAGAAGCAAATATACTAAAATGAATGAAGGCAAAATGGGCACACAAGAGAAAAGGGTGCATGCTGCCCAAAAATACATAATTTAAATTAATAAGAATCAATTTGTTAATTATGGTGTAAATGGAAACAAAAAGTTAAAGATAAAAAAATATAAACTTAGAATGAAGGAAAATGATGAAACTAATGCATAAATGCGGAAATTGAAAACTTCTTAGTGAAAAAGTCAACTTGGATAAAAGATATAAAGACATTAAGCAAAATAGGAAGCTAACAAAAGAAAATCCTATAATCACACCAACCCCAAAATGGAGTTTATGCTCTTTGGCTTTTCTAAATAATTTTCCTAATTTAAGATACGATCAAATCCAAATAATTTCCTAAATGACCAGATCTGAATTTTGGTTATTCCCGTGTAAATAATTACCATAAATTCTACCGAAAATATGTATACAAACAAGATCTTGCCAACAACTAAATCAAATCTTTCCTTTTTTAGCAACATTTTTTTACAAAATGCTAACAACTGAATTTTTTTCGTTCTTTTTAATGCTAGCAACTAATTTTTGTTTTTTTATATACAAACAAGATGAACCCTAATTTCGAATTTCTTATGAAAAATAACAATAATAACAGCAAATAAGTATAAGTTATATAAGAATTTATCTCAATCCAAGCTCTGATACTAAATGATGCAGAACTTCAAGGTTAAAGAACATGAAATCCCTTAAACACACACTTTGGATAGAACATGAATAAGAAGAAATTGCCAACCCTGATGAACCCTCAATCAATTATATGAAAGGAAATGCATACAATAAGGTTGATTTGAAAATAAGAATAGAAATTCGTCACAAGTGATTACCTTGATAAGAATTATATTCTTAATTATATTCTTGATGCAATAGAAGAAGACAAGAAAATCCTTCCTTAAAGAATTCGTTATTCATCCAATTTAAAGCCTAAATAATGTTTATTGTGAGATATTTATACCCCTTGAAAAGAAAAAAAAAACCTTAAATATGTAAAAAGGCCTTTAAATGTGGTCTCCCACCAAAATAACTAAAGCCCAAAACACATGTAGTGGGCTGCCCAAAATTATGTTTCTAACTTAAAATATTTAATTAAAGAATGATGAAAATCTTCTTGCACATTCTACCCAACTTAATTAGTTATGACGCCATTGACCCTCGTTGTCTCTTAAGATTCCATGTCGTCTACAATTCGGCCCATGTAGGATTGAAGTGCTTCTTTGAAATTCTTAGTTCTTGATTTTGTTATTGGCCCCTCCGACATTACTAGCTCATCTTTGGTTTCATTTCGCCTACAAAGTCTCGTGATCGTGCTCTCATCACTTGAGCTTTTCACCAAGTAAGTTTTCAAAGCTGATATGATATTTTTCTGATTATATTGAAAGTTGTTTTCATGGGAATGTGGTTTTATTTTTCTTCTGATTTTCCTGGTTTGTTGTCGTCTTGGTTTCTCATTTAAATGAAAAATTTTTATTTAAAAGGTTGTGCAGAGTTGGTGTTATATTTTTAACCCACCACATTGTGTTGTCATAATATTTGAATCTTTATCAAAATCCATAGGCATGCTTTTGCAACCTTGTATTCAACATTTACAACCTTAGAACTTCCCTAGTCCTCTCGTCCAAGATACATTTTTTTCTGGCATAATAGGTCTATCCACCAAATTACGAATAGAATCACGTAAGAGCTTATAAGGTTGAAAAAACCATCAGCGGCTTAGTGCAAAATCATATGGCATAAGTTCCTCCCCGCTAAGATATCTTTCATTTTATTGTAGATATTCAAATATAGCTCAATACTGCAAATCGACCTAGATATTTAAATATTCTCATGCCTTTTTTGTTCAATAAAGGAGGAAACACATGAACATCTTTTTTTTTCCAATGTGCGATAAACAGCTGTTTATGGAAGACAGCTGCCTTGAGATGTAACTACTCAATACCTTCTAACACGTTCTATGAAACTGTGCAGTGGTTATCTACTTAATGAAATCCGAAGGTGATACACATCATAAATGTTTGTATGTGTATTAAAAACGTTTGGAAAGAAAGGAATGATAGAACGTTTGAAACAAAACAAACTTCTATCCCTTATATTATTTTGTAACATGTATCTCATTTTCTTCATTAATGAAATTTTCTATTTATTTTTTCAAAGAAAAAACCTTGTCATTAGTTGCGAGCTTTTCATCTTCCTTTATGTTGCTATGGATGCCTTGGATATTGAGAAATGGATATTTGTGAGTGATAGGTATATTTCAATTAACCATTTATGATGATTTTATTCTTTCAACTCCACTCAGTTCTCCTCGTAAACTTAATGCTTTCACTTGTTGAAGTCTTAAAACATTATGTGCAATGAGGTCAATCCTTTTAGCTCGGGTTTTACTTGGAATAGTAGCGTGTGTTTTCCCTCTATCCTTTTATTTCCAACCTATCCAAGAAGACACTGACTGATGAGATTGACATCAAGCAGCAAGTGAATGTTCTACTTTTTTTATTTTAGCTTGTTTCTATCAAATGCCAACCAATCAATGAATTTTTCCTGATGTTGTTTCCTTTCAGATTGTGATATGGTGGGCTGGTCTAATGAGAGGTAACGTGTCAATGGCCTTTGCACATAAGGTAACAAAACATTGCTTCGTGCTTCTTTTAAGGATTTGAGATATCGATTGAACATATCAAAGAGTAGAGTTGGCAACCACCAGTTTTTTCAATCACAATTGATAATGTCTTCTCTGTGATGATCTTGCAAATGAACGCAGTTTACAAGCTTGGGACACGCTAACGTGTGAGATAATGCCATAATGATCACTAGCACCATTACTGTTGTTCATTTCAGTATAATGGTACTTCTCTCTTTGATATGATCGGAGTAGTTGTAGTTACAACCTGCTTTTTGACTACCTTGTCACAATGTAAAAGAAGTTTTTGGCCATAGTGTGTACTATTAGTTCTCTTAGTTAATAGTAAAGAAGGGAAAAATGGAGTTGGATTGATTAATGTTGTATTTTGTTGTCAACAACATATATAAGTGGTAATAAGTGGAAATTTTAGGAGTTATAATTGAACTATTACAACCAGCCACTGTGTGTTTCTTGCTTTTATCTACCAACTTACTGAAATGAGACATTTCCTTCTTGGTTCTGCTCAGGTGTTCGGTTTGATGACCAAGCCTCTTATACGATTTTTGTTGCCTCATACAAAAAAGTTCCAAAAATCTCCACAAATGCATCAGATTCAAATTCTTCGAAGTTGGTTCTGGTGCATCTTCTTGAAGAAGGGCAAGATTCCTTGGATGATATTACTAAGCATCCTCAGCCAAGAAGTATACTCAACCTCCTGACAACGCCAATGCACACTGTCCGTTACTACTGGCGCAAGTTTTACAATACCTTCATGCGCCCTGTGTTTGGTGGCTGCGACTTTGTTCCATTTGTTTATGGCTCACCAACTGAACGTAGTGTCCACGATCAACGGAAATAAGAGAAAGCCAAGCTAGCTGTACAAATTCTCAAAGTTATGATTGCCTTGGAAACTAAAAGGCAGTACACTTTAGGCCCGGTGGTGGTAGAATTTCGGCTTGCATATTCAGAGAGCTCTGTGTCTTGCTTTCTTGTGTAGTATATATAGTATACGCATGGAAATACGATTTAACTTGTATAAGCAGTATTAACTATATAGTCCCTCATTGTGTCTGTTACCCACCGGAATGACAAATTGTCATACCGAGGCTTGATTTTAGTTGAGTGGGGAAGGTTGACATCTTCGATTTTGTCTTCGAGCCTAGGCTAGACCGAGGCTCCAAGCCTGAGTCATTAAATTTATAGTTTTCACCGATAAAGTTAATTCGTAAATTTCTTTAATTATATAAATAAGTATAAATTTTAATTATTTAATTTAAAAATATAATATATTATATTAAAAATAATAAAAATAAGAATATAATTAAAAAATAAAAACAAGACGATAAAATCAAATATGTTTTTATTTTTATTTTTTATTACAAATCTTAACCAAACATATTTTTGTTTTCAATTTTTATATTAAAAATCTACTAAACAAGTTTTTTTAAAATTAAAAAACATAAACAAAAAAATAAAACTAAGCCTAATTGGGCATGTTCTCTCTCTACCTAAGCCAGGATTGTGAGATATCAGTTTTGTTAGGATTTATTTTTAATATATCCTATTTTTATTTTTGGCATTTTAATTGGGCATGAAAATTTCCTTAATAATTTTTGAAGATATGCCTAAATTGGTGGTTGCGTTTTGGAAGGTTCTTGAGATTTGATTTGGAAAGATAATCCTAATAAGCATTATTTTTGGGTTGATCTTTATCTGATATTGTCCTTGTTTGAATATTATAAGGGAAGAAAAACCTAGCCGTGTGTTGGCTGTGAGTTGATCTTTGTAGCTCACGTGATATTGATTTTTAGAGTTTGGGTTCAATTCTGATTTTTGGAGAAACCGATGATGTATTTGTTGCTAGAGGAGTCTGCGCACATGCTCTTGCTTTTTTGGT
>JAOTBA010000205.1:7689377-7704229 GCA_025629845.1 Erythroxylum squamatum
CTATACTCTTTATTTAATTTGATTAAATTGTTTTGTGTGTATTAATTCCGTGATTTTATTGTAGAACTCTACGAAAAATTTTAAAGATCTATTCAACCCCCCTTCTAGATCGTTTACAATATTGAAGCAAAATAGTTTGCATAAAAGAACTATTGGGAAAGAATCAAATTCCTACTATGTTGGATAAAGATAAGAAAACAAAGATTGATGAGAAGGCCTAGTCTACCATTCAACTATGCTTTTCTAATGAAGTTATGCGTGAAGTCCTTATTCAGAAGGCAATCAAGGATTTATAGGACAAACTAGAGTTTTATATATCACAAAGAATCTTACCACCAAATTGATTGTGCAGCATTGTTTGTACACCCTTACTATGACAAAGGGTATATCTATAAAGTCTCATATTGACAAGTTCTCTTTTATACTTTTGGACTTGGAAAATATGGAGATTATGTATGAGGATGAAAACCAGGCTTTTATATTTCTTTGTTCATTACCTCCATCATATAAGAACTTTAAAGAGACATTAAGTTGTAATAACAAGCCTCTAAAATTGGAGAAGGTGAAAAGCATCTTTATTGTCTAAATAGCTCTTTGGCAAGGAACTCTCCATAAGCCACTATAATGGTCTAGCAGAGGGTTTAGTTGTTAAAAGAAGGTCCTCTATAAAGGAGCCTAGCAGTAGTAGCTGACTGAGATAAAATTAAAGTAAAAAAATAGTCACTTGACTTGCAATTACTATAAGAAGGAAATGCATATTAAATCTAAATGTTTCAATCTTTAGAACAAGAACAAGAACAAATAAAAGAGTTAGAAAGTTGAAAAGACCACTAAAGCAGTGTTATGTAAGATGAGGTAGAGATAATGATGTTTACATAGTGATTGAAAATGGTGTCAGATCCAAACGAATGAGTTATTTTAATGGATAATGATCATCCTTGCGAGGTTGCTGGTATTGTTACTGTCAAAATTAAAATGTATGACAACATGATCATAATATTGACTGAGGTAGGACATGTTTCTAATATGAGAAATACTCTTATCTCTCTATCTATTTTAGATGATAATGGTTGCAAATATTCTAGTGGAAGTGGAATTTTGAAGGTTTTGAAAGGTGTTCTTATTGTGATGAAAGCAAATAAAATTAGTAGATTGTATGTATTGCAAGCATCTATTATTATGGGGTTGGTGGAAGTTCCTTCTTCTATATAAGATTCAAATATGAACAAATTATGGCATATGAAGATAGAACACATGAATAAGAAGGACTTGACAATGTTGAGCAAAAAGGGTCTTCTTGATGGTTAAATTACTTTAAATTCAGAGTTTTGTGAACATTATATTTTTGACAAGCACAAGAGAGTCAGCTTCAATATAAGGGTTCAGCACAAGAGAGTCAGCTTCAGTATAGGGTTCATAAAACTAAAGGTTCTTTCAATCATATTTATTCAAATATTAAGGAACAGTATGTGCTCCTTCCAAAGCTAATGTTTGATGCATGCTTACCTTCATCTACTCTAGGAAGGTATGAGTTTATTTTCTTAATTAGAAAAATGAGGCCTTTGTTACTTTCAAGTAATGGAAGCTTTGGTATTTAAATAGATAGGCAAGAAAGTGAAGTGCCTCCAAATTGATAATAAGTTAAAGTTATGTTATGGTGAGTTCAATAAATTCTATAAAGAAGAAGGAATTATGAGATATTTCACAGTTTATGGAACTCAATAATAGAATAATATAGCCAAGTGAATGAATAAAAATCCATTAGAGAAAGTCCAATGTATGTTGTCTTATTCTAGTTTGGCATAGGACTTTTGGGTAAAAATAGCCTTTACAACTTATTATTTGGAGAATTATTCTCCTTCTGCATCAATTGAATGCAAGACTCTAAAAGAGTTATGGTTTGGTAATCTTGCTAATTTTTCCAATTTATAAGCGTTTTGTTGTCATACTTATATTCATGTTAACAAAAAACTTGAACTTAGATCTAAAAAGGGCATAATTGTTATTTGACTTCTTTATCCAAATCACTCAAAGATGTTATTAATAAGAATTTTACATTCGATGAGTCTGTCATGCATCACCCAAGAAAGAAGTCTGTGTTTCTTCTTATTCAAACGTGCAGAAATCAAAGAAGTAGGTAGAGGTTAAGGTGGAAAGTACATCTTCTTCATAAGTTGAATCCATAGAAGACCTATTTTAGTGACGTACTTTCACATAAGTGGAAGAGTCAACAGAAGAGGATGAACATTTCCTTGCCAAAAATAGGTAATAGAGAAAGAAAAATGCCTCCAAAGTTTACAGATTATGTTACTTTTTCCTATGGTACTGTACAAGAAACTAAAGGAGCTAGTGATCCTTCCATATGCATAGAAACTGTTTCTTCTAATTATTCTACCAAATGGATGTTTCTTATACAAGAGGAGGTGAAAGCTCTCCATAATAATGGAACTTGGGATTTGGTGAAACCATCTAAAGATAAGAAGATTGTTGGTTATAAATGGATCCTTACAAGGAAAGACAATATTTTAAGTTATAAGGATATTAGGTACATGGGATGGTTAGTTACTAAGGGTTATTTTCAAGTACAAGGAGTTGACTTTAATGTTATTTTCTCTTCTATCATAAAACATAGCTATGTCTATATCTTATTTGCTCTAGTTGTTATTCTTGATCTAAAGTTGGAATAACTGGATGTTAAGATTGCCTTATCGTATAGTGAGTTTGAGGAGACAATTTGTAGCGCGCCACTACCATAAAGCATATGCCCGAACATCCAGAGGATATCCGAGAACATACCTTATGAGAATGGCATGTTAGACAAATTATATTCACTTATTATGGAATCACAGAAACACCAGTATTTCAAAGGACTAAATTTCCTCATTTCATTCACAAAATAAACTTACTTTGTCATTACATTCCATAATCCATATATTTACATTACAGAAACATATGAGAATTTACTGTTCTATACAAAATGTTCTATATGAAATGGAATGCTAACAAAAGCATTCTAACTAAACTCCTCAGACATTAGCTGACTAGACCTTAGAGCCATTCTTGTTTCCAAAATTGACAATACTAGACTGCTACTAGATTGCCTTAGAAGCTAGGTCTCCTCAATACCTGAAAATCAACGTTGTAATTTTGATGAGTTTTACGAATTCATTTATTGAACCATCATCGATGTGCTCACTCAAAACAGAACACAAACATCGCAAGTATATAACATAGTTTAATAAGTATCTCACATCATTCAGAATCAAATCCTATATATCACATCATTCAGAATTTAGTACCTGATCATAGTATACATCATATTTCAACAAGCCCATTATGAATACAAACATTTCATATAATCATTTTAGCATATTTCAATCATTCATCTCAATCATTCATATCATCAACATGTACATAAACATTGCATACCATTATATCAACTCAATTTAGTCATTCTTTGCAATCATTCACATGATACATGTAAAGATATATATTCAAATGCATATGAGACTCCACTTCATTTTTATTTTGTTGTGACCGAGCACCTATTTAATTGTCCCATATTCTTTATGGATGTTGGGCTCATTTCAGATATTGTCCTGTACCCATTGTAGATACCGGGCTCATTAATCGTTGAGCATGTGACTCTTTGCACACATTTCTTGAACTTTAAGCTCTTTTTCACGTTGGTCACTCCGGTCACAACTCCTTTATCTGATCATGCATATCAATGTCATGGAATGCATCATTTCACATATTATGATATCAGTAACTTTTATTTAGTGTGCACAGTCATTTAGCGTATTCATCAGATTTGAGTCTAGCATTCAACATATAGTTGAGAACATATTTCATATTACACATTAAATTTGAAAACACTTTCAATATAATCCTGAATATCAAACTCCTTGAACCAACAATGTTCGGAATATCACAATCATATCAGTAACAGCTCAATATCTGAAAGTTAATCAAAAACAATTCAAACATAGTGAGAAAACATCTAGGTTAACTCACAGTACACTCCAGATAGCTATTACCTTAACGATCCGACAATGTCTGGATGTTGTCGGTTTATTTATCCTTCTATATCTGCAATACACACATAATTACACATTATTAACTTGTTTAATTAAATGAGTACTTAATCATACACATGTATATGTGTTATGTTCAATGCATGCTTAATTGACTATCCCGGGTATGTATCTTTATTCACAAGTCTTGATCATTCATTCATCATAGTTTATATATATCTAGTGTACAATTAGGTTTATGCCTTAAGTAACTTTGGTTACCCTCAATTCATCAATCATACATTCATCAATCCTTTCCTAGCATTATATATTCACACAATTTCCCAATTCTCATTCAATCATATCTATTTCAGTACTTATATCCTTTGGATTACATTTACATTCATAAGAACATCTTTATACTATTAACAATTCATACTTCCCAATTTCATAAATATTGATATCAAACAATTCATTCCTTAATTTATAACCTCAATTAACAACTTAAACTTATCAAACACTTAATCACTTGATCAAGCAACTTGTTAGGTTCATTTTAAGCCCCAATCATGTCCTAATGCACCAAAGTAAAGCAACTTACCCTTATATGGTTTAACCATCCCATTATTGTGGGAAGGAGCTTATGTAGCTCCCACGATCGTGGGATAGGTAAACCGAAGGTCCTCCTTCATTTTCCTTCAAAAATTTTCCAACTTTTAACATCTTCATACCAAATTCAACACATTTTCAACATAGTCCATTATTTATACCTCAGTTGTACCTTAATTATACTTCAAATCCTCATCAATTTCATATCCAATTCCAATTCCGATTCATTCATTTAGTAGCTCACAAATTATGGTCTTTTATGCATCAAAATCAAAACAGAAACTATCATTCATCGATTATACATGTAATCCTAGTTCTTTCTCATTTCAAGACCAATATATTAGCACTTTTCTTTAACATAAATTCACCTTCATTATACCTCAAAATCCAATCTAATTCATCCATAAAACAACCTATAACTTTTGGTTTTTTATACATCAAGAAACAAGCATAAAAGTTTCCAAGTTCATACATCATATTCCAGCACACTTCATCATCAACATCATATATAATCCATCCCAATTCAATCATCATAAACTTTCTACCATATGCCATAAAGATCAATCTTTTACTTACTTGTCTAGCTTAAATTCCAACTCAAATATCAAGTTAATTAAGCTCTCCATGCATGCAAAATCATCACAGATTCAAGGTAATAACAAGTTGGTTTTATGCTAAAATAGAGAACAACAATAATCTGATTCTTTAACTATCTTGTGAAGGGTAAAAAGCATGGATTATTGGTGTAGCAATTGGACACAAACATAGACAAAATACAGGGATGTAAAGGTGAGAGGATTTCGGTGGTGTGAGAAGAAGAAAGAAGAAGAAATGAACAAAATTGATTTTACTCCTGCAGAAGCTTAACATCTTAGGTGCTAGGTGTCACCTTATTACCATGACATATGTCCCTAGGCATGTAAGTCATTTGTTCCTTCCTTAAGCTGCCAATTGTCGCCAATATGTTAGGCCATTTGTCACTCCATGATCAATGCCATTTGTCAATTAATTACCTATGTCAAATGTCACTCAATTATCTATGTCAAATGTCACTCAATTATAGGCTTAGTCATCCTAATTTTTCATATGTCTAATTGTCTTACCACTTGGCATTTTTCCTAGACTAAATGTACATTTAAATGCATCAATTTTTCAATGGTAACAATTAATTCCAAGTTTACTAATTATAATTCATGAAACTAAAATTCAAGACATAAACAATACACAATTCATATCATGATCGTTTTAAACCTTTTATACCCTAAAATATGTCAATTGCGTGGACATATTATCTTTGCATTGTGTATTAAATCATAATTCATATATGTATGCTAATGATATGCATGTGAATGAAATGCATTTCATGAATTCTTAATGACATGACTTTTATGCAATAGTCTAGGGTTCTAATCCTTCAATATGAAAACCTAACTATTACACAATTTACATGCAACAACTTGAGGGTTTTGAGATTGAAGTCAATGAAGACTATATTTTCTTATCGAAGAAATTAATGTATGATTTGAAATAGTCTCCTTAATAATGGTATAAACGGTTTAATTCCTTTATGGTTAGGCACAACTATTCCAGAAGCCAATGTGATAGTTGTTTATATTTCAGAAATCTCGGTAATGGCTCATTCATTTACTTATTATTTTATGTTGATGATATGCTCATTACTTCCAAAAATATATTTGAGATCAAAAGGAGGTTTTAGTGGTGAATTTGAGATGAGAGATTTATGAGCAGCTAAGAAAATTCTTAATATGAAGATTTAGATAGATAGAGTTGCATGTAGACTTTATTTAACCCAAAGGAGTTTTGTTGAGAAAGTTTTAGAGCATTTTGGAATGAAGAACACTAAGTATATAAGTACTCCATTTGCTACTCGTTTTAGGTTTTCAGCAATTTCATCACCAAAATTTGCAAAAAATATTGATTATATCTCATATGTTGCTCACTCTAAGTATTATGTATGTTATGATTTGCACCTTTCTAGACATTACCATATGATCAATTTAGTTAGTCAATATATGGGTAAAAAACACTGGACAGACTATGAAATAGATTTTGAGATATTTGAGGATTCTAGTAACATTTGTTTAGAATTTGGTAGAAATAAGGAAAATGTGGTTGATTATGTTGTTCGGATTATGTAAGTAATCTTGATAAAATAAGATCATTACTAGTTATATTTTTTGGGCGCTTCTCTTATCTTTTGTAAGTTGTGAGAGATGCATATTGTGTAAAAATAAGATTTTAGCCCCAAAAAAAAAACAATATTACCAAAAATATAAAAACTAAATTTTCCATTTCTTTGAGCACGAGGTTGAAAGTTTATATATCCTGCCTCATCTTTCCCTCTTCCTGTCAGATTCTGTCGCAGAATTCTCCCCGACAACCAAAAATTGCTTCTATTGGCCTGACCCCTCCGACCAAAGCGTAATGTCTCCTCCTTTACTACAAAACACTGTATTCACATTATCCTCGATCTTACGCCCACAACCTCCCCTTTTCAATATTCTTTACTTTCTAAGAGATTCCAACTCTAAATTCTTGAAAAATCTAATCAAACGTTAACAGTTGAATCAGTCTAGGTGGCCTTTGAATTTTGATAGGCAATGCTACTGTAGGACTCGATGCTACATATTTGGGCCACAGTTCTAAACTTTAGCAGCCCAAGGACATGACAAGTCAAAGGACAAGTGTGACGACTGACGGGAATATCCGAATACGAAAACAGAACGACAATAACGACATAAACCGATCGATGTTCATTGAGCATTTGATTGTAGCACTAGCACCTCACTCCCTCAAACCACCGGCCATTTCTTTTCTCCAAGTTAAAAAATATAAATGGCGATTCTTTCTATTCCATTTTCTCTCCTAGACCTCAATGTTCGGCGATTCAACAGGTGAGCCTTTCCAATTTCTATCCACGAAAATTTCGAATCTTTTACTCGTCTCTTAAGATTTTGAAACTCCCAGTCCAGAAATTTCCGATTATTACATTCTTGTCTGAAATCCTGGATATACAGATCCTCTGGTATGGCATTTGCTAGTGCGAGCAAAGAAAGAGTTGCTGTTGGTGTCCGAGTCACCGAAGGTGAAGGTAACTTGCCAAAGGTCGTACTTTCCTCTCCTCACGGTAGGTAAGTGTGTATATGTATGTATGTATGTATGTGTAGACTGATAGATACAGAGGGTGAGGTTTTACTTTGTTGTGTAAAGTTATGAATTGACTGTATCGAGTTTTATTTACAAGTGAGGCGGAGATTTACTTGTTTGGAGGTTGTGTGACGTCTTGGAAGGTTGCTGGTGGGAAAGACCTCCTTTTTGTTAGGCCAGATGCTGTTTTCAACAAGAAAAAGCCCATCAGGTTTTAGAATTTTTATAAGATTTATCTTTTCTCTTCTGTTTGGCTGTTAAGGATGATACTGATAATCCCTTCACGTGGATAGTGGAGGTATTCCCCATTGTTTCCCACAGTTTGGACCTGGCCCTATTCAACAGGTATGGCAAATGACTCATCTTTTAGTGTTCGTTCTTGTGTTTTTGTTTGTCTCGGGGTGTTAATGATGGTTCATTTTGGGTGATTCTGATGCTGAGCTTTCAGTCAATTTTGTTGATATAATTTGTGGCTTCTCTGAGGTTTAACTTTTACTTCTTTAGATTTAGATAGGGTTTTGGTTTACGTTAGTGAAAGCCCTGTCAGTCATATATGAACAGTTTCTGTTATTTGAATGAAGGTACTACTACTCTAATTACATTGTGCTTATCACGTTGAAAATTTTGTTTATACAAAACAGCATGGATTTGCAAGGAATATGGATTGGTCAGTTGCTGATTCTGAAAATGTTGATGGAAACCCTGTTGTGACTCTTGAGCTCAAGGATGGTCCTTATAGTCGTACCATGTGGAACTTCAGTTTTCAAGCTCTATACAAGGTAATCCATCACTTCCATAATGGTTTAGCAACTCTGGAGGTGACTTTCAACTGATCTTGATGTGTAATTTATGGACTAAATTACAGCATATTCATCCATTTTCATTTTCTTTCTTCATATGTTCCTCTTTCAGGTTACTCTTGATGCAAAGAGCATCTCTACAGAACTAAGGATTACAAACACAGATAGCAAGCCATTTTCATTTACCACTGCTCTCCACACATACTTTCATGTGCGTTCGTTCCCTTGAAAAAAGTTGTACTAAATAATTCGTTCATGCATCTTACATGAAAATAACCTGCGGTTGTTCATAAAATTTAGATAGTTATGTCTTACATGGTCTAGATAGAAATTGAATCTGGTAAACTACAATTGTGATCATGCAGGCTTCAGTGGCTTTCGTATCTGTAAGAGGTTTGAAAGGTTGCAAAACTCTGAACAAAGATCCAGATCCTACCAACCCACTGGAGGGTAAGGAGGAAAGGTAAGTGACCTTTATCTCTCAGAACACATGTCTTCAAGTAGGGAATGCATGGTGTATTATTTGAATTATAGATCATTTAGTAATTGGAAAAGAATCGTGCTTTCCATTCTGAGAGACGAATAATCTAGTAACAAATATTGATGAAAGACAAAAAGCACAAGATATTGTTGTTCATAGCTTCTTGTCACTCAACTTTTTTTAGTATTGAAAATTGATGAAGATATCATAACGTTTTATTTGACCTCCATCTCATTTGTAAGCCAAAAATAACTACTCAGTCTATCATCAAAATTTGGAGATTGAAACTCAAACTAATAAGGGTCACAGCTTAACATGTTATTTCCATGTCAAAAAACCTTTTGTCTTGTGATTTAGAGTTTGTGTAAATGTTCTGAAAATAGCAACAGCTTACTCATAAGCTGGAAACTTGACTATATTTTGCAAAGATATATGCTAACACTTTCTAACTGTTGTGTTAACGACCCAGGGACGTGATCACCTTCCCAGGCTTTGTAGATTGTGTTTATCTTGATGCCCCCAATGAGTTGATACTTGATAATGGCTTGGGGGACGTCATAACAATCAAGAATACAAAGTAATTTCATATGAACCACTTTTGATGTTTTTCCTAGATTTGGCTGATAATTCCGTCAATGTTGGTGATCGATAATCTTTACCCTTGCAGTTGGTCAGATGCTGTACTGTGGAACCCAAATCTTCAAATGGAAGCTTCTTACAAAGATTTTGTTTGTGTTGAAAATGCCAAGGTATTTAAATATTCAATCTATATGTTTAACTTGTTTGTATTTCTTAGGGCCTGCTTTGTGTATTCTTGATTCATGTGTATTATTATGCGGAGATTACTAATGATAATTCAATCAACTAAATTGTTTTGTTGAACTTGCTCTAGTATCTAGAAAATCTGTAATATTCAACTTCCTCAGTTTGCAGCTTCCTGTCAAATATTTGTCACTGGTCATGCTTTTAACAACTTGATTGTGTGTTTTCCATGCCTGCGACAGATAGGAAAAGTCCAGCTACAACCTGAGCAATCGTGGACAGCTACGCAGCATCTTAAAATTGCCTGAATTGTAGTACTTAGTACATGTAGATATAAAGAGATCAAAATAATTCTCTTTTGCCTTAATTTATGCTTTCACGTTGTAGAGATTACCAGTATATAACGAATCACTCTGCGGCTTTATTTGTATTTGAAACATCCGATGGTCATAAATAAGTTGAATTGTCAGTTCAGATTTTACCCTTTTTAGTGTGAAGAAAGTTTGAGATACATGGCCTAAATCTTCATGCTTTTATCCCCTCCAGTATATCTGAAATCATTAATCATTATCAACGAATGTAATGAAGCTTGATGAAGAAAACCTTGAGTTCAGGAGTGTAAGATGACCACAGGATTCTAATCCAGACAAGGACTAGGCGAAGAGTAAGAATAGCTTGCCCAATACTCATTGGATGAAAACGCTGAAAGTAAAACCTCGTCACAAACGAATTCAAACAACAAAGATCACATATTAAAACAAAACCAAATACTACCAAGTGAAAGCCATTAAAATTGCAATTCTAGAAGTTGTAAGGCAAAAGAAAAGAAGAAAATGAATTTACAGTTGTAGGACCGTTCAGAAGTAGTTCATTTGATGGCCCGTCAAGTAAATCTCTCGTATTGCTTTCCATCAAGAAACCAACATTGAGATGATGCAAACCAAAAGTATGATGGAAATAACAGCCCACAACCAGTACAACCATGCCTTCTTCTTCTTATTCATCTGGTTGACATAGTAAATACTATTTGTTCCACCAGAGATGAAGTTACCTGCATTGGCTACATTATCTTCAATATCATCAATCTTCTCGCCTTGTGTCTCCACAAGAATAGCCATGTCAAGAAAGACCTGATGCAGCTTTTGTAAGCTTCTTTGTATGTCCATCACCGCCTCATGCCTCTCTTTGCTTTTAGAATCCACCTCCTTTTTCACTGGCAAAGTCTGAATTCCCCCACCTCCAGAAATCATCTTTTCGATCATATCCTCATTCGGCTCTTCTCCGGTCACATTGTAATACCTTCTTTTCAGATCATTTCTAAAATCAGTCACAATCTTCTCTCTCAAAACCTGGAATTCATTCATCAACTCTCTAAGTTTAACTCTCATGCCACTTGTGACTGATGTTCTTGTTCTGTCAATATGACTCCCTTCCCTATACAATTCAGAGATTTTGCGATTGGAGATATTGGATCGGTCAAGCGATTCTAGCCTTGCCTTGACAACCCTGGCCTTTCTGAGGACTGCGACTATGTCTGATTCTATTTGGTCTCTCAACCCACGTAGTACTTTAGCACTGTGAACAGACTTGGTCTCTTCATTAAGTGTTTGAAGATTAAACAAGAGATTGGTGATTTCTTCCATTTCAAGCGTGATCCCGTTGGCTTCTTGGAAGAACTTTTCGAGGTTTGGAGAGTCGGTGGGGTTGAGTCTGCCGGATTCAACGTCCAGTTCCATTTCAAGATCCTTCTGGGCTTGTTTCTGTAATTCCACATAACTTAAGAATGATTGTGTCATAAGATCATTCATCTTTGCAAAAGTTCTGCAAATTCCACCTGCCAGAAATGAAATGTTGGTAACCAACTTAGGAAAAACTGAACTTGATATCGATCAGAAACAAAGCATGAATCTTAAAAAGCCAACGAAACTGTAAAAGAGAATGAGAAGTACCCACAAAAGAGATTCAAGATTTTGATCAACTATACTCAAGATGCTTGAGGTTGTCTACGGTTCCCCTGTTGGAAAGAATGCATAATCATTCACGTATAGTTACAAAACAATCACTTTAAGATACAGAAGTAACTCTACAAGAATACTAAATTAAAAGGAACAATATGAAAGAGTTCGTTCTTTGAAGTTGGGTGTTGGATATAGGAAAGGAGTTCCGAAAACCTACAAGAAACCATGAAAATGGAAGAGGAAAACAGAAGATGGGTTCTCTATTAAGTTAAAACCTTGGAGTACGCAATGTGCCTTCCTTTTCCGCAAGAGAACCTGTCGAGAAGCCTCTGATCCTCTCTTTCACTCTCTGGTTTTCGAACGTGGGAAATATGTAAGACAAAAGAATATGTTATGTAGTTATAGGAGTTGTGAAACACTTGCAGATCAGAAACCGAACCGACTAGTTGAGGTCAGTTAAGGCCTTTATCATCATTTGAATTCGAATATTTTCAGAATTATATTACGTAGCCGTTACATAGTCTCCCCAGTGGTAATAGGTTCCATAGATGACGAGCTCCAGTATACATGATTTCACGTACCAGTTGAGCAACCAAACGGCACCGCTGCTCTCTCAGTGCTAACGAAGGTAATTAGGTGGTCATTTCTCTCTAGGAAAAACTATATTTTTACTCCTTCAATTTAATTTAGTCTGCAATTTTTAAAATTTATAATTCAAATTTTGAACTTTGATAATCAATTTATGTCAAATTTATTCTAATATATTTAGAAAAAATCACATATACAGCATCAATAAAATTTTAACTGGACGGTAAAATATAGTTTTCATTAAAAAAAAAAATTCTATTAAGAATATTAACTAAAGCCTTTATATAGAACAGTTGAGATTTTATCCTTTTGATTTAGGATAAATGAAAGAGGAAAGTTGAATCATTATAGCATTTTGTCACATTAATATCCATGGGTTAGTGCCTACTAGTGCAAGCGGTGGGTATTTCGTGTAGAGCCAGGATTTTCTGTCCATTTTATTCTGTCCTTATTCTGTCTCATGAATCTCAGCCATCCATTTATAGGACAGGATAAAATGGACAGAGAATCTCGTACCATAGTGAAGAATGTGATATTTGAGAGCTGTGTTTGTTTGAATGATTTTCAGCTGCACAGAGCTGCCGTATCTGTATTTTATTTATAGAGTTTGCAATAGTACAAGGGATGAGAGAGAGCGCACTAACAGACAAAGGTTGTTGTGCGGTTATGTACATAAAAGATATTCTTTACAGAGGATATTCTTTACTGAGGTTCGTTGTTTGTGTGAGTGTACGTGATTGTCTGCCTGCAGGCTTTACGTCCTCCATACTAACGTCCTTAACAGCTGTAGTGTGCTGTTGTAAATTATTTTCTTTAACATGTCAAGCATCCAATGTTTTGATAATTCTATCATACATCTTAATCTGCAATGAGTCACTGTATTTGACAACACGCTCTCCATCGTCTCCAAATCTAACAGTATAATCCACTCTTTAAAAGAACAAAACCATTCTTTATTGAAAGTCTATGATAAGTAGTGACACTAGTGTCCA
Organism: Erythroxylum squamatum; assembly: GCA_025629845.1. Taxonomy (NCBI): domain Eukaryota; kingdom Viridiplantae; phylum Streptophyta; class Magnoliopsida; order Malpighiales; family Erythroxylaceae; genus Erythroxylum; species Erythroxylum squamatum. The sequence continues at coordinate 7,702,752 of JAOTBA010000205.1, forward strand.
TCACACATCAATATGTAGAATTAAACTTGTGTATGGTTCGTTTCAAAAAAAAAAAAAACTTGTGTATGGTTAAAGTGTCATTACCTTTTCTATCCTTTTTATCGAAACTCTCCTAGACTACAACAACACTTTTTCTTTTATCTATTTCCTTTTTCTTGTTTCTACTCTTCCGTTATAATAATCCCTCTTAAAGTGTCTTTTAACTTTATAATTAAAGCATCGAATAGTTTTAGCCTTTGAATTAGATTAGGACTTACTCTTATTTTCATAATCTGTTTCCTCATTCCTTCCTCAACCGACAACCAAACTCAAATATGATACAAATTGATATGTACCAAAGACCTTTTTCTTCAATTCCTTGAACGGCATGACATCCTTCACTTTACTAACAAAATAGTCTCTCTACTATATAATATGGTATCAACAAATTCTCATATAAATTATGTAAGGAACACAAATAATTATTTCTTGATCCTTGTCTTTATTTCAATCCCACACCTTATAGGTCCAAGATGATCTAATTAAAATTACCGATGCAATCTTTGCCTCTGTACTTTCTAGCGTCCTAAGCGTATACAAATGTTTGCTTTGATATAAATAATCAGTAGTAACTTAAACAATGAAACTCTATTTTTTAAAAATGTTTAGCAACATTAAAACTCTATTTCACTAGAAACATGAAATTATTAAAACTCTGCTTTATTATAATTTAATACTTATCTCAGAACAACATATTAAAAAGTGTACATGGACATTGTTGCAGGAACCCAACGTCCTCATTTTTAGTTATAAGATTGAAGTTTCAAGTATAATATTGCAGTGAAAGTATTTTCCTTCTCTTTAAAATATTTGAGCTTAAAAAAAAAAGCACTTTCATAAACATAATCTTTGATCTTACTTTTGACATTTTCAATTATTTCCAAGTAATAAATCTAAATGCGAAGAAAAGAAAGCATAGCTATATCCTCATCGTTAAGCATTAGCTGGAAGGCCTTAACTACTGACAACTAATTACGATAGATCAGAACTTCTTAAGTTATAATCGTTGACTTAACTGAACGGCATTTTCGAGAAATAAAAAAAAAAAGGCTTCATTCAGAGCATTTTAGGAATAATTTACGGGGCATGCTGCTATTCTTATTATATGTTAGTCAAACAATCTATATATGATCTAGTTGATTTGGGAAATAAGCAAGTGGACGGGCGGAGCGCTAGCTTCTGGTAAAGTAAAGTTATTTAAATACTTGATTATAGAAATTAAATTATTAACGCGTTTATCATTGACTTTGTTAAGACTAATTAAGATTGTTTGGTCGAAACCTTGGTCTTAGTTTGGTTGCCTGCTACTCCCTTGGTGGTTGGCATTTAGAGTAGGTGAGGCTTAGCATGGTTAATTTTGTGAATAAATGAAACTACTAAGTTGGTTAAAACTCAATCGTATACAATGTCATGTTATTGAATCAGATTGCCTATTGCTT
>JAOTBA010000205.1:7711512-7724344 GCA_025629845.1 Erythroxylum squamatum
ATGCTTGGGTTTAAGTATTCTAGAACCCATTTTAGTGATTTTGCATTGTGGAATTTTCTATTGGATTCCTATTGAATAAGACTTGGTTTGTTTTAGGAAACCAAGAGAATCCTACCTAAGAGCAAGGGGAAGGACAACCTTGACTTGGATTTTGCAAGCAAATTAGGTGGGTAATATATTTATGATTATTGTGTGATTGGGCAAATTCTTGCCTATGTGTGTATGCTTACATTACATGAAATTGAATTGTTATGGGTGTTGAAAATGTATGATGAATTGTGATTATGTTATACCTTGAAAAAGGTTATAGCATTTTGTATAAACAAAAAGAAGGAAAATGCATTATGATATGTTCTATGTTATGCTTTAAAAGATGTATGACATTTCGATACAATGAAATTTGTGATCGACTGAATTGAGTATGAAATTGATTGTGTTTGGACGAAAGAGGATTCGTTTCGTTCGTCACGTGAACGTTGACAAGAGCCTTCTTCCGACTGCCCGTTTGTGGCATATGAGCTCTGAAAACGGACTCATTCTGTTCATGGTGTAAACTTCGGTTTCTTCATTCTATTTCCATGGAACCCTCATGCCATTTGTTTGTGCATTACATATTCGATTTGTCAAGTATGATGCATAATTGAGTGTCATGTTTTGATGGATGAATCTTCATAAGATGTTCTATATGATGACATTTTGAATTATGAATTTTGAGTTAAAATTGCTAGATTAAATGGGATATATATATATATATATATATATATATATATACTTTGTTACATTTATATATATGTGTGTGTGTGCTTGAAGTGTATGGCTCGTTGCCAATGGCTATAAATGTATAAGCCACTGAGCTTCACAGCTCACCCCATTACCTTCCACTCCGCAGGTGAAGAAAAAGCAGAAAAGCATTGATCCTTGCAAAGTTTGGCAAACACCAAGAATGGAGACTTTTGTAGTTAATTTAGTTCAGAAACTTTTGGTATTTAGAATCACATTAAGCATAAGCATTCAATTGTATCATGTGTATTTTGTATTTTTGTATCTTGTAATAAGCCAAAGGGGTGGTTTTTGAAATGTAAAGATATTATGAAAACAAGCATTTTATTCTGTAATGGGCCCAAGTGATTACTGAAACTCTGATGTGTTCAATAATGTTTGCATCTTTTGTGACTGAAATTGTTTTAAATAAATCGGGCCGATTTGATTATCGATTTTTCGCATATGCGTTTATTGTTTAAGAAATTTGCAATGAGGTTCGACCGTTTACTGGCTCCGAATGTTGGGCTCCGGAAGCGGAGTCTAGTATATTTGAAATCCTTGGTTCGTGCCATAACATACTCAATGATTTTATGGAGGGTTTGAATCACCAAGGTGAAGATGTATGGAGGCAAGGGATCTCCTTGCCTAATACCTTTGCTACTTTGAAAAAACCTGGTAGGTTGGCCATTCATCAAGATGCTATAGTTGTTACGCATTGTTCAATCCGCCTTATGAATATTCCTGGAAATGCCATAGATTGTAGAATATTTGAGATGAAGCTCCAATCAACATTATCATAGGCTTTCCTAAGATCAATTTTAATACAACAACTAGGTTTGCTTTTCTTTTTAGAATAATTGTTAATGAGCTCTTGAAGTAACAAAATGTTATCACCAATTAGTCTTCTAGGTATATAAGCACCTTAAATGTAAAATAATCTTATTTATAATGATTCTAATTATAAAAATAAATTTATCTAACAACAATCTCATTTCAAAAAATTATAAAACTACAAATTCAAAATTAATTAATATCAGACATATTTACTTTTTATTTTTCTATTGTAAAATATATGATTTGATAATTTTTATATGATGTCACAAAATTTTCAAATAGGTTTAACATGAAGTTTCAAATGTATTGTCTATCAAATCTATTTATATATTCTACTTAATTTTTATTAATATTTAATATTTAATTTCCATTTTTAATGATATTGTAAATATTGGTTAAATATATTGTAATTAATATAATGATATATAGTAATTAATATAATAATATATGAATGTATAGATAATAATTGTCAATATTATAATGTTATATGGTAATTAATATAATGATATATAAATCTATAGATAATAGATAAATTTTGTCATATCTTAATTATATATTATTCTATGTTATTATATTATTCTATTTATTATATATAAATTTAATATTATTATATAGATAAATTTGTATATTATATAATAATTTACATAAATAATATTTTGGTAAAAATTTTAAAAATCATTGCTAAATTGTTCGTACTTTGGTGAAAATTTTAAAATTGTTGTCAAAGGGAATATTTATGGAATAAAAAAACAATCTTTGGCGATGATTATGGTTAGCGACAATTAATGAAAGTGTGCCCCAAATCCAGTGCTTATGATTTTGATTCATTTATACAATAACAAAAATCTCACTCAAATGGGTTTTCAATTGAAAGTCCCACAAAGCACAATCACTAAAATTGGTTCTAGAATACTTACACCCATGCATTTTCTATACTCCATGAACTAAAATCTTTCCAAAAATCCAAAAGAATCAAAATGATCATACCTTCATTCTTCACCAAATGAAGGGACCTTTGGCTCAAAGGGAAGCTCTTTTCTTCCTCTACCTTTTTCTCTTCTTGAACAAACTCAAAATCTCTCTTGAAGGCTAACACAATTGAAACCCTAGCTTATTTTCTCTTCTTTTTTCTCCTTCTCTTCTTCTCTTTGTATTTGTCTCTCCTCTTCATGACACTCTCTCTTTTTCTCTTCAATTTCGTTCTTCTCTCTTCTTAAAATTCAAGACCACATTTCTTCTTCCAATTATGCCCTTAATGATTGAGAATTGTCCAATTTGCCATTCCATATGCCTTATGTCTTTTATGCTTAAATGTCTTGCCAAAAACACCCTTGAATATTTCTACAATCTTAACACTTTAATTTAGAAAAAGTTCCCCTTGTCTTAAGTTTCTAATGACACCAAAATCATTCAATTTGGTTCAAAAATCTGAAAGTATTACCACAAACACTTTCAGATTGTTATTAGACTGAAACAGTGTACTATACTTAAATTCCACCCAAAAATTGAAAGTTTTAGAGACTGAATTAGATTTCAATTTCTTCATACCATTTGTAGCTCATGTCTCTAGTTTAGTTTGAAACAAGAATCATCTCATTTGGAGTTCCACAGATCAAGATATCATCAAAATACTAAAGCATGTTCAGTAAAATATCCAATTCATACTCTTCCAATCGATACCCTTACATTGATTCAAATAATCTTTTTCCGAATCAACACCAAAAGCTATAACCTTTCATGGATACGTAAAAAGAAATGTGTTAGGAGTCTATTGGTCCAAGATTCACTTCAATTGAAGGTCGGATAACAAGGTTATGGCCAGAAGAATCAAGCAAGGTTTGGCCCTCAATCATATTGAACCTGTCTTGGGACAATTAGCATAACTTTTAATAGAGATGTTGGATCAAGATTATTCTTAGACGGTTTGAAAGAAGACTTCAATATATACAACTTTCATGAAGATCTAGAAGACAAAATCGATCATCTACAGGGCCAAAAATAGGAACATACGATATGACATCACTTATATACGATGTGACATCATCAGACAATATAAAATTGGTAAAATTGCTATAACTTTCCCTATAGTTATCAGATCAAGGTGTTCTTTAGATGGTTTGAAAGAGGACTTCAATATCTACAATGTTTTTGAAGACCTCAGAGACAATTTCTATCATCTGAAGGATCAAAAATGGACCAGACGATAACATCAGATGAATAGTGCGCAGAAGAAGAAGTTTCGGTCACATAAGCAAAAAGTAGACGATAGCATGAAGCAGACGAATCACAAAACAGACGAAGCAAAAGGTAGACGATAGCATGAAGCAGACGAATCAAAGTCAACTTAAGACGAAGCAAGACGATGCAACTCTTAAGACGAATAGAGTCAACTTAAAACGAAGCAAAGTCAAGTTAAGATGATGCAACGCTTAAGATGAATGACATCATCACAGACGATATGACGTTATCACAGACGAAGCGTCTTTACAGACGATACAACTTTACAGACGAATCATCCTTACAGACGATACATCTTCACAGACGATATGACGTCATCATAGACTAAGCGTCTTTATAGACGATACCACTTGATACTCCTAAGAATCTCCCAAAGTACTGCACCCAGTTCTCAACTTCATGACAAATTTTGATATTCTTATAGACAGAATTTAAATCTGTTGTCTTCATAAAAAATGTAGCCATGTGTCTCTAGCTTAATCCAAATCAACAATCATCTCGTTTGGATAACTAGAGAAAAACATGAACACTAATAACCGAGCATACACATATTTACATATTCTTTATCATCTTACTACACAAATTCAACTTCATTTTTGCTTTCATTTTACTTCTAACTTTCACCCTAGTTCTTCCCATTTCATAATCTCTTATCTTCCAAAAACACTAGAGCAAATCATGAATCTATCCACATTTCTCATTCACTACTTTACTCTTGTCTATCATTTCTCATTAAAAAAATTTCATTCATTTGTTCTTTACTCATGACTAATTACCAAAATTTCTCATTTAATAGTTCTAATCTGCTAAGAAAAGTTCGGGATCCAACATGAAGCTACAACAATATTACAGTATTTCGCGTCCACTATGAATTTCTAGCTAAGTAGGTGCTTCTAAAAAAAGCAAGGTAAAGAAAATGAAATTTAATTACAATTCACGGCCACTACAAAACAAAAAATAGGAGTTATAATTGTCACTTAGTTCTCAAATTTGCATTAAATAGAGAGGCGACATTGTTTCCTATCATTGTCGCTCGTATCTAGTTCACAATATTCTCAGCTAGGTGGTACTTGTCAAGCTCCTTTTGCTGGTCGATTCGACAATTGTTTTCTTTCTATATCATGTATATGGAAGTGATGAATGTCAATTTATGAAGTACTGCATTCTCTTTGTTTGGTTTGGAGAAGTTGATGAATAGATTCAAGGTCTGCTCCCACTCAAAGGAAGGGTTCATCGCATCCACCATATATTGTATCCTACTCCATATGGCTTAGTGTATTCACAACCGAAAAATAGGTGATCACGATTGTCATTCTCATTACAACATAATACACATGAAGTTTCAGTCGACCGAAACCACCTGCATTTTGTTCGGAGTCTATTTTTGATAACTAACCAAGTAATAAAGGAAGCTTTGGGTTTAAGGAATTTTTCCAGATGAGGGTGTACCATGGGACTTCCATCGTGACATCCCTGAATATCTTATGACAGGATTGATTTGTGAAAAGCCCTTGTTGGTTTGGGATAAGGTTGTATACTGCTGGATCTCAAACCCCGCGTGTCAGTGGAATTTCTACTGAATTATTGTTGTTATATTTTTTTAATAATATATTCATTTAAGATTAAATTATTAAACAATTTTAGAATTTTACTTAATTTTACAATAATAGTCCGAACTTTAAAAAATAAAGTTAAAATGCTGAAACTTTAAATTTTCGTAAAAATAATATATCATTAGACTCCCTGTTATACTTCTCCCTTATGAACGAAGTAGCCGATCTCATAGACTAAAATATGAAAAATACTTAAACAAACATCTAGGTGCTTGTTAGAGAATAAGTTCACTGAATATAAGAATTCTATTTGGATCATTACTTGTACATCTGTGAAAATTCTCACTGTGATGAAATCACTTGACTTGAGATCACCAAAATATCTCATATAGGGATTGTTATGTTTTGATATTACTTATGACATATTCTAGTTAAAAGTAGCTTAGTTGGTAATCATTGGATTTAGTATGAACTATATAAAGATAATTGAGTGATCAATATAGGATTCATCACCCTAAAATAATTAGGAAGAATGTTATGATGTTCTTGTTTAATATTGACTAGAAAAAATTCTTAGACCAAGGTGGAATGACATTTTGTACAATAGTTTACAAATGTCAATAATAGAATCAAATACTACTAGTAGAGAACTAATATGATCGAACTCAAATAGTGTAGACACTAATTCTATATTATATGTATAATTGGAATATTATAAGATGAAATGATGACTTATATGTAAAATGATAGCAAGATTAGTAAACATCATTTTGACATTCCTAAATATTTGAGTTGTCATAAATAATTGCTAGACGCCAATCTCAATCTACATATATCCATTATTTAATCAAAGAATTAAAGATAAATTAAAGGAGTTTAATTTATTTAATCTTAAATATAATTTAGGTTTATAATTTACATTCATTGCTAACAGATTTAGAGGCCTAATGGATTACACAAATAATGTGTTGAAAAGACAAAATGTGTTTTAATAAATTTGGACTTGATTATAAAGTTTCAGAAACTTTATGAATAAAATATGAGATATTAAATAAATAATAATCAATAACATATATTAGATTTTATTTGGAAAAAAATGGTATTTAATTAGAACTAATTGTAATTCTAATTAAAGTTTAATTAAAATTAAAGAACTTATTATAAACTGACTTAATTAAACTTCAAGGAAGGTAGCACTTTTTACCTAACTCTCTTTACAATAGTTATAGAGTTTTCTTAACATGTTCTATCGATACCATTAGAGGTTGGACAAGTTTAAGGTTATAGTAGTTGAGGCAAACCAGCTTCAAAAATAATTCGAAGAAAACAATCAGAAAGTTAAGATAAACGTGATTAGTTACATCAACAACATTAATAAGATGTTTAATGGCTAGTTACTTTTTTTAGAAAAAATTGAAAGTTAGAGCGTTTTAGCGTCACTTTTAAATTGAGTAAAGTTAAGAATTTGTTATAATTTACCCTCATAAACAATAATTAATTTTTTATTACTTTTGTTTAGAATTGTTTTGGAAGCATCTTTCTAATTTGATTAACAGTTTTTAAAGTAATATTAATCAAGAATAATACAATATTCTGTTTAATTTTTTTAATGTGATAAATTTTATATTAATTACCTAACTACCAAAGACTACTGCAGTACTTAAGACAATTCTTGAGCAACATTAAAATATAACAATTTCTATATAAATACTATTAAAATTTTAAATAAAATTATAATATATACAGTCACAACTATTAAATTTTTTTATAGATACATAAATGACATTTCATATGAAAATGTCATGTCAAAGTAATTAAATAAACTTATTATCTAACAAGCCTCACACATTTATTTAAATGTTTCAATATTTTAGTTCATGAAAAAGATTATTTTTTCAGTAAAATTATAGAATATGCTAATTTTTTCTCTTATTAATGTCTAATATTAAAAAATGAAATATTTTTGATTAAAAACATGCCATAATTATACAACTAGGATTGGACATAACACCAAAAATTACTGGTCATGAAATTTGGTAAAATCCTGGTTCTTGATGGGATCCCCAATGTAGACATAAGTATGTTCTTTTTTTAAAATAGAAAATAATAGACCTTGTCAATGTAGATGTCCTTGGAATAGATGTGTGTTTCCGTAGAAGATATAGTTAACACATTCATATCATAGACCGTGTCTAAGTATGTTATTTTCTTTTACTTTTCCAAAAAAAGATTTAATACATCTATAATTAAAGTTATTTTCTGATATAATTAGAAGACATGTCAATTAAGTCCACCTTCTTTGCCGCCTCGATCACCACGATAACCTAATAGCTGTCATCATTTATGCCTCTGATTAATAAATGCATAAATATCTAGTGAATTCAAGTTCATAGAACTTGACGACGACAAATATTGTCTTATCAGAAATCGTTTTGTTTTGTTTAATAGATTGAAGTAAAGCTATATCTAGTATAAATAAAACGTCTAAACAAGAAACATTCTACCTTATTTGACGACTATTACAGATTTCAACTAATTTTCGCTAATCACAGTAATTATGCTTAGAGAAAAGTACGTTATAGAGCCCCCATCGCGAGGGATTTTGCCTTTGAAAGAGGCTTTAACGTCATCGACCATGATATTAACATAGTCAGGGAGATACATTGCAGGGGCCCAAAAAATCAGCCGGTCATTTGGTTGTTACTTCGCAAGGCCGACAAATCGCATCAACACAAGGAAATGGGCATAATAAAATTAAAAAAACATCCAGTTTACTGTGTAAAGATCGTGAAGCAAAACCAAAAGTTAAATGTTTGCCAAGTAGCCCCAGCCAGCGTCAGGCTTCTGTAAATACCAGGACCCTTGTGAGCAAGTGCATAAATTCCCAGGATGTTGAGCATTTGAAGTCAACTTATGTTTCTTTTCTATGACCCTTTTGGGTGACTGATTCCGTCTAATTGGCATTTTCAGGTTTCTGGCTTTCGGGGGACTTTCCTTCATTTTTTTAGGTCTGGACCAACTAACATACTATTTCCTAAGAACAGGTAATCTATTCCCAACCTTAATGCTGAAGCTCAACGGCTGACAAAAGGCAGCGCTTTAATTGGAGAGCTTCAGAAAAAAACTTAGTTGGCTCCAATTAGAACTTTCGATTTTGAGTCTTATACGAAAGCGGATCAAAGAGTTGAGTCTTATTTCTAATGCTGTAAAACATTCAAGGAAACATTTAACTAGTTTCTAAAGAAGAACCATACTCCTAAATATAACAAGTACATATATATCACCACCTTCACCTCCTCCGTCAAGGAAATTTGGCAAGAGAAATAATAAAAGATTTTATAATACTACTCGTACTAAAAAGGAGGTTTTCAACTCTTTGACTGGTAAAATCTGGGAGAAAATTCTCTATTTTACTAGATCAGAAAGGTTATTACTTAATGTAGCCTCATCATGGAAAATTAATTATTAATATAGAGCAGGAGCAAAAAAAAGATGGAAGAATGAAGGTTCCTATGAAGCCTGAAAAGTTTTGACAGAAAAGGCTTAGCCAATACAAAAGATTGAAAGAGAGAGCATCGAGAGAGAAGAAAGGAATTCTGAAAATTTTATTTCTAAACTGATCTTCTCTCTATTACATCATTTTCTTTTATAATACAAATGTAACAAATTATGTTTTTGAGAATATCACAAATGTGTAGCTGTGAGCTTGCCACCTCACTGGTTCTAGAAGAATTCACACAGCTTGCACAACAAATTTCCTTGGAGAGTAATTCCGGTGTTGAAGAGTCTATAGAATAATGTTGGTCTTTCATTTAAAATGTTCCTATGGTTGCTTGTGTACGTCACTGTTGAGTAGACTTGTATCTGTAATTAGAATTATATAAATTAAAACTCCTTTTAATTTATCTTTAATTCTCCAATTAAACAATTTATAATCATAGATCAAGATTGGCGTCTAGCAACGCATCATGACCACCCAAATATTCAGGAATGTCAAATTGGTTTTGACTAACCTTTCCGTGCATGATTTTTCCGTATAATTCAATCCTTTCATCAACCAATGTTCCAATAAGACATAGAGCATGGAATTAATGTCTACTCTATTTTGAGTCCAATTATATTAGTTCTCCGCTATTAACTATTGATTCAATTAATGATATTTGTGAACTGTTTACAAAATATCATTCCACCTTGGCCAAGGATTTCCTTAATCAATATTAATCGAGAACAACATAACATTCTCCCTAATTACTTTAGGGTGATGAATCTTATCTTGATCATTCAACTATCTCCATATAGTTTGTGCTACATCCAACGACTACCGTTTAAATGACCTTTGATAAAATAGATCATGAATAGTATCAAAACATAGCAATTCCCATACAAGATAACTTTGATGACCTCAAGTCAAAGGATAACTTATACAATCATCACAATGAGAATTCCATATACATATAAGTAATGTTCCAAATGGATTTCTCATATCGGGTCTGTTCAGTGAACTTGTTCTCTAGTAAGCACCCACACGTTTGTTTAAGTATCTCTATACTTTATCCTATAAGATCGACTTCTTCCTTCATAAGGAAAAACAAAACATGTGCTAGTCTTTTTTCATTCTATTAATGTCCAATCTTAATAGAACAATGACCAGAAACATTTAGTAATAATACATAAATGCAATATGAATCTCATAATTATAATCTCATTATAATTTTATTTACAATGTATAATTATCCCATGGACTTTATCATATACATCTAAACATGTACAAATAAAGAATGCCTTTTAAATAATTTGTCGCTAAATTAGAACCAAAGCAATTGGTTGTAGGGCATAAACTAACGATTTCCCACTTACACTGCCAATCGTTTAAGTATCTTATACCATTTCACCATATGACGATTATTCTACTACTGGGGCAGTGGCTTAATAAGAGAATTCTACAAGATTCTCTATAGTGAGCACTTGGTTAAATCTTACATCTCCCGTCTTAATTATCATCATAATTAAGAAAATTTGCCTAAGCACATCCTTAGATCTTCGATGAGACATTAGCTCCTTATGCATGCCCAATGGCTCTAATGTTCTACAGTACATTACTGTCTTGAACAATGCAAAAAAACTTTATCAAGTTCACTAAAGAACTAGTTGATCCAATTAATCATTTCCACTAAATGAAAAATGTATTATGGCTTAACTAGCAACCAATTGCTATATTGGAACCTTTCCAATCCTAAATGATATTGTTCTAAGTAAATAAACCTTCTAAAGTTATATCCTTATTATCTTGAACTCAATTATCAATTCACTCATAGAGTAATGAATATCTTCAATACTTCACAAGTATTTGATATCTTAATACTAAATATCTTTAGTACATTATCTATGCACTTGGACTTAGAATAAGTTAACAACGTCCAATCTATCTCTATAGATCTAATTCCCATAATTAAGTTGTCACCTTTTCATATCCAGCAAGAGTTGTTCTTGGAAAATTATGTTTTTAACAATTAAAAGTTAGAATTATTATTACCTGTGAGTAATAGGTCTCCACATACTCTCATTTAAAAGAACAACTATACTCTCACTAACCTTCTTGCAAATATGATAAATTCACAATCATCTTCAAAATAAACTATTTGAATTCATTCTAAAAGTAAATCTTTCAATGTCTCGTAGCCTTTTAACTATACATCAAATGTATCGTTAAAGGCATTAGTTCCAATTAGATGTAATGTTATGAGATTTGAACCTTTCAAATTCCTTCTTACTCCCACTATTTATCTTGAGAACCATTCTCCTATAAGTATTCATTGAATCAAACAATTTGTTCAATGGATCTGTAAAATTATATCCAACCTTTTGGATATCTGATAACCCTTTATTACTCAATTTAGTTCTAAATTAAATGGATAATATATGCTTCAGCTAAGCATCATTAAATCATTAGCTTTAATTATTTCAAAGACTTATCGTTTCATATCTAATATGAAATCTTACTAATTGATTTAATTGGAACTATAGAATGTAACTCATTATACTAGGCATTGCTATAAAAGAAATATTATGTATCATACAATATCTCATATTGTATTTTACTTCGTACATAAAACCATACTCTTATGAATTTAGTTATGAAAGTATTTACTACAGAATCTCATTCTCTATAGAAAACCGAAAATTTAAAACTTGCCACAAAAATCTCATTGATGTGCTTCAACATTCTCAGTGCTTAACTTTTACTTAGATTTAAACAGTTTGAACCTTTCAAAATTTTAAATCATCATTTCATTTAATACGTACGACTATATCACATAAAGTCATTAGTAATCTAATGAAATATAAGTATTATCCTTTTTATGAATTGTTATCCTTTCACCAAAGGTTGATTTAGTTATTTTTCAACTTTACAAGTTTCACAAGTTCCATACGATTCATAACCAAAAGGATAAATATATATCATAGTATGTAACTTTATGATTCTCGTTATGTTGATTTAACCAATATAGCATAAAAGGATAATCTCGGTTATCTAACTTTTTATTCTTGCCATTTATGTTTAGCACAAGTCTCCTTTGATCCAATACATAAACAAACTATTTGCATAAACTTGGATCAACTACTTTTACTTAACAATCTATTTCTTATCATACTTTGAACATTACAATAATGTCGAATCGAAATTCAGTATCAAATACACATAAGCATGAACTAGAAAATCATATGATCTCTATCATATCACATATAGGCAAGAAAAATAATGCAATCATTTTCTTTTAATGACAACTATTATCATACTATAGCAAAGCCTTTAATTGTAGTCATCAATCATACTTTAAGTAGGCTAAATTAAATGGAATAATTCCAATAAGATACTATACCTTTTAGCGTTACTCAATGCAACTTCTTGCATCTTGCTACATGTTGCTAACATCTTACATGTTGTCTTCAAAGTTTATAAGATATTAGTCAACTCAAAATGTCAATACATTTTGTCATCTATATGATTTAGACATATTTCTAAAACTTTGACACCGAATTCTCAACAGGGATTATATCATAATAACATAATGGACATACAATTTTCTATCTAACTTTTGATAACTTTTCTCAAACATATCCTATATCCAAGAACTTGAGTTCACTAACTTAGTATCAACTATATTAACTAAGGTAAATTCCACTAAGAATAAAATATAAGTGTAAGAGAAACAAGTAATTAATTATATGTCATAACTACTAAATAAGATTAGAACTTTAATCATGCACTTAGTTACTCCACTATTTTATTCGAAATAATAGCCCTCACTACTATTCAGAAAGATTACTCTAATCTTTTTAGTGGGCTAGGATCCCATTCAAATATAATTGACCTTGAGTTTGCTCAACAAACCAACTAGACTTAAATTAGGTAGATAACAACTTTATCAATCACATCTCATATG
>JAOTBA010000205.1:7750969-7761465 GCA_025629845.1 Erythroxylum squamatum
TTCGGTTATACTTCACGTTGTTGTATGGTCTTTTCCGCAGTATATTTTGAATATTCGGGCCATACGCGATCCAACATAGCCCTCATTCGATGGACAGGCAGCTCCATGGGCAGGGTCCCTGCCTCACCCTCCAAGCTAGAGCAGACTTGGATCGACCTCTCCCTCCTGATGAGATCAAAATGGGGTTCTTTGATATGGCACTTAACAAGGCCCCAGGATTTAATGGCCTACCTACTTTATTCTTCCAATCACATTGGGATATTGTGGGCCCTTCCCTGACATTATTCTTCCAGCGAATTTTCTGACATGAGGTCTGGGAATCTGGTCTAAACCGCACCATTCTGGTTTTTATACCGAAGATCCCATCTCCCACTTCGATCAAGCAGTTCCGACCCATTGCTTTATGCTCGGTAATTTACAAAGTCATTACCAAAATCATTGTTAATCGGCTTAAACCTTACATTGACGATCTGATAACCCCCACCCAATGTAGTTTTTTCCCAGGGCGCTTGATTACAGATAATATTATTATCGCCCAAGAAGTCATTCACACAATGAAAAGAAAAACAGGTCAAAAAGGTATGATGGCTATCAAAGTGGACCTTGAGAAAGCTTATGGCTGCCTCTCATGGGATTTCATCCAAGATACCTTATTCAATGTAGGCATTCCTGAGTCACTGATTAATCTCATTATGCAGTGCATTTCCTCAGCTTCCCTACAAGTAAGGTGGAATGGCGAACTTAGTGAGACTTTTAGGCCATCTCGAGGCATTCGACAAGGCGACCCCATATCACCCTATCTCCTTGTCCTATGTATGGAACGCCTAGGACAATCAATCACTCACGCTGTGACACAAGGCAGATGGTGCCCTATTAAATTAAGTAAAAATGGACCGCCACTCTCCCACTTGTTCTTCGCTGATGAGCTCATTCTTTTCTCAGAAGCCTCTATGGATCTAGTGGACATTATTCGGGATACTTAAGTTCTTTTTGCATTGCTTCAGGACAACGTGTTAGCCAAGCTAAACCTAGATGCTTCTATTCAAAGAATATTCCTCACTCAACAGCTCACTCTTTAAGCAATGCACTGGGCTTCATCCAGGCGCAAGATCTAGGACGCTACCTAGTCGTTCCTCTTCTACATGACCGGGTGAACAAGCAAACCTATCAATATATTCTGGACAAGGTTCACTAACGCTTATCAGGCTGGGCTTCCAAACTGTTGTCCTTTGTAGGACGCATCACTTTAGCCCAATCCGTTATAGCAGCTCTACCCAACTATACCATGTAGACGGTTCGGCTGCCCCGCAGTCTTTGCGATGCACTAGAGAAGTTAATGCAGCAATTTTTGTGGGGATTGTCTAATGGTCACCAACGGATTCACTTAATTAACTAGAAGGACGTTTGCAAACCAAAAGAGATGGGGGGTCTTAGCCTTCGAAAAATTCGTGAAACCAATGATGCCTTCTTAGCCAAATTAGGATGGACCCTGCTTGCCAAGCCGAATGCTCTATGGGTTCAAGTTCTCACGGCAAAATATAACTTTGATGTTAAAAATCCCCCCACCACTATCGACACAACCGGCGGATCCATGATCTGGAAGAGCATCAAAACCACCTGGCACCTAGTGCTTCAGGGCATGAAATAGGTGATTGGAGATGGCGCTAAGACCCGATTCTGGCTGGACCCTTGGGTCAAGGGCGTGGGACATCTTATTGACCATACCATCAACCCTATTCCTACTCCTTCTCGTAACCTCAAGGTCCAACATTTTGTCAACAGTGACGGGAATTGGAATTGGGATGCATTCCAAGCCTATCTCCCTTCGTCGATCTGCAGATCAATAGCAGGAACTTTCCCCCCACAACAATACCTAAGGCAGAATAAATTAAGTTGGCGAATATCAGACACTGGACAATTCACTGTCACTTCCACTTATTCTATGTTAATGGATCACGAGGACATAGAACCTTCCAGACTTTGGAAGGTAATCTGGCTTTGGAATGGCCCTCAACGCATCCTAACCTTCCTCTGGCTCCTTACTCAAGATCGGTTACTCACCAACATCGGGTCAGAAGGCACCTCATTACAGATGCAATATGCTATCACTGTGCTCTTGATGAATCCTCACAGCATACGGTGAGAGACTGCAGCAAAGCTCGCCAAGTGTAGAACATTTTCCCTCCTCACCTAGTGAATAGTGATTTTTTCGCTATGCCGCTTCGACAATGGCTCATCACAAATCTTCAAGACCACCGAAGTGTGTTTGGGCAGGATTGGTCGATCATCTTTGGGGCCACTTGCTGGCTCTTATGGAATTGGAGAAATATGACACTTTTTGATGAGCAGTTTATTTGGCCGTCCTCACCCATTTTTGTTATTTTGTCTTATGCAGATCAAATCCGCAAGTCAGCTACTTGGCAGAGGAGTGCTATTTCGAGACCCCGCCCTCGACACGAGCAGCTCATAGGCTGGTGCAAATCTCCTAATGGATGGGTCAAGTTAAACACGGATGGCGCGAGTAAATGCTCCGCATTGTCAGTTACAGCCGGAGGCATCCTCCGCGATAGTGTAGGTAATTGGCTAGGAGGTTTCATCCAGAATCTCGGTTGGTGCTCATCGGTGTCTGCCGAACTCTGAGGAATGTATACAAGGCTCATGCTCGCGTGAAACCTCGGTTATCTTCGGATCGAACTTGAAATAGACTCGGTAGCGGCGATCAATCTCATTTTTTCCTCGACGAGTCGATCACAGATTCTCAATCCCATAGTTCAGGATATTAATGCACTATTTACTCAGAACTAGACGGTAGTACATCGTTATCTATACTGCAAGAGTAACAGATGTGCCGACTGGCTTGCGAACTATGCTGAGCATTTTGATATAGGCACTATTTATTTTGATACTCTACCCATTAAGTGTCATGTACTCCTTCTAGAAGATATGTCAAGAATCTGTTCCACGACTTGTCGTATATTCTTTTTATTACCGCTTTATAAAAAGAAAGGAGTTGGGTTCCATGCGATATAAAAGCCAGATTCAATTCCTAAAACTTTTTACGTTGGCCAGCCACTCACGTGGACGGTTTGGTCTGGCAATTTTATAATAATCATATAACTGATTTTTTCTTCAGGGAAAAGACAATCTCTTGCACCGAAAATAGAGAAGAAAATAAGAAAGATGACTAAGACTTCATTTTCCCAAGACTCGATGCCTGCCCTGCTCATGCTCATATTCTACAAACTGAAGAATACACTTTAATTCCAGAGAACATATGTCCTCGACACATCATCTCATTCATACAAACCTCATTCACATCCTACGGTCACGAGTGGCGGAAGACTGGCCGTTGAAACTGTGTACACGAACTGACGGTGCGTTTTCTTCCTTCTTTCACCTTCCATTACTAAAGCAACCTTTCGCTCTTTATTGGTCTCTCTACTCTACATATTCGCTAACGGAAGTGATCATATTTACATTAGTACATTATCTTTTCTTATCTTCAAGCCTTCCTTTCACTTTAGGGGTTCTCTGTAAGTTCTTCCTTTTATCTTTAATCTATGTACCAAGAACCATTCTTTTTTCATTTTTTTAATCTTGGATTTTCCTTTGAATTTCTATCTGGGTTTTCGTTCTCTCGGAGAGTTGATCAGTTGTTTGACGAGTGCCCATCTTATTGAAGCTTGTCTTTTTAGTGTTATCTGTGTACTTCTTTTGTTAATTTCTTAATGGAATGTAGTCCGGCCAATAGTAGAGTACTAGTGTTGTTTGATTCTTATAGTTTTGATGATGCGGTTGTTGATATTTGGATCTTGAAGAGTTTGAGTTCGCTAGTTGAACGCCCTTGTTTTGTCTTAAACAAATTCAGACTGTTCTTTGCTTGCTCTTTTTACTAGGATTTGTCCTATCGTGTGTTTCTGAATTGGGCTAGACTACGGAGAACAATAGGGTTCCTGTTTATTTAATGAGTTCCGAATCTTCAGGCTGCGGTCATGTTGCTTAGCTATCATATATTGGTAGATTTGCTTTTACCTGCAAATCGTTTTGCAAGAGCAAGACCTCTGGTCGTTGGCTCCTGCTGATTTTGTGCTTTCGAATTTATACCAAAATTTGATCCTTGTTTAACATCCTGAAAAGTTTAGCTATGTTATTGCTAATATTTTTCATGTGATTACTGCTTATCTTGAATCAATTATCGAGATTTTAAAAAATTCGTGACTGTTGAACAACGAGGGTGACGCATATATCAACTATCGTCTGTGGCTAATGAAGGTATATTCATAAGACGTATTCTCGGAGTGGCTGAATCGCTGCTATCTTTTGTTTCAAAACAGTGAAAGGCCAGCATGGCCAACAACGGCGAAGAAACAATTGTGAGGCCATACGGACATCCTCCTGCCCTCAATGAAAGGATCCTTTCATCAATGTCGCGTAGATCTGTTGCTGCTCATCCCTGGCATGATTTGGAAATTGGTAACTTTTTCTTTTGCTACATACCACAGCTACTCTTCAAAACCTGCTACTTGTTCAATTTCTACATCTAATACTAATGACATGAGATCTTTGACGTTTTCAGGGCCGGGTGCTCCGTTGGTTTTCAACTGTGTAAGTTTGGTTTTCCTTGGATTTTAGTTGTTGCATTATTGAAGGGAACACTCTTGTTGTCTCCTCACTTTGTGCCTTAAAGTCACCTGTCCAGGCATCTTGAGTCTTCTATCTGGATTGCAATTTATGAAACTAATGTAAATAGTTTTATATAAGCTAGATAGGGCTTTAGCTGTCACATAACATGACTGCAGATTTATGAAGGTTAAAGTTCTTTGTATTTCATGGTTGGCCACTGCATGAAGAACTAATTTGAGCCTGAATGGCAGGTAGTGGAAATTGGGAAAGGTGGCAAGGTCAAATATGAACTTGACAAGACAACTGGGCTCATAAAAGTATAGTCTTTCTTTTCCCTTCTTTTTGCCCTCCATCTTAATTCGTGTCACAGTTTGCTCTTTTGCTGAATGTAACAGGCCATGACAGATTTTTTTTAATTTCATTTTCATTTATGGAAGTATTATTTTGTGAGAATATATTAGTATACTTTACGTGTTAGGGCAGTTTGCCGATGCTCTTGTTTCTCATCTGTGTTTTTTAAGGTATATTTGTTTTAAATCTGCTATTCAGAAAATAATGGTTGAGGATGCCATTGACTGTTGTTGATGGATTTAAAATCATTCCAACCATGCGAGTCTATGACCATGGTGTCTTAGATTTTTGTAGATTTAGTAACTTGAGCTAAAACTTCTGAAGATGTTGTGATGTCATTTGGCATTACTTCACTGGTGTATTGCAATATTGCACCCTTTGTTTCACAATTTTTCTTACATGTTATTGTGGCACTTGCATGTTTGTAAATTTGGTCACGTGTTATGTCAAATGAGAGTAATAATGATTGGTTCTCAAAAATAGGTTGATCGTGTTCTCTACTCATCAGTTGTTTACCCACACAACTATGGTTTTATCCCACGAACTATTTGTGAGGACAGTGATCCTATGGATGTTCTGATACTGATGCAGGTAATGTTGTCTAATCTTTGACTGTTGTCTCAGTGTGAAATTGCGATGTCTCTATATCTGGTTAAACTATATTAATCATCGTCTTTCCTCTTACACAGGAGCCAGTGCTGCCTGGTTCTTTCCTTCGTGCCCGTGCCATTGGTTTAATGCCCATGCTTGACCAGGTAGAATGTGTTCATCCTCCCACTTGACTTATACACTTGGATAACAGCCAAAAAGATGGTTATTGAGAACAATATAATTGATGGATTTATCAATGTTTCCAAATGATGTTGGACTGTTGGTTAGTTTTAATGTGAATAACAGAAACTTGCAGTGAAAATCTATAAAATTTCCCTCCAGGATCTCCCATTATTGTCTCCCATAAGAATTAGTGGTCACTAAGCGGCAATGTTCATTTCAGGGTGAAAAGGATGACAAAATTATTGCAGTATGTGCTGATGATCCTGAATTCCGCCATTATAAGGACATCAAAGAGCTTGCCCCTCATCGCCTGGCCGAAATCCGCCGTTTCTTTGAGGACTGTATCCACTTATATTAATGCAGTGGTTTTCATGGAAGTAATTCATGATTTTGGTCTTGAGTAACTAGTATTCTTTTACCTTAACTGCTGATAACAGACAAAAAAAACGAGAACAAGAAAGTTGACGTGGAAGACTTCCTGCCAGCTGAAGCCGCGGTGGAAGCCATCAAATATTCAATGTGAGTAATATTGAACCCATTTCTTGCTAGTTCAGATTGAATTAATAAAATATGTATTGCTGCAGGGACCTGTATGCAGCGTACATTGTTGAAAGCTTGAGGCAGTAAGTAATTTCATCACTTACCGATACCTAAATATAAAAGACAGAAAGAAGACCTCGTATCTATGAAATATATATGTAATAAAAACAGCGCCACTCTGTCTGTGCGTTCTAGTTATATTTTTATATCAAGGTAAGTACCCAGTTACATCAACCATTTCTATACTACTGTTAAGTTAAGGATGCATGCTTGTTAAAGATTTAAGGGTAAAGCATGCTATACCTAGACGTGACAATTGAGCTCATATTTAGGTGTTTTTAATCGAGCTTGTGCCTGGTTTGTCTGTCATTTTATTTAGAAGAGTTGGACTCAGGCTAATCTGGATAATTCAAGCCTGAACTCAATTAAAAATAACGCCCTTTTATGTTTTTAACTTTAAAAAATTATTTTTTAAAAATTTGACTGGCTCATTGTTAAAAAAAAGCAATGATGGTTTGGGCATATTAAGTCACTGATAAAGGAGTTCGACATTTCCCTCGTACAAATCCAAATCTTTGTTTGATGTACTTAAGACGAGACATCCTTGCGATGAAATGCATTAGATTGGGGACTGAAAGAAAGGAAAATTACTCTCTAAAATGGATGCGCCTACACAATAATTACTTGATAAAAAAACTGTCATTAACAGAGGAACTTTTTTTTTTAAAAATTGAATAAATTTGATTAATAAAAAATTCCAAAAGAGTTACAAATGAACATCATAACAAAAGGAGAAAGCATTAAGTAACTGGTCTCTTGTGAACTGAACTAATTACTACAAGGAGTACCATCTCTTCTTAAACAATGAAAGACAAGTCCATTTCATACTAATCAATAACTAAAGTACTATTGTGTATAATGTGTATATTTTGAATTATAAAATTGTTCTCTAATCATATGTATCAATCCATAAGTGAGGATATGATCCTTTTCTTGAAAGATTCTTAGGTTCCTTTCCTTACAATCAGCCTACCCAAGGTAGTTAATCTCTTCTTAATCACTAGCTAGAGAGTAAAGGAGATTTTTGGGAGAGCTTTTAAACCACACAACTTTACTTCATTTAAATCTAAAGCCTCAAGGTCCTAATAATTACTTACAAAGCTATTTGTAAATTTACTTGAAGCATGTCTCATCCAACTGATTTTATCCTCCCTAATGTAATTGGGGAAGTAGTTTAAGGTATGCTTTAAAATTTTAGACTATGTTCTAATATTATTTTCTAAAGATTGTCCCCCACGGCCAATTTGGATAGTTGCATTTCTTGAGATAATTTATATAAGGCCAAAGA
Organism: Erythroxylum squamatum; assembly: GCA_025629845.1. Lineage (NCBI taxonomy): Eukaryota > Viridiplantae > Streptophyta > Magnoliopsida > Malpighiales > Erythroxylaceae > Erythroxylum > Erythroxylum squamatum. Next base: position 7,758,606 of record JAOTBA010000205.1, read on the forward strand.
GCTCATTGATGTTGCAAAAAGGCCTTATGTTGCTCTAATTTTCAAATCAAAAGTTTGTAGAGCTTTCATCCTCAAGTTTAGATTTGAATTCTAGTCTAACTGCTTCATCAACTTAAGAATGTTTAGCATAGTCCAAAAGGTGTTAGCTTTTAGACTTACTTCCCAAAAGTTGTCATTTCTCGAATATTGTGTATGAATTTGTTTATAGCCTAATTGAAATTTAGTCCATTTAGCCCAAAGATTAAAAAATCCAGTTGCTAGAATTTTCACATGTCAAGAACATTACTTAGAAAATTCTGGAGCACTGAAATTAATAAAGAAGTATAGGACTTAAAAGTCAGGACAGTTGAAAATGTGAGGAACATGTAGGAGATAGTAATTAAGATGTGGTCCAAAATTAGATGATAGTTGGAAGTTGAACAGTTGCAGGAAAACTACTTGAGATAATTGAATCTGAGAGAGGTGTATAAGCACACTAGTAGGACAAAACAAAGGAGGATAACAAACAACACACATAACTCAAACAAGAAAAAAGAATGTTATCATTGTCCCAAGTTTTCTATGCACCTTATACTTATCCTTTAACTATATGCATTTATCTTTTATACTCAAATTTTATTCCAAAACTCTTTAGCTCTTCGGTTACTTATTTCCTTAAGTTTTTTAAAGCCCACTTATATCTCTAATAAGAAATTAGTCACAATTTGGGAGGAATTTCTCACTAGTATGCTTGAATTCTAAGTTGATCAGAGAAGTGATCAATAATTTGTCACACTCGATGGGATATAATGTCATATACGAGGAATGGAAAAGAAGTAGTTATGCCTCTAGCCCTAGAGGAAGAAGTCCTTATTGCTGTAGGGAACAAAGGTTTGTATCCCAAATGATTGAAAATTTGGAGAAGTAGTATCGTCTTCAACTAATTCTCCAATTGGCAAGAGTTTAAATGTCTGCAACTATAAATAAGAAATAATGTTGTCTACGCAAGTGATGTTTCAGAATTAAAGTCCAATTTGGTCTATACGACTAAAGCAATCAAAATATTAATAAAAAAGATGGAAAAATTTTCTACTACTTTAGTATAGGTTGTTAGACATAATTCTCCATCTCTAGCAAGCAGACTTCTAAAGAGCTCAGGGGGTTGCTTACACCAAATGCAATAGAATTTGGTGAGTGTAGTCGTCCTTAAATTTTATATCTGTGGAAGAAAGATATGTTCTTTCTCATAAAAGAGAGGATATTCCTGTTTTGTCTTTACCCATTAATTCTGGAAATGGTCAATAGGTAGTCAGGCCTTAAGCTTTTGGAAGATATGAATTTGGTCTTGAACTCAAAGCTAATGGGACCATAATGGGACCAAATTATGGCCTAGGGAGCTACATTTTAGATGAAATTGTAATCTTGTTTATGTTATTACTCCTCCTCAAATGAGGTTTCAAGTTTATATGTAAGATATTAGAGAAGTTGTTCAAGAGCTATATAGGCCTGGCATGAGACAAATTGACCGCTTAGAATTCTATAAGCCTTATTCGGAGTATTTTGAATACGAGAATCCTTATCCTCATGGCCATAGAATTCTTGAGTTTACTTTGTTTTTTGAGAAGGATGGTCAGTCAATTATTAAGCACATTATTAGATTCACTATTAAGTGTGGCAAATTGGCTAATTTTAAGTTTTTGATATTTTCAAATTTGTTGACATATTTGACTTTTTCGTAGTATAATTTATTACCCAGGAATTCTACCTTCTTTGGAAAGAAATGGAAAGACCATTTCATACTTAATTTTTTCAAACTGAACCTAAGGTTAGTATAGCCAAATTGTTTATAGTTATTCAAACAAATGGTGATAATGTAGATATATTCATTACTTAATTTAAGAGAATCAGAAGTTGATGTTGAATTGCATTCCCCAAGACTGAGTCTAAGAAGTTGGTTCGTAGGGACCTCAATATTGAACTTTGAAAAAAGTTTCGATGAGTTGATATCAAAAGTGTTTGAAGAAGCAAAATTTCTTAAAAAAGAAGGACATCATTAAAAAAAAAGTTTAGTAGACACTTATCTTATGGAAAAAAGTTCATATAACTTGGTAGTGGTTGAGGTTAATATCCCTAGAACTTGTATTTTGTCTTGCTTTAGAACAAAAATCACTCTTAGCTAGAAGGAAAATACCACCACCAACCACTCAAATTCAATACGCTTTTGATACTTCAAAAAAAGAGGAAATCTTTGATTTCTTGTTGTAGGAAAGTTCATTACTTTGTTGCTAGAATATAAAATTCTTACAAAGGAAGAGATTTAAAAGAGGGACTATTATAAGTATGACAATACATACAGTTACCCTATGAATTCATACTAAGGATTCAAGAATGTTATTTAAGATCAAATTAATAAAGGAGTTTTGATGTTTGTTGAAGTTGATCAGACTATGTTAATAGATGAAGATCCATTTCCACCGATTGCAACTACTAATGCTACTGAGTTTAATTTACGACTTTTGCTGGATTTCAAGAGGAAGCTGAAGATTATAGAAGATCGGTTGGTGTTAGCCATGAATTCAGGTACTGGCATTTTCATTGCAAACTATAGTTTGAATGTTAATTCTAAGAGTGAGAATTGGCAGATTTCTAGAGTCCAACAGAAAGTAAAGATTGCAAGACGAAACCACAAGACATAATTCACTCAAATTTTCGAGCAAAGATTTGATGTTCAAATTCCTGGCTTTAGTGTAGACAATCTTGATTTGTAGTACCAGCTTGAGTGTTAGACCCCGATTTTTCAGTGAAATTTAGAAATAAGAAATGATATAAAAATTAGTGTTTTATATATGCATTGTGTAATGGAAGTTGAAATTGAGAAATA
>JAOTBA010000205.1:7761565-7774723 GCA_025629845.1 Erythroxylum squamatum
TTCGTTTCCTAAGATTTGCGCTTTCGGATGTCGGCATTTGCTTCCGTTTCGTTCCGCTTCGAATTCGAAAAGAATCCATTCTTTCGATTTCTGCTTTCGATTCTGTTTGCTTCGTTTCCGTTTTCGTTTTCCGGTTGGGATCCGGTTCATGAGATTGGGTCCCAACATTGAGTGCCTCCATCCTACTAATGACATCTAGTGAGGCATCCCAAGACCTTAATCCCACTAACCAAAACTTAAAAGAGAAGACTTCAACAACTGATAGATGCTAACAGGTTCAAAGGAAATAAGTCATCATCCTTTTTAGAAGCTTATCTGGAGGAATTCACCTTTTATAAGACATGTTCCTTATGAGAAAAGTGCTTCAGACCTAAAGAATAAGAAAGAACATGTAGAAGTTAATAGAGAATGGTAAAATGAAATAAAGGAAAGGAACAACCTTAGATTTTATAGGAACTCACCTTGATTTGAAAGTCAAGATAAGAGTATCGATGATTTCTTCACAAGAGGTGAAATTCACATTCAGTTTTCATGTGTCATTTCTCCTATGAAGCTTCTTGCCTTTTTTAGCAAAAGTTTAGGGAAGAAAATATAACATTTATCTAAGAAAAGAGAATGCAAAGTATCTATGTCGATCATGTGTTTAGGAATTCCAAAGAAGGTAAAGCTAGAGAAATCAGTTGACAATATGGCTTAACATGTAAGGCCTTTATACATTAAAGCCCATTTTAATGGTAAACCAACCTCAAGAGTTTTGATTGATAATGGGTCGGTTGTGAATATATGCTGACCAAGATGATGGAATTTTTGGGAAAAGATGTTACAAATTTGATCCCAATAGAGGTGTCTATTGCCACATTTACTGAAGAGATTATTAAGGCACATGGAATTCTTCCTACAAATATCACAGTAGGTGGAAGTCCTTGTTGGTAGCTTTCTTTATCGATGACATATATGCATATTATCAAGTCCTGTTAGGGAGAGATTGGATTCATTCCAATTTCTGTATTCCTTTATCTCTTCATCTGTTTTTACTTTTGTGGATAGACGATGAAATGAAAATTATTTGGGTTAATTCATAACATTTCCATTCTAAAGTGGATGTAGTAGAGAAAAAATTGTATAATGATCAAGTGAGGCCAGTTCAAATTTGAAAGTGGTCTCATTGAGAGTGTTCAAAAAATAAGGATGAAGAAAAGATAAGGTTAGAGTTAGAAATATTGATGAAGTAAAATGCTATTATGCTTATTAATAGGCCGATGAAGGTTCCAATTGTGAAAGAACCTAATGAATAGACTCTTACAAAAAGAAATTGTGTATTTGCAACCGTAAAAATCCAAATTTGAATGCATCAAATCATAGAGAATTTCGGGGAGCTAAAATGATGCTATAATGTTGAGTTGGTTTTTAAAGAGGAAGAATTCTTTATGGAGGGTGAGGGCCAATTTGAAGAATTGAATTTGCTCATATAAAAATCGATGACTTTGGTAGTCAGAATTAGGAACCACTTAAGGAAATAAATTTGAGTAGTTTAAGAGATTTTCAAAGTGTGTTTGTGAATAAAAGTTTTGATCCAAAAATAAGAATATAATTAGTTGAACTTCTGAAGGAATTTAAAGATTATTTTACTTGGAATTATATTGAAATGCCAAGATTAAGCAGAAAGTTGGTAGAACATAAATTTTCTATAAAGCAAGAATATTGTCTTTACTGCCAACCTCCTATAAGTTGGTCCAAAAAAGTTGAGTTAAAAATTAAAAAAGAGATTGAAAAGTTACGTAGTTTTATTAGACTAGACAAATATATTGAGTAGCAAGTCAATATTGTACCTGTAGTAAAGAAAAATGGTAAGTTAAGGTATTTTTGTTGACTTTAGGGACTTGTATGCTACCACTCCCAAGATATGTATATGATTCCAATTATTGACTCCTTAATTGATGCAATGTCTAAGCATTTTTTTTGTTTTTCTTGTTATAATCAAATTTTTATGCATAAAGATGATATCCCTAAAATAGCCTTTAGATGTCCTAGATCAATAGGAACATTTAAATTGATTGCAATGCCTTTTGGCTTGAAAAATGTGAAGCCACTTATCAAAAAGCTATGAATGCTATCTTTCATGATTTAATAGGTTGTGCATTGAAAGTTTATATAGACGATATTGTTGTTAAGTCCAAAAGGAGTATAGACCATGTATAGAATTTAAGATAAGCTTTTCAAACAATAAGAATGCATAAGTTAAAGTTAAACCCACTGAAGTGTGCTTTTGAAGTAAAAGTAGGAAACTTTCTAGGTTTCTTTGTTCGTTAAAGAGGAATTGAATTATTCAAGAATAAGGTAAAGGAGATTCTTAAAGAAAAACCACCTCAAAATAAGACATAACTTTAAAGGTTTTGAGGTTAAGTAAATTATGGCAAAAAATTTATCACTAATTTTGTTAGTAAAATAAAAGAATTTTTAGTTCTCTTGAAGTTGAAAATTTTCGAGGAATTCTATTGGGAAGAGAGACATTAGGCGGTATATGATAAAATCAAAGAATACTTGACTAAGCCTTCAATTTTGATGCCACCTTGAAAGAGAATACTTTTAAAGTTATACATTTTTTCATAGAGGAATCTGTTGGGTGCTTAATAGGCCAAAACAATAAAGCAGGTCACAAGCAAGCTATTTAGTACTTAAGTAGAATTTTGACTCCGACATAAAAGAAGTAAATCACTATTATGAAATTATATTTGGCATTGTATTTTGCTTGCTTAAAATTAAGACATTATTTTCTTCAAAATCAGGTTTATGTGATTTTGCAAACCAATTTGATAAAATATATGTTGAACAAACCAATTATTTTGGGAAATATTAGAAAATAGGTCATCATGCTTATAGATCTTAACTTAGTTTATTATCCTCATTATTTAATAAAGGGTCAACATCGGTTGATTTCCTAGTAAGCCACCAAATGATAGAAATTGGATCTAGAGCGTTTAGTGTTTAAATGTGAAAGCAAATCTTGGGAATTGAAATTTAATGGTCTTATCACATAAAAACCACTTGGTGTTGGAATAGTCATTACTTCACCAAATAAAACAAAAGCTCTTGTTTCTCTCAAGATAGACTTCTCATGTACTAATAATCAGACTGAGTATGAGGGCTTAATAACAGGATTAAAACTTCTAGTAGATTTTGGAGCCAAAGAAGTCCTCATTATGAGAGATTCTCAACTGGTATTATGACAAGTAGCAGGAGAATATAGGTGATTTGATGAGGTAAAGTTCAAAAAAAATTCCTTGAAAAAAGAATTAGGAGTTGAATGAACTTTCTCAAATTGCCTCTAGATTAAGTATGTCTAATGAGTTGGTTCATAAATGTGTTGTATAACCAAAATCCCATCTGTCTATCTATAAAGGGGGGATTTCTTTAGAAGTTTTTAAAATCAATAATGAATTAGTTTAGGATTGAAGGGACGAAGTTAAAAACTTTTTGATGTACTCCAATTAAAAGTTACCTTATAGAGTTAAGATGTCCTGAGATGTTTGAGGCATTAACAGTAATGAAGCAAGTTCATAAAGGGGTATGTAGGGCTCATCAAAGTAGAATTAAGATGAGTTAACTTATTAAGCGTCATGTTTACAAATAACCTTCAATATTAAAGAATTATATATCCTGAGCAAAAAAAGTTCCAACAATGTTAGAAGTATGGAAAAATACAACAAATTCTAGCTTTTAAGTTAAACTATATCATTAAGCCATGATTGTTTAGGGGTTGGGACATTGATCTTATTGGAAAAATATACATGTCTTCCGTTAAAAGTCAAATTTTTATTTTGTTTGTAATGAACTATTTCACTAAATGGGTGCTGGTTCAACCTATGAAAAAGGTTAAACAATCTGACATAGTAAAGTTCATTTAATTATTCATTAATTTTGAATTTCACACGCAATAACAAGTGACTAAGGGACTATGTTTACTAGTTAGAAAGTTAAAGATTTTACCAAAGATTATGGCATACAATTATTGAATTTGACTTCTTACTACTCTCAGGTTAATGGACAAGCTGAGGCATCAAACAAAGTAGTTATTAAAATCTTAGAGAAGATGTTAGAGGAGAGTCCCAGATATTGGCATAGGATTTTGTCTAAAACTTTATGGGCATATCAGACTTTTAAACGCATTGTTATAGGGGTCAGTCCATTTACTTTAACATACGGTTATGATGATGTTCTCCCTATGGAAGTAATAATCCCATTTTAAGAGTGGCTAAACAAAATTCTTTAAAGATATGCAAGTATTATGTTGCGATGATGATGGAATTAGAGGATTTAAATAAAGTCTATCTTCAAGCTCTAAATAATATACAAAAGGAAAAGGTGGCGAAGTTTTAAAATAAAAGAGTTTATAAATAGGAATTTATGAAGGTGATTTTGAGTGGAAGGTGATTTTGCCATCTGGAATTAAAGACAAAGAATAGGAAAAATAGTCTCCTAATTAGGAAGTTCCATTCAGAATTTTTAGGTTTTGGAAAGTAATGCCTATTGGCTATCTAGCCCGGAAGGAAAACCTTATGAACATCTTTTTAATTGAAAATATTTGAATTACTACATGCCTTCTTTGTGGGAGAGATAAGGTCTAAAGTAATAAGAATAAAATTCTTTAAAACAAAAACCAAAATAATTATTCAACTGGTGATTGATCTGAGGGAAATAGAATTGAAAAATAGGTCAACTTATGGGCCGGTAAATTGTTTATTAAGGAGATGAAAATTCAAATTTAATATATGTCGAAAAAAACAAAATTTACACTATTGTTTAATACATAAATAGCATATTAGACATATTGCTTCTAGATGCTAACTTCTTCATTTTGCAACATCAATGAATTTTCTAGCTCTTTAGTCATCTACTTGACCTTGTTAAACTCCTAATTAAATTGTTTACTGTCTTGTTTTATAGACTCTTATCATGTTTGATAGTTATATTCTCTAAAGAGTCGAATTCTTTCTTTAGCCCTTGAATCCATGCTAAAAGGAATTCACCTTTTACTTCTTTTGCTTTATAATTTTCTCAATGCTTTTGGGAAATGTTTAGTTTCTTGGAGTAGATAAATTGGTTATAGTAAGATTTCTTAAAGGAAGAGAATACTTTAAAATTTTTGTTTAGGAGTCCTCCAATAGCAGTGAACTGGGTCACAGAGCTGATATAGGAAAACATGCCAAGAAAGGAGCTATGTCAAATTTCAGTCAGAAATTGGAGCTTTTCTGCTTCTTGAGCTTAAGGGATTATTTGATTCTGGTCAGCTCCAAAAGAGGTATCATGCGAAACATATAAGAAGCTTAGATCAAAGGCTTCTTCAAAGTTATTGTTACTATCTAAACATCTCCTACCTACAGGATATAAACTAATTTGTCAAAATTTTAGGGAATTTTAATAAACATAAAGGGAATTACTATTTTACCTCTATTGAAATAACTTATGTGTTCTTCGACTTAGGGGAACTTCTAATTTTCACAAATTCTAGTTCATAGAGAAGGTAGATGGTGGTAGATCTAATGTCTGGTCATCTGTGAAAGAAATTTGAAAGTATAAATTTGTGTTAAGAATAAAAAAGTAAGACAAAAATGAGGTACCGTCACTAATATCTTCTACAAACTTCTCGAGGTTGGAAGAAGTCTCATCAATGGGGGAGGTTTCTCTAGTAATGGACTTAGTGACTGCAATTTGTTTAATCATCTTAATGAAGGAGGGGGTCAACTTTTTGGAAGATTTCTTCGAGATTAGTATTTTGGCTTTCTTGGAGCTCGAGATGGAGACTTCTCTTTGAATTTCCTCTTAATGGTAGAGTTCGTAATTATGTTTACTTCTTTTAAGGAAGAGGTCTTTTCCTCTTCTTTGCCTTCAACATCTAGAATTTTGAAATATGAAGCTAAAAATCGATTATAAAGATTAACTAAATGATCTATAAAAGACCAAGACAAGAAGTACTATCTTTAAGTATTGCCAGATCTAAGTAAGGAACCAACTATTGGCAGTTCTTTTGCTATTAGAGATTGTAGGCTTCTAAGTCGACAACATTCGCCACAAAAATCTTATACTTTAAAGTAAGATAATGCTAAAAATTTCACACATAAATTTATCATTAATGGCATTAGCTTCGAAGGGGACTCCCACTAGATAGTCCATAAGGTGGATAATAGGAAGAATTCATAAAGAAAGGCCAAGCTATCGGCTTCAGAAATAAGGCTGTTATGTTTTAAAGCCTAAAATTGTAATAAAAGGGTTAGGTTTAAGAGCCTTGTCACTACACACTACATAAACTATCATATTAGTGTAAGAAAGGAAGAGTTTTTGATAAATAATTAAGTAAAAAGAAGTAGAAGGCTGAAAATTTTCAGCTAATAGGGTCTTTCAAAGGAATTCTTGAAAAGGTTGAGTTCGTCCATCGATTTGGATTTTAAAGACAACGATACATTAAGAATATCCTTGACAGGTTTACAACACAGGCTCTTTGAAAGATAAAGGCTAAGAAAATCACGGAATCTAGAGAACTACACACTTAAATTAAGCCTATGAAGAGGGAGATCGGACAAATAACTTCCTAAATTCTTGTAAAGGAATAGTATAAAAATACAGCCCATAGTAAAACAATGTACTCAAGGCTAATATTCTATAAAAAAGGAGGAATTTTAGACTCATTTTATTGTTTACTGGGCAAAGGACAAATTGATTCAACAAGACCTAAATAAACTTAGTATGCTCTTCTTCAAAGATAAGATTCCTAAAAGAAATATAACTATTGATCAGACCAAAGTAAGAAAAACGTTTGAAGGCATTGGGATTTAAACCAGAAGTGTCATCAACTAAACAAATAAAATGATCTCCAATAATGAACAAACTAGTTAAAAAGAAAACATCTTTAAGGGACGTAGAGGCATAGCCAAAAAGGAAAACTAAAAGAATGTCAAGATAATAGATATCAAATTAGGTTGAGTGGGTTCCTAGCTAAAGTTATTAATTAAAGAAGTCTTTATCTCTTCCAAGTATAATGGTAAAAGACGTACAGTTTATCTACCTATTTGACCTATTGTTTCACATTCTTTGGTTGTGGTTTCAAGGATTTCGGGGATTGTGATAAGGGAAATTCTAGTAAGAAGTTTGATTTACTTACCTCTCCTAGATACAAGAGAGACGATTGAGGAGATCCAGTAAATAGGGGACTTTAATAGTCAAAGGTAATCCTTAATCGTGATCAAAGTATGGAATTCCCTCTTAAATGCTAAAAAAATGAGATTTTGATGACAGAATTAAAAGAAAGTTTAGAAAGGGGTTTTAACGTTTATAAGTTTCTTACCTTAACATAATAAAGGCTAGGAGAGGCTCAACAGGAATGGAGACTACCTCTGAGTCTTATAGCCTGCATGGTAAAATATTTGAATAAAAGACAAGAAGAAATTAAAGGCTTATTTCTCTAGCATTCAACTTGGCGGAGTTAGTAGAGGGTGAAGAAAATGCATGATATATGATAACCGTATTATAGGGAGAGTTTTACCGAGTTTTGTAGGAATTTACTACAAAGAGAAGGAAGAGAGCTTAGAATTATTAAAGAAGGTGGAGATTACTTGGAGTTTAAATTAGTAAAAGGTGAAGAACAAGGGGAATTTATAGCAAAATGAGCAAACTCTAGAGGAGCAGGTGGAATTTGAAATTCAAATGGAGCAAATCTTTTCACTTCTAAAACTAGCAGGGAGTTGAGAGTTTAAAACACAAATAAGTCTTGATATAATCATTGTTCCCAATTTTCCGTTTACAACAAGGATTCTTTTTAGCTAAGGGTTGTATTAAGGTTATCTTGGCAACATTTCCAAGCCTCTTCTTCTAGCCGGATTCTTTTGGGTTCCTGAACTAACCAAAACCATTGATCCATATTTTAAATTTTGATAAATGGTTGTGAGTCTTTTGTGGAAGTCTAGAAGGTCTTCAATACCATCTATTTTGTTTATTCACCCAAGCATATACGATGGACAATTATTGATAGCCTAAGTGGAATTCGGCTCATTTAGCCCAAAGATTAAACGGACCAATTTCTAGGATTTCCATAGGTCAACTAGGTTACCTAGAAAATGCTTGGGAACTCAAATTAGTAAAGAATTTTTGGAGTCGAGAGTCATAACGATTTAAAATATAAGGAATGTGTGGAAGACAATTAATTAGGACATGAACCAAAATTGAAAGCTAGTTAGAATTTGAGCAGTTACAGGAAAACTACTTGAGGTGATTGGAGTTGAGGAAGTTATATAAACACATTAGCATGAAAAAAGAAGAAGGAGGATATCAGACAAAACACAAACGCAAACAAGAAAAGAAAACACTATCATGAATATCAGATAAAACACAAAACTCAAACAAGAAAAAAAGAACATTATCATTGTCTCAATTTTCCTTCGCACCTTGTATAAATCATTTGCCTAAATCCATTTATCTTTTTTACTTAAATTTTATTACAATACTAGTAACTTAAGATTTCTAATCTCTAAGTTTTTCAAAACCCACTTATATTGGTGATAACAAGTTAAGCATAACTTTTTGGGAAATTCATCCTAGCACACTTGAATTCTAGGTTGATCGTAAAAGTGATCAATATAATCCATTTCTCCTATAAGGCTTCTTTGTTTGTTAATGTTCTTTATATCCTTTTTATTGGCAAAATTTTGTTTATGGTTTTGATAAAATTGATGCCTAAACCTCTTTCATCTATAAGCAAACAAATATCATCTCATTTAACTTTAACAGGTTAAAATCCTTTGAGAGATCACCAAACCTCAAGAAACATCTAAGCATCTTCTTTAAACTTTTGATTAATTTCTTAGAAAATACCATATGTGAGACCTAATAAATATGAAAGATATTAAGGACATATTTCATTAGCTAGACTCTTCCTACAAAAGAGAGTCTTTTATTACACCATTTATTAATTCTCCTTTGAAGTATTTCAATCAATAAGGTGAAGTCTCTATAAGCAGGTTCTTTTATAGTGATTGGAATGTCTAGATAAATGAATGGGGTTTTCTTAACATAGAGACAGGTTAAATTAGAGAGCCAAGTAGATAAGCGTTTAACTATTTCTGGTATGTAAATCTATATAGACCTGATAACTCTTGGAGTGTTCTAGTTATTTTCATTAAAGCAGTTATTAAGTTGGGATCAACCTCAGAAAGGAGCAAATCATTAGCAAAGAATAAGTTGAAAGTTTTCAACCTTTTTTTTCCTTATTTTGATACTTAAATCTCCTTTCTTGCTTAATAACATGACTAATAAGCCTATTGAGTATCTCAGTGCACAAGGTAAATAAATTAAGAGAGATTGGATCACCTTGCCTGAGACCTCGACCACTTATGATTAGCTTAGTTGACTCTACTAATAAATTATAAGATAGAGGTAATGTACAACTTAACCCAATTGATTAACTTTTGGGGAATGTCAAATGTTATTAAAGACGGTAAAATGTAACTCCAATTAATAGAGTCAAAATCTTTGTAGAAGTCTATCTTGATTGCACATCTTTTTATAAAATTTTTTCCCTATAATTCTTAAAAAGCTCCTGTGCTGGTAGAATATTATCCCTAATTTGCTCCTTGTAATGAAAGCATCTTGTGATTTGTTGATCAGAGGTTCTATAGCTACATTGAGTCTTGATGTTAAAAGCTTTACAATGATTTTGTAAATTGTGTTACAATAAGAAATATGCTTATAATTTAAAAGAGGAACTTGGATTTGCTGTCTTTGGAACCAGATTAATGAATTTCTTATTAATTTCTTTCAACATCTTTCCTTGCTTGAAATAATCAAGGATTGCATCAATAACTATATGCTTGGTGTGAGTCTATGTCTTTTGGGGAAAAAAATGCATCAAGTCTATCTAATCTAAAGTCTTTGGTATGATTAAGTTCAAAAATGGTTTTTCCAACATCTACTTCACTAAATGGTTTGAGAAAGCTTAGAGTGACATCCTTAGAAATTTTCATATATGTGAATAATTTAAGGGCTGTATAGAAGAACTATTATTAAAGGAAAAACAAAAAGTGTTAAAATAGTACTTATATGTTTCCTATAGCAATTATGTTTAAGAATATGTCAATTATCCATCTTTTATTGGAAATGCTACAATTATGTTAATATTCCTTTTTTATAAGAGTGATTTATGAAATAAACTAATGTTCTTACCACCCTTTTTCATCCACTGAACTCTCGATCTCTACCTTACAATTAAGGAATTGACCTATAGGGCTCAAGTGTAACTATTCAAAGCAATCCTTTCCTTGATTGGCTTAGGTTCATTATTAAGTGCCTAGAACAAGTTGCTCTGAGCCTAAATCATTTTGTTTTTTTTGTTTCAATAAATGCTTGTTGTGTATTGCTATAGCTACTGTGATTCAGTGTCTTAAGTTCTTACTTAACCATTTTTATCATACAAATGAAAGATTTGAATCCCTAGAAGTAAGTGCTTAATCTTTTAGAGAGAGCTTCATTAAATCCTTCAGCCTCTGTTAAGAAATTGTTGAAGCGAAAAGGAGTTTTCCTCTTATAACTTAAATTCAGGTTATGAATTTCAATTACAGTATGGTTAGAGAAGAAGGGGCTATTAAAGAATGTCTTACTCTCTGAAAACTTGGTTAACCATTGTTCACTAACAAGAGCTTTATCCAACCTTTTTCTAATAAACCAACAACTATATTATTTGTTATTCTAAGAGAAAATTTGCCATTTTATTCTCATTTCAGTAACTTATATATGACTTGCATAATCCCTAAAGTCTTCATTATATAGTTTCTCAAACTTAAATGTCTTTTAGCTTTAGAATGACGGAGGGTGCTAATGAAGTCTTCAAAAATTAACCAGAGGGTATCCATATTAGGATGAATTTCCTTTAATTTATTCTATAAAAAGGAATCATTTTGAATGCATGGTTAAAAGAATATATAATGAATACTTGAAACTTGGTTACAAGCATAGATAACGAAGACTTGAAACCTGATCTTCTCCTAAAAATTTCTTAAAGAAAAATAGATAAATTATTCAGTGATAGTGGAATGCAACACCTTTAATTTTTTATGATCATAAGCAACAATTGTTCACCATTATAGTGAGCTTGATGTTTTGGAAAAACAAACTAGTTCTATTTCAAAAATTCTAACTTCTTGTAATTTTCTTCTTTCAGTTTAGTTTTTAAGAGCTCTAAAAAATAAGATTGATGTTAGTAATCACACAATACTTGTTGTTTATTAAGGTTATTAATCCCTCTCATGTTCTAGGAGATTGTGGATATTAATTAAGAAGGAGCTTTAGAGCCATTGTTTTATTTTTTTTCTTTTAGATTTTCTTCAATGGCAACTTTGAAATCTTTAACATGTATTGTGATCTCCTTTTTGATCAATTGCGATGCTTTCAAGATTAGAGATCTTATGATTAAAAGAGGGGATCTATATCTATGATCACATCCATTTGACAAATTTTCAATTGTATATTAACTATAAAAGTTCCATTTCCCATATCTAACTCCAAATGCACCTCTTTTGGTCATTCTATAAGATCAATTCTTTCCAAGAGTTGCACTTGTGTTTATTTTATTGTAGTTCCCTTAGGCTCTTCAACATTGTCAAAATTCTCTTGTGTAAGCTTGTCAAGTTGCATAAGTTCTTGAAAATCATCTCTCTGAAACTTCATGGTAGTAGGTATCTATTTTTTCTCCTTGCTTTCCAAGTTATGCCTTCATTGATAGGAATAATGATAAAGTCTTCCACCCTATCATCGTTTTCTCCTAGCCTTATAAGAGGAATTAGCTTTGGAAAACTCGATTGACCTTAACAATTATAAAAATTATAACATAACTATTTCACTTTATCCTAATTATTGCTTCATCCATACATAAGGGTCTGCCAACATAACTTACAAAATGGATTAACCCTTTAGTAGACTAGTATTCCAAGGGAACATTATGGATATTAATCCACAGCAGAATTCATTTTTGTTTTAATCCATCCATCTAAATGCTAGACTTCCATTTTTTAAGAAATAATGGCTTATTTTTATAATGTCATGGACCTACTTCCAAGACCTTTTGAGTGAAGAAATTTGATTCAAACTTAAAGAGAAAAATATTATCTTTATTGAAAAATAATTCCATCGGTCTCATCTTTCTCTAGTGATAAAGGTTCAGGAATTCATCAAATTGAACATCGAAAGTTTATCTATAAACAATCCTACAAAGGTCAAGCTCCATTTGAAAGATTCTTTTTTAAGTATTTCCATTAAGGGAGAGATTATAGTGCTCTTTGTAGTGAGCATAAATGGACAACATTGAAGCTTATCTAAAAGAGAAAAATTGCCTAAGATCTAATCCATGAATGCTTAGTGATTGGAGGTTCAACAAGCACTTGCTCTTTCTGGATTGGACAAGAAATATAGGAAGGATTAGTTCGTATAAGAGCAAGCAAATAGCGGGCGAAGTAAAAGTATGTGGGCCTTTAAGGGTGGGGACATAACTAAAGCACACATGCGCCTAAGAAGAAGGAGGGGTTGAAGTTTTGAGGCTAGTAGAAGAAGGTAAGGTTTTGTTGAGGGCAGTGATTGGATTAGAGTCTTGGAGCTAAGTTAGGAGCTTCGTTTGATTAAGATAGAAATTGACATTATGCAACTTAAAGAAAGATAGGGTTTAACATGATTAATTTTTTTAAAAAAAAAGCATTTTTAAAATGATAAAAAAGATATCAAAAAAACTCTTGGTTTAGAAGCGACTAGGTTCGTATAAGTGAATGGTCTCAGAACAAAAAGAGTGAAGAAGATAAGGAGGTGGAGAAGGTAAGAATTCCAAATAGCTAAAAGAATAACCATTAAGCTTATGGTGGATTCTTGGTAGAAGTCGACACCAACAGCTAAGAAAAGCTAAGAAAAGGGTACAATAGAATCGAAAGTTAAAGATTACTAATTAGGATTTAGAAGATGGGAAGGTCGAAGTTAGGAACTAGCAATTAAATAAGGAAGATTATTGGCTGGAATGGTTAGCTACTTAAATAAGGAAGATATGGGAAGGTCGAAGTTCTGGAGTGCTCAACCTACTTATAATAGCTCTTGGAGTTGGAGGAAGATTTTAGCAGTCCGGGATAAGTTGTGTTC
>JAOTBA010000205.1:7776181-7796641 GCA_025629845.1 Erythroxylum squamatum
TTCGTCATTTGCATTATTTTCTGTCTCTGTCCCCTATAACCAAACACATCTGTCCTGGAGACAGAGACAAGATTCTCCGTTCTGTCCACCATAAACCAAACAGCTCACTGTCCCCAATTTCTGTTTCGTTCCGTTTCCAAATTTCTGTTCCGTTCCGTCTCCAGCTACCAGAGACGCTATCCAAACACAGTGTTAGATTTTTTATCTTATATTTTCTAATAAAATTACACATCTACCGAAGCATTTTCGTTTCTGTCACCAAAAGCTTATTAGTATGTATTTATTTAATGGATCAATATTTCAAATCGCTAACATTGGGTAAGGGTAATACGGTGCAAGTAAAAAGACAAGTTGTACGTTGTGGTAGAATGACTATGAGGATTGAGGAGTGAAAATGGGCAACTGTACGTAGGGGGGGCGCACAGACTAAGTGTGTGCCTGGGTGTTCAGCCTTTTCTGATCTAATCAATCACTCCTGCAACAACAAACAACAAGAAGAAGAAGATGGGAACACTAGGAAAAGCAATCTACACCGTCGGATTCTGGATCCGCGAGACCGGCCAAGCCCTTGATCGCGTCGGTTGCCGTCTCCAAGGCAATTACTACTTCCAAGAGCAGCGTCAGTTCTTAGTCCGATCTAAATCATATTTGTAAATTAAAATTTTCGCTATTTGGTTTTTTCTTCTTTTTTGGTTTTTTAATTTTGTGGATTATAATGATGATGATGTTGATCAGTGTCGAGGCATCGGACGCTGATGAATGTGTTTGATAAAACTCCGTTCGTTGATCAAACTGCTTTTGTGGCCCCCAGCGCTTCTGTCATCGGTGATGTTCAGGTGGGAAGAGGTTCCTCCATTTGGTATGGATGCGTTTTGAGAGGTGATTTTTTTTTCTTTTTTTCCTTTTCTTTTTACTTTACTGTTGGAACATAGGTGTGACTTATAGTGGCTAATGAGAAATGGCGATTCCCCTTGTGTGTGCGTGCAGGTGATGTTAACAGTATCAGTGTTGGGTCTGGAACCAATATACAAGATAATTCTCTTGTTCATGTTGCAAAATCAAATTTGAGTGGCAAGGTTTTGCCTACTATTATTGGGGATAATGTGACTGTTGGTGAGTGATGGTATCCAATCAACTTAACTCCAATATTTTTTAAGTCTTGGTGTTGGAATTTTGAAGTTTGACTTCCAATTTCCACTTTGCAGGTCACAGCGCTGTTTTGCATGGATGTACTGTTGAGGATGAGGCATTTGTTGGCATGGGTGCGACCTTGCTAGATGGAGTTTACGTTGAGAAGCATGCCATGGTTGCTGCTGGAGCTATTATAAGGCAAAACACAAAGATCCCTTGTGGAGAGGTGGGTCTTTCTATACAAGCATTTCTTGTTTAACTATGTGAGGATATTCCACGTTAGACATTATGCTTAGTAGTCTTGAGTTCATCGCCGAATTATTTATTACTTAAACAGATATGTGTTACCATGTTTCTTACCCTGTATTGTTTGAGATGATTTTACTTGTAATTGCATTGGTTGGAAGAGATCTAATTATTAGTATACTTAAACTTACACTGTACATTGAGTGGTGCGCATATTGTTTTTCGCCATGAAAGAATGTCTATTATTTTCCGTTTCCTGTTAGTGTTGCGGCAATAGGGTAGATATCTTTTGGTTGCCTTGAGCAGATGCATGCAGTTCTGACTTCAGTAACTTAGCTAGTTATCCCTATAATTTAGTGAGCCACAGCTATAAACAGCTACATGGCTTGCCCTAGTTTTGTTTATTTTGGTTCCAGTTTCCATTCATGTTAATATTAAACATTTTCTTCAGTAGAGAGGTTGTGGCAAGATCCAAGAGAAACAACTTAAAACTTCCTCATGGGCCCTGACCAAATGTGTGTCTTCCTCGTTTTCTTCATATGGCTTTTGATTTACTACCCAAATCTCAGGTATGGGGAGGCAATCCAGCCAAGTTCCTGAGGAAGCTTACGGAAGAAGAGATGGCCTTCATCTCCCAATCAGCCAGAAACTATTCATATTTGGCACAGGTACATGCAGCAGAAAACACAAAGAGCTTTGATGAAATTGAGTTTGAGAAGATGCTTCGCAAGAAATTTGCTCGACGTGATGAGGAGTATGATTCAATGCTTGGAGTTGTTCGTGAAATACCACCAGAGCTTATCCTTCCAGATAATATAATGCCAGACAAAGTAGCAAAAACTGCTTGAAGTTTCCAAATCTTGGATTCCTAATTCATCCCTGGATGTTCTTTTGCTATGGGCGGATTTCAAAGGGAAGTTGCTTTCCGCTGCAATAATTTATTTTCCCGACTTTGGTGTTTAGGTTAAGTAGTATTATGCCCGTTTCAGTTTTGTGGGCATGCTCACCCATCTTGGCTTAGAGGCTTCAGTTTTCCTTCCTTGAGAAAATCTTGGGTAATGAAGATACTTCTAGATAATTAGTAATCCGGAAGGGTCTTCACTGTATCTCTCACCCAGAACTTAATCGTTTTATTTGCTTCCCCGGAGTAATTAATGCAGAAACTGGATACCCATTTATACTTTTCCACCAACGGAGCTCTTATATGCTATTTTAACTTGCCAAATTTGCAACTCTTTACTGATGAGACTGGAAACCTTTAGCAGATTATGAGTTAGACAAGCGGTTACGTAGATTAGAACAAGAACGGGTGCATGTTTGTCCAGATTCCCCTGACACAAAGTTACAGATCAAGGCAACAAGTACTTTTTGTTCACGGTGGAGGCAACAACTGACACAAAGTTACAGATCAAGGCAACAAGTACTTTTTGTTCACGGTGGAGGCAACAAGTTATTGCTAGTCGTGGACAGGGTGTCAAGATACTGTTGACCGCAAAAGTTTATTGCATGTGGATACCGGCCCATTTCAATTTTCATCTGACGTAGGTATTTATGCCCAGGTTGGCTTCAAAACTTCCAATCATTGCATCAAAACCATGCCTCCTGTTTTCTCTTATACTTAATGCCTAACTAATAATTCAGCATCATAATAGGTGCCCATAATGACCGACGCATGATGAGTCTAAAGCTTCTTCATAGACGATACAGTTCCTGCAAACATTAAGATAGAAGACATTTAAATTTGTGATCACTATTTGTTGGTATGGACTTTAGTCAAATTTTGTCGAACCGGAGGGTGATAGTGACTCCGACCAAACCCTGTTGATCAAACTTCTATTTGGTTTTTGTTCTATTCACTTCAGTTTTGTCTGTCTTTGTTTCTACTTAGGTATTCGGTAAATACAAACTTTTACCTATTCTGGGTCGGGGCCGAAGTTTAGGTTTGTGAGCAATAACGAGCTGGTCCAAATTGGATTGTGGCTGTTGTGAATAATGGCTTGTATCAATATAAAAGAACCAAAAAAATAAGAGTTATTTCTATTAATAAAACTTATTTTTTAATGTTTTTAAAACTAAACCTTCAATATATTCCCATAATTTATATCAATTTTTTTCGAAATTTCAATTTCACCTTCAATATTCACTAAATTAAATAATTAGATAGCCTATAAGTTTTTTCTAAAAATTTAGATAGGCTATAAGTTATAAAAATGTAATAATCAGAATCAGATTTGTGTTTCACATCTAAAAAGTTTTGGAAATTCATTTTAAGTAATTTAAGGTAGCAGTATTTAATTAAATGCATAAATCATAGCATGAAATTTAACTCGAAACTCAATATTTACCCTTTGCATTGGTTTTCAAATCCAAAAAGCATCATTTTCTCAAAGAAAGCATTAAATTTTTGAACGAACATCTTGGTTATAAAGTAATGTAATTGCAGGGAATGATGACTTCCTTGAGCTTTTATGCAAAAATTCAGATAAAGTGGCATACACAAGGGTCCCAGAGGAGCACCTCTGCTGCTCCTTTTTGGTATTGGTGATATGAGCTCATGAGGTGGGGACTACCGACTAGAGACCCCAGCTTGGGTTTCAATTATTCACACTTTCGTTTTGTTTCTTTCTTGCGCCTACAAAATTACACATGCACCCATCCATGCAGAGATAGTGTTTTTTGATAGCTTACTAACACGGCCAAAGAAAAGAAGCTGAGGATAAAATCTTTGTTTTATAACATTGTTTTCTTTGAATCTTTGATTTTGAACTATAACACAACCCAAGTTGTCCTGTAAGAACCAAAGTTGTAGTCTTTAACAAAGAGAAGAGTCACCACTTTAGATATACGGTTAATTGTAGGCTGGTCTGGGGACAAAATGTCCAAGTATTCAAAAGGAAGATACTGCCAATTGTTTGATAAAAACTAAAATTCTGATTCCAATTACACATTTTTTATGCTCTTTCCATTGTCTTGTCTGTTTGAAATAGAGATGAGTATCCTAGAAGGACAAAAACTAATCAAGTAGATCTTACCAAACAAGGCAAACATGGTTTCTGATTTATGATTCATGTTTCTAAAGACATGATTGTCTAAAATGTTCACTTCACTTCTCAACCAACCCAAGCCAAACCCAGCTTTCCTTGCTAGCTTGTCTGGTCTATTTGTATACAAAAACCATATGGTCTATTTGTACTCAATATGTGAATGTGATGTTTAAATATTTACTGGTAGATTAAGATCAAAAAATTTGTTCATCAAATATGTATATATATGTAGTTTCAAGTGAGTGATTAACGGTAGTAAAGTCGAACTCCTTCGGGTAAAGTTGTATTATATTATATATATACATTTTCCGTCCCCATTAGTTTCTGCTGTCATCTATTTTACTTTAGCATGTCCAAGACCCTAGCGTGTATGTAGGTTGGACATAGCAATGTCTGGGGCAAGAGGGGGCCGTCACGTTAGAAAATTGTCCTTGTATGGGGAAATGGAACGTTGTCCAAAGAAAGAGTTAAAAGCTCCGCATGTTGTTGTGCTTGTTTGCATGTGTGGTGGTGGTGGGGATGGTACTTATGGCGGTGGGCGGCGGTGACCACCCCAAGTTATGCATGGTTCCCATCTGGAGTTGTAGGACAGTGATTCTGCTTAATCACATATAGTATAATAATTAAGTGTCACTGTCACCAACCTTCCCCAGAATTCTTCTGAGATATGGTCTGCATGTTATCCACGTACTAATTAACTGGAGGTCGACTATCTAACTAAACCCCTCACTTTCACTTGCCAACTTTTATCTTATGATTCCTATAGATTCAATCGTAATCGACGTATTATGCGAAATTAAACATTAGTGGCACATGGCATATGCATAACCATACACGGTCATTGCCTCTAAGGACACTTCATGATTGACGCTAATGTAGTAAGAAATTTAACTTAAACATGTCCACATCATGTAATGGTGCTCAGTAAGCATTGATTAAGATTATCAGGCAATATAATCATATTTACAACGTAACTCACTTATATTTCTTTCTTTTGAAGGTAAGAGGGAAAGGAAGTCTAATAAGCAACAATACATTACATTCTACTGATTCAGTCGACTTAAATACTGCATTAATGATTAAGACCCTCCAGCTGGAAAATCCCATTAATCAAATGATTTGACTTGCGAATTTTATACCAACCCCGATCGAGTAGGGTCCAGACAGCTCGAAGAACTATGTTATAATTATTTGAGGCTAGAGGGATAAGATAAGTTTACATGTAATCAAACTCAAGCTCCACCTTATAACCTTGTCTTATATTCTGTTCTAATTATTGTGTTCTAAGATTACAAAATGTATTAAAATCTCTTTTTTTTTTTACTAAATATTTTAGGAGGGTCTCAATTATAGAAAGATACCTTTAAACCGTTCACTCTCAGATTAATTTCTGCTCAAGCTGAATATATTTTTTATAAAAGGTAAAACTCGGACCAAATTTTAATGCATGTTAATCTAAAGAAAACAATTGCAATCCATTTCCCGCGTTTCTTTCCGCCGGTTAAAATCCAAATCACCAAATCTAAATCTAAATTACACTACTTAAATAACAATATAATAAGTCAGGCCCTTTTTTGTCATTTTACGTGTTGTGTCTTTTTAAGTCCTGCTCTCTTCCTTGTCTTTCTCTTCCTTTTTCGTCTTTCTGGTTCCGACTGTGTACAGTGTCTCACTGCATATTTAGAGAGAGAAAAATAACACACAAAGCAAAGAGAGAACACTTGAAAACTCAAAAGCATCATAGGGAAACCCTAGCTTGAGGCTCTCATTTCACTGCACTTTCATGGAAAATCTCTCACATTCTCATCAACCAAAAACTGTAGTGTCCAAGAAGAGCTACAATGGCAAAGCGCACCACAGCTTCCCGACGTCCGCGAAGACCGTCTACGACGACGTGTTCGGCAGCGCTCAGAGGTTCGGTGGTCCCCCGAATCTCTCGCCGCGGGTCGAAGACTATGCCGAGATATTCGGCGGATTCCACGCGCCACACGCCTCCTCGATTCCCTTGCTCAGTCTTCCGGTTCTCGACGAGGCAGAGGTTTTCTTCGATGTACGGAGCGCCGGTTTCGACTACGGCGAGGTCTTTGGAGGGTTGAGGGAGAATGACTTCGCGGTTTCGTACGAGGATTTGGTGATCATGGACCAATCCGACGACCGTGATGATTCCTCGAACGAGGCTTGGTATGCATGATCATGCACTCCTCTGCTTTAAATTCGCAAGCTTTTTGCATTTTTTCTTTTCCTTAGAAGTAGAGAATGTGAATGCGGTGTTTTCCTTATGTTTGTTTTTTGCGTCCGGTGCCGTTCTTTCGTTTTCAGCTGTCGTGTTCGTTTTTAAGTTTTTTGGTCCTTTTTTTTTCCGCTTCTTGTGTTTGCTTTTCTTGTGAAGCTCGAAACAAGAAAGGGTCAACTCTAACTCTGTAATAGGACTCCCTATTACCATTTTCAGCTCAAATGTTCGTTCAAAGTGATGTTTCGTGTGTCCTTTCAGGATGGTGGCTAGTTCTTGTTCTGTTTAAGTTTTTTGTCTGGGTAGAAAAAGATCCGATTTTATTAAAATGATAGTACTTTTCAGTATACATCCGCATTTTATTGGTTTAAATGCTAAAATTCCATTTGAAGATGGGTTTGTGATATACCCTATATGCAAGTGGACGAGCTGGTTATTCGTTTTGATTCTGGATTAATTGCTCTATTGTTTAACGGTTAGTCGTTGTTTGCTTTCTTTCTAATTTGATTACTTTTATCATCCAAAATGAGAATTTGAGACCATCATGGTTATTCGTTTCCTTTTGGGTAGGACTCCTTCTGAAGCTGAATATTTATCGGATGAGTTGGATCATTCAACTGAGGATCAATACTTGTTGAATGGAGATTCTTATGAGACAATCAATGGGAATATGGAGTTCAATATATCATACCATAAAGCTGGTCAAAGGAGCAATGGAGTTTCGTCAAATGGGTTTACTCAGATAAGCCAGCTACATGCCGTACCAGGATACAGTTTCATGGTTGATAAAGACACTGTCTTGCCTGAAAAAGAGAAGGGCTACTCACTTCTCCAGGCAAGTGATGATGGTTATCTCAACATTGACTTGAGTCTGGAGATGAATGGTAGAGGCCAACTCAGGAAGACCTTGTCTCACCCTGCCAACAGTATCGGTGAATTATCTTTCGAAACTGATCTCAGATATCAGAAGAGATATGTGAGAAATGGATCTCTTCCAAATGAAACGTTTGTAACCATATCTGATGTCAGCCTCAGAACTCAGCCCTCTGACTTGCCACCCCCTTCTAGACCTCCGCCTCCAATGGATGGCAAAAAGAGGGATTCTAGAAGAGAGACTTCTAGTAGTAAAAGTGTTTCTTCTGGTGGGCTTGCTGATGATAACTCTCCACCTTACTTCGATGTGGAAGTCGATGCAAGTTCTTCAGCTGCAGCCTCTGCTGCTGCCATTAAAGAAGCCATGGAGCAAGCTCAAGCAAAGCTGAAAAGTGCAAAAGAACTAATGGAGAGGAAGAGTCGGATGAAATTGGGCTCTAAGGATGACAAGAAAGGCAAAGAAGAAAAGGTGAACCATTTTGACAATTCTTCTGTTAGTACAAGAGATGAGAGATTGCAAGGGACTTGTACGAAAGAAGAACATGGAGTGATGGAGGAGTGCCAAAAAGTTCAATCGGTAGCTCAGCAAATTGGGGGCTCAACCGAAAGGCATAAGCATCGAAATGGAGACATGAAATATGTAGAAGAGAAGCAGGGGAGGGAATCCTTTTCATCTCAAGGATCTGATAGAATTGATGGAGCTGCAGAGTGGAAGGAAGCTACACAATTTTTTGAATTGGTGCAAACAAATAAATCTGGGATGATCTTTGGCCATGCAATGAATGGAGACATTTTGGCGCAGGGTATCAGTATCCAGGAGGGTGGGAAGAGAGAAAAGAAGACAGCCATAGAATCATTCCAGCAATACACTCAACAGGAAGACAAAGTAAATGCAGTTAAAGCTGGTATGCAACTAGGTGAATATGAAATGAAATTGCAATTATCAAAAGATGATCTTTTAAGTGAGGAAAACAGTGGGAAACCAGCAGCAGTTAAATTGCCTCACGGTCAGAGAGGGGTTGAGAGGAAGGTAGAAATGGTTCAAGGAGCTTTAAGATGGGGAGAGAGTGTGGAGATGTGCGGAGTGGACTGGCAGCCTGTAACAACTGAAAAGAAAAAGATTAAGGCTGATGAGTTGCAAAAACATGAGAACATGGTGGAGATCCAACTGAAGAAAAATACAGATGAAGATATGCTGACCATGAAGCACATGGAGAAAGGGCCACAGCCAAGAGAGACTAGTAAACGCATCAAGGATGAGAAAATAATCATGTATGATAGGGAAGATGGACAAAAGAGGCAAAAAGAGACTTTTCAGCAGGATGAGCATGAGAAAAAGCTTAAATTGACTCCTGAACATGCAGACTATAAGAAAAGACTGAAAGAGGCTCGTGAAAGAGAAGTAAAAGAGAAGAGGTTAAGAGAGACTCATAAACAAGAAGAAAACAAGAGAAGAGTGGAAAAAGCTCTTGTGAGGGAAGAGAATGAGAGAAGACTGAGAGAGGTATGCCAGAAGGAAGACAAGGAGAGGAGAGGAAGAGTGGTTGTTGAGCTGGAAGAGAATGAGAAGAGAAAAAAAGAGGCTTATTTAAGAGAAGTATATGTAAGGGGAATAAATGACATGCATGATAAGCTGGAGAATGAGAGGAGGAGAGAAGTGGTCGTTAAACAAGAAGAGAATTTGCAGAGGCAAAAAGAAGCTTGTGAAATAAAAGACAACTATAAAAGATTTCAAGAGGCTTCAGAACAGGAAAAAAATGATAAAAAACTGAAAGAGTCTGGAGAAAGAGAGGAAATTGAGAAGAAGCCAACAGAGGATTCTAGAAATGAAACAATGTGGAGCAGAATTAAAGAGAGTAGTTCTGGAGAAGATGTAAGTGTAACAGAATTTGAGGAGTCCTATGACACATCAAAGGATGCCAATGTATTGGCAGATAGGGAAGTGGAAGAGCGAGAAGTTCGTGGTGATGAAAAATTGGAGGAAGCCTGCAAGCAGGAAAAGGCTAATATGAGCCATTCAGATGCTGGCTTTAAAGGGCATGAGGAAATCAACAAGATTGGGAAGGATCATAGTACATTTAATCAGGGAGGTAAGTTAGATGCTCGGGAGGATACTGGAGATGTTCCGTCAGCTGGCAACCACATCAGAAATGGTGAAAGTCTGAAAGAATGTGACGTTAGCTCTGAAGGAACTTCTAAGATAATAACTCCACCAAAGAGTAATAACAAGGAAGCAGTAAGTTGGTTTATTGATAGAAAAATTGAAGTGTCTTGCCTAGCCCAAGAAAGCTCAGAGCAAGAAAAGGTTGCCTTTCCAATGCAGGAGGCCTCAAAATCACCTTGTGCAAATGAAAGTCCGAAGAAAGTAGGTCAAGCTGGACAAATCAATGAACAGCAGAATATAAATATTGAAAATGCATTCCCTGTGGATTCAAATGTTGAGAGTCAGGGGAAGAAATTGGCTGAAAGTGTTGAGACGGGAAAGCTTAAGGAGGCCAAATTTACACTAAATGTTGCAGACAACAAGGTTAGTTTTAAACCTGCTATAGCAGCAAATGACTTGACGGAAACTGGACAAAAAGCAGAAACAACAAAGCCCACCACTTCAGAAGTTCAAAGTAATGCACAACGAATAGCTCAGCCGGTTCAATTTCATCAAATTGCTGAAAGAAAAGCAAAAATTGAGACTCTACCTACTGATGAAAAAGAAGTTGAAAGAATTAAAAAAGAAAGAGAGATGGAAAAGGAACGACTTAGAATGATAGAAGAAGAGAAAGAGAGGGAACGGGAAAGGGAGAAGGATAGAATGGCCGTTGATAGAGTAACACTTGAAGTTCGTGAAAGAGCATTTGCAGAAGCTCGTGAGAGAGCAGAACGGGTTGCTGTCGAAAGAGCAATGAATGAAGCTCGTGAAAGGTTAGAGAAGGCATGTGCAGAAGCAAGAGAGAAATCCCTTGATTATAGGACATCCATTGAGGCAAGGCTAAGGGCAGAGCGTGCTGCTGTTGAGAGAGCAGCTCTGGAGGCACGAGGGCATGCTTTTGGAAAAGTAATGGTTGAAAGATCCGTTTCAGAGAAATTCTGTGTGTCTTCCTGGAATAGTGGAGTTAGGCCAAGCTCTTCATCCTCTGTGAGTCTATTCCTAATTACCATCTATTTAAATCCGGCATTGCCAACAACACTTAATGGAAGTTAAATTACAGGATCTCCAAGATCTTCAATCCCAGGGAACTGGTTCATCTTGTGGCCCAAGATATCCATATACTTCAGTATATACTGGTATGACACAGTTTGGTAACCAGAGTTATGTTTTTGTCCTCGGACATTGTCTGTTGTACAACGTAAATTTTCAGAACAGTTGTCCTTCAACTTTTATTGCATCTAAACAATTATCCCCTTTCCAAAAGGTTCCAACTCTAGCGAGAGATCTGAGGGAGTTGAACATGAATCAGCTCAAAGGTGTAAAGCTAGATTAGAAAGGCATCGAAGAACAGCTGAACGAGTGGTACAAATTCTGTTTGGTTTAATCAACAATGCTTTGCATAAAATAAAGGAACTGATACCTAATCTGGCACTGGTGCAGGCAAAAGCTTTAGCAGAGAAAAACATGCGGGATCTTCTTGCTCAGAGGGAACAAACTGAACGACATGTATTTTGCTTGTCAATTAGTTTTTCTAACTGAATTTTATGTATCTCCCCACTGAAATTCCTGGGCACATTCGGCTTGCAGAGGCTAGCAGAAACTCTGGATGCTGATGTCAAAAGGTGGTCAACTGGGAAGGAGGGGAACTTGCGTGCATTACTTTCAACTTTGCAATATGTATGTTTTATCTTCATTGGATTAATTTAATGATGGATTTAATTTTCTGATTTCCTTTAGTGCACTTGATTTTAGTTGCACGTTAAAAGTTTGAAGGTTTTGATTCAATCACCTGATCTTGGATAAAGTGTGAGAGCATTTGCCTCAAATGAGTATTTGTCTAAAGTAATAAACATTGGAAGCAGAGTCTGGATTCTTTTGATATGTCAGTGTGACTAGTTAGGCAATGTTGTTCCACATGCAATAGTGTTTATGGTTAGATGGATAATTAGTATAAGCTTGAAATTTCCTTTAATTGTCACTTTCTTGTTACTGATTGATTTTGAATTCAACCTGTTCTATGCTTCTTTATTTGATCTTTTAGCTTCTTTTCTAATATTTCTTTCCACTGGTAGATCCTTGGGCCTGATTGTGGTTGGCAGCCAATTCCACTGACAGAAGTAATAACTTCAGCTGCCGTAAAGAAAGCCTATAGGAAAGCTACTCTGTGTGTTCATCCAGATAAATTGCAACAACGAGGCGCAAGCATACAACAGAAGTACATTTGTGAGAAGGTCTTTGATCTTCTTAAGGTATCTCGCTGGCATTCCCTCTGTCCTGTCCATGTGTGATATGGTGGTTTACCAATTCCCGCTTGGGTTATGCTTTAAATTCACTAGAGGTGTATAAGCATACATACAAGAAATTACACGTCAAAATGCTGACATGGTGCTTCATGTCTTCTATTTCAAATTGGCAAAACATTGAACTTAGTGATGAAAATTCTGATTCTACTCTTTGCATTTAAGGGTTGCTTGTCCTATTGTAGGTTATTAGGACTGCCCAATTATTCCACATATATACACGCACCTTTTATGTATAATGATCAAACATAATTGAAGGGGTTAGAAGTACATATTTGAGCAGAAGTCACTTGCAACATGTTCTTGTTGGTGGCAAGGAGACTTCGCTCATATCTATGGGGTAGGGGCAACAGTGAAATTGGTAAAAGTTTTGTTGTACTCACCCCTTGTTTTGTCTTTAGCGTTTTGGATTTATTAATTGCAAATAAAACTTAGCTTACTGTAAATTTAAAAGCATGTGTAAGGATGACTTTCTTCACATACGGCTATAATCGCTACATATAAGCAAGCCTGAGAACAAATTCAATAGTCTTCACGAAGCATAATGTCTGACATTATTCAGCAAATAGTTATCCCCTGATCATCTCCTGACATTAAGCATCTTTACATGATATTTATGATTTGTTTTCAGGAAGCCTGGAACAAATTCAATTCTGAGGAGCGGTAGAGCATGCAAGATATACTAGCTGTCTGGTTACTGTGCGATCCTTTCTGTAAATTTTTTCGCTTTGAAAGTAAATATGTCCATGTTCATTTGGTAATCTTTTTTAGTATCTAAATGTAATTTACTCTCAAAGGAAAATAGGTAGAGACAACATTGTTCAGTATTCCCAATTACGGTAGCAAGCAAATTCATCCATTGATACATATTCTCCCTCGGAAATGTATAAAAATTTCATCAAGTGGGTTGATGTGTGTTGGCTAAACTTATCGACGAATAACCTTGCGATGAGTTCTAGGTGACGTGTCTTAGAGGGTCGATACTGAATGTTTTGATGGCAAGTGAAAAACATATGACGTACAGAAGTTGGTAAATGTGTCTAGAATTAGATACGGTTTTTACAGTTATACGTTTTCTTGTCATAGCTTCATATTCTTTTAAGAAACGGTCGCCTAGGCCTGGCCGCTCAAGACTATTTCAAAGGCTGTGATTCCGTCACAAGTTTTACCATAATGCCAAAGTATACAAGATACAGGCGGTGAGCTGTTGTCATTGCCCATGTTTCCTATACTACCTTTCGGGTTTGCACCAAATACTTTAATATTAAACTCTTCCATGATTGCAAATCAGCTGAATCAGATGCAGGGCTTGAATCGAACTTGTAGTTTCGAGAATTGAAGGGTTACTTCTTATATTCCGTTGACTACCTTACGTTTGACCAGCAAAATATATGAGACTAGTGTAAATGACACAACTTCCCTGGAAAAAGAATAATAATAAAGGGAAGCTTGCATCACTGAGGATGAGGATTGAGGAAGGTCCAACTTTATGTGCCAAGTCCTATCCGTCTAGAGCCTAGAAGACTAAGCAAGCACCAAAAGCCTAATCCACAAAAAATCACAAAAGCAATGAGTAGCAAACCAAACATGACCAAGCAGTCAAACGCACATCAGGACATACAAATATGGAAATTTATTAATTGTAAAGCATCTTGCCGCCTATCTCTGCCTTGCTATATAACTATGTTCTTGTCTGACGAAGTCCACACCTACTCTCGTATTTTCATTTATCAACTCCAAGCTACCTGTCATACGATCATCTCATTTCAGCCATGTTTAGAGCTTCAAGCACACGGAGAAGCCGTTACAGGTATGAGAGGTTGGCCGACGAGTCTGCCGCCGGACTCCTGGACGGAAAATTGACGAGGGCAAGAAGCTTGCCGTCGAAGGTATTTTCTCTATCAAGCTCGTCAACAAAAGAACTGACCTTTCCCAATAATCCAGCTCCAGCGAAACCATCCAAAAAGGTTATCAAAAGTCACCCACTTCTCAATCTCTTCTACTCTGGTCGCAAGAAGAAACCAACTGCCAAGCCAGAATTTTCAAGGTACTTGGCGTATGTTAAGGAAGGTGGTGTATGGGATTTAAGTTCCAACAAACCTGTCATGCACTACAAATAAAGAGAATCACTCCTGCTTCTGCTTTTGTTTCCTTGATTAGTATTATTCTTTCTTTTCACAACGAAAACAACTAGTTGTGTACTTGCCTAAATCTATATTATTTAATCTCTTACGTGAATGAGTAACGAAAATCTGAAATTTGGCTGCTGCAACGATAAGTTAAATCTTCTTTTATCGACACTACTGTAATTTTGGTCTGTGATAATCAGGTTGGATGACTGGAATTTGATGCTTAGTGTTGCATTATGAAACTAAATCTTTGGTTGGGATTCGTTGTAAGGATATGGAATGCATGAGGTTTTTGTATGAATCTCTCAACTACATTGTTTAATCTCATATGAAAAATCCAATTAATCACATTAAAGATGAAGCCTTAGTATTGAATTAGGTTAGCCAGCAGCTGCTCCAGAAAAAAAAAAGTTCAAATGGAAATTAATGAAAAAAATAGTTAAATTTGATAAAGATTAATAAAATTTTATCCTCGTTAAAACGTACTCCCGTTCCCACGGAATTTCAGGGCACGACTTTCATTGAATTAGTGGAGTACAGCAGTTTTCAAAGATAAAGAGGGCACATGTGTCAAGATACAGTAAATTGGAGTACATAGGTAATGCAGAATCTTTTAAATGCGTTAATGCTCTATGGTCATGAACCATGACTCCCTTACAGAGATGGTGTCAGGTACTCAGGTCCTACCAAAAAAATATGGATTATATGGTTTCAAGATAAATCGATATCTATATTCACACGTTTGTCTATTTCATTGGATATAGTAAAGATTGGATCTTTGAATGAAAGCAAAGAGCCCCCCCACAAACGAAAATGTATGTGGTGCCTAACCTAAAACGCTGTCCTATCTAGACAACACACAACCGAGAAAGAATGGCACCTAACAAATCTGCAAAGTCAAGCCTGCCAATATTACATTCTCACGGGTAATTCAACAAAATTGTGGTTGGAACTACTCAAAAGTCTTTATCATCTCGATGCAATTCCTTATTTTCACATGCTGCTTGGTCTCTAAACATGTGCTAATAAATTAAAGAAACCAGGTTATTCAACGTTGACGATGATGTGGGCCTATTGAAAACAGTCTCTCTATAATATAGGGATAAAGTTGCGTACTATCAGAGCCCCCAGATCTTGCTTCATTGCAGGACTTCAGGGTATAATAATGATGATGAGGTTATTCAACGTTGATGCCTACAATGCGAGCGGCTAATGAAGCCAGATTATCTGCGCACTAGTTCCCTTCGCGATACACATGCTGGATCGTTATCTCCCACGCTCGGTGTAGATAGTCATGAATAGCTGTCACTAAAAAACAAAACTCAATTAGAGAAATAAACGAAGAGGAGAGGATATTGATCACCTCTAAATAATCGACTTCGATGATCACTCGTCGAAATTCCAGCGGCCAGGCCAACTGGGGACCATAAAGGACGCCCCAAGCTTCTGTTGCAACACTGACACAGAGGGAGCCTCTCATGATTAGACCAATGCTTATCAGTCACCCCTTTATATTTTACTATCTCAATCTATTTTTATTTAAAAATTTGCCTTTCATAACCATTTAAATAACATTATTTTCTTATATATTTATCTATTAATTATTAGTAAAAATGTATATAGTGGTTGGTAGATATACATACAAAATCATGAGATTTATTTTTTATATCAGAATTTGTTTACCTAAGATAAGTTCTAATTTATAATTTTAATGATAATAAAATATTATTAATAAATTTATTTTTAATGATATTAGTAGTTACATTAAGCAATATCTGAAAGATTAAATTAATAGCAGGACAAAATGAACATTGGGTCAATTGAATAAACTAAGCAATCAAATAGTAAAAAAATCAAAGTGGAACAAAAATATAACTTAAGAGAACTTCAAGAGCATTCAAATGAAAAACCAAGAACAAGAACGAGTCAAGCATATCAAAATTTAAACAAATCACTGAAATTATTTTTGTATCTTATCCTAGTCATTTTCGTGAGTTAGAGGCTCAATCATTATATGATTATTTGTATATATGACATAATGCATAAATCATTTTATAATCAAGAAAAAAATTATTTTGATTTTAAGAAAATTTCTTGATCAAACAAACTTTTGGAAGCCTGTATAATGATTTTGAATCAAATTTTTATTTAATGTTTGAAAAGACTTGGGAATTTAGGTTTTCAACTTAGTTTACGTAGATGTTTAGTTAGCCTAACGATTTGGATCGACTAGCTTCACAAAATACAAAATGTACATTTTGTAATTGGTTAGTCGATGGCTAATTGACGGTCAACCAATTAGTCGAAAATGGGTGTTAGTGTGCTTAAAAATCTAATTTATGTGTCTCACAATTATTTGAGTTAATTTTGGATATAAATAGACTAAATTGAGTTACAAAAAGAACGTTTAACTTACTACAAAGTTGATAAGAGGCTAGAGAGAGCATTTGAGCGAATGTTTATATTATATATCATATATTGAACCTTAATTGATATAAGCGAGAAAGATAGATTTTATGTTGTATATGGTTATGTTATTGTAGAAATTAAAGAACTTTTTAGAGATACAAATTATGAGGGTTCCTCTTATTGTTTAATAAAATTTGTAAACAATTACTCTTCACCGCGACAAAGAAGATGTTGTATGGAATATTTCTCTCCATCCATTAAAAGAAGAAGATAGTGAATTCCAAGTGGAATTTGGATAGTAAATTTATGTCAAGAATTGTTTGATCGAATCACTATAAATTAGTTTTTTATCTGTCTTTGCATGCTCTCTTTTAATATTCTTGTATTTGTTTTGTAATTGTTTCACATGAATTTTTCATAATCATTCATTAGTTTTCAAATAAAAAAGTGAAAACACATAATTCACTATCTGGCACCAATAATTAACATCAAAACAATACACAATAAGATTATTGATTCAAGATGTTGTAATAATGTAGATAGCTCTACTCTTATAGCAAAATTAAGTTTACCTACTTAAAACATCCAAAGCTATACAAGATTTAGTGACTTAATGACTTTAGAGAGATCAAGGTGAATAAACAAGTCTAGTTTCTTTCTTTATTAGAAAGCATAAGCACGAGGCTCTTTATGATGTGGTACCTATATAATTTAGTCACATACTTTTGGGAAGGCCATAATAATATAATACAAGACTTGTACATGATGGTTTCAAGAATTAGTATACCACCATGAAAGATAAAAAGTCACTTACTCTTATAATTTTGACACTTAAATAGATATATTGGGACCAATTAAGTTAAAGAGGGAGAATGAAGAATAAAAGAGTGAGAGTAAGGGTTCAAAAGTAAAAGAGTTAATGGAGAGAAAAATGAAAAACAAGTGAGTTGTTACACAAAAGGAGTTATTTTTATACTAACAAATCTATTATTATACCTTTATATAAAGAAGATTATTTTAATTTTTATTTAGAAAAAGATTTAAGGATGAATTTTTAAAAAAAATAAGGGGATGATGCTATCATGACTAGGATGATGCTATATATCATGACTAGCCAAACATAAGATCTGTTATATAAAAGCTTAGATTAATTATAAGAGTTGGTGAAGATTTAGAGGCTTAAGGTTCATCTTTGGCTAAACATAACCTTAGACACAACCATGTCTCAACCTATGTTCCTCCATGGACATGCAAAGATTAGATACAATCTCATATACGTGCCTCTCTCTAGATATAAGAGTTTAAGTTCCAGTAAAGAAAACACCCTAAACACAGTCGTGCGCTAGCTTATGTAACTCTTAGGAGTCAAGTTATTAAAACATGAGTACAAGCATAACATGACTAGAGCTCGTGTTAATTGACGTTGACGTTTTCACAAAAAATGAAGTATATAACACAATTATGCCCCAAACAATGTCTACTAACACCAAAGTTTTTTGTAAAAATATGACCTAGAACATAATCATGTCTTATATTTTTTCCACTACTAAAATCCTACTTTTTATATTGTATTTAAGGAGTGCTTCTACATAGTTTTAGTTAGTCTTTTATATCTTTATTTGTTGAGGGATTGAGTAATTCTTTTTCTTATTCTTTATAAAACTTCAAACTTCTAAAATACTTTCCTTTTAACATTCCAAATATTTTATAAACTTAGTTCTTAATTCTTTATAGTTTATGGGTTAGTTCTTTTGATATTTGAGTTAGGTTTCTTAGTGTGGTTCAAACTTGTTAGTGGATTCTTTAGGATTTATTCCTAAGTTGGTTTACATCAATATTCCTAAATAATCACATGAGCATGTTGCATCTTCTAAATATGTAAAAGAATTATATGCTCATCCATCATCCTCTAAGTGTCAAGAAAAAGTGAATTATTTATAGTTCACATTCTAAACGTATATAGTATATCACTTAAGATAAAAATAGGCAAAAATTTTACACAAGGACATAAAACAAAGGCTGGTAACAAATAATTGCACACTATAGACCTCAAATTTTCGTTATATAAGGAGAGCTCTTATTTCTTCATATATTCAAAGGAGAACCCCTCTACCACACATTCATCTAAAGAAGACCTGAAAATGCATATCTTTCTTACATGAAATAACACTTTTAAGTCTCACTATTTGACAAGTTATCTTTGCGGTGATTTTAGAAATATCCATAAAAATTGCTCTTTGAAACAATGTTCATAAATTAGATATAGAAGAATATCGATTGAAAAAGTTCTAAGAGTTAACCCCTAAGGACCTAAGTTTATGTGGGTTTGTGGGTCTGTGTCAAAATGCACTCTTATACTAATGCTATAAGTTTCTCCTTTTACAAATTAATCACCCACTAATTAGGCCAATGCACATATCATTGATAAGCAATATAATCATAAGCATGGTCAAATCACATGAAAAATATTAAATATAGTGACACTATTAACTAACCTAAAGATTATAACTAAAAAGATGGTTTTACTGATAATTGGATGAAAAATAAAATAAATATAAACTTACATAATATCCAAGAAAAAATAATGAAATTAAGCAAAAGAGAATGTAATCAAATAACTAATATGATCTAGATCCCCTAGTAGTACCTTTCATTTCTGATTTAATTAAAGAATAATAAATTCTAAAGTACTCAATCATTTGGGTTTTTTTTTCAATTCAATGTTCAAACTTTTAAAATCATCAATTAACCAACCTTTTATAACCTTAACAACTCAGTTTAAAATATTAGTTTTGTTAATGTTTTGCTAATGTGGACTAACAAAACCTCTTTTGTCAATGACATGTAAGAATCCACATGGAAAATTGATTGTCAACTAATCATTCACATGGTCTAAAATACGTAACCTAATATGCAAAAGAAGTTATAGGTTAGATGTTTTAGTCGACATAGATAATTAGTTGGGAATTAATTTTCCACGTAGATGCCTATATGTCATAAAAAGGATCTCGTTAGCCAAATTAGCAAAGTACTAATAGAACTAATGTTTTGAACTGAGTTGTTAAGGTTATAAAAAGTCAGTCACTTGATTGAAAATTTTAAAGGTTTGGGCACTGAGCTAAAAAATTTCCAAAAAGTTAAGTACTTTAGAATATGTTATTCCTTTAATTAATTTAGATTAGATATATTCTTTAGACTGACACGACTTCCTAAAATTGAAATTGCACTCTCTCAATGTAACATCCCATTACCTATGGGAAGGTTAGAATAGTAAATATGAGTGATTAATGAGAGCTTAGAAATGCATTTTTGCATGCTCATGCATAATGTGTCATACACGTACATGTGAATAGTGAGATTTTTGCATATGAAAATAATTATACATGCATTCATTGACATTCCGCGTATAATTGTTAATAGATGTGATTGCTATTGAGAATTGTGATTTATTGGTATTGAAAATTGATTTGGAGAGTGTAATTGTTGATTTAGAATTTTTGGAGAATTTTAGGAAAAAATTTTAAAAATTGGGGTAATTTCTGGACTAGGAAAAATGCCAAGTGGCAAGACAATTGTTAACTGGTAGTAGAATTTTTTGTCAAATGGCAATGAAAATTTAGATAAATGGCTTTAGGAATTATTAACAAGTGTCATTGAAATTGGGAGACAATTGGAGTAAAAATTGGAGACAAATAGACTAGTTTTTAATATGAGTCCATATGGGACCATAGGAAGGTGACAAGTGGCAGTGACAAGTATCACTACCACTCACAACTCATCCCATTCACGACATTCACTTGAAAATTTACCTAAAGTGCTTTTTCTTCAATTTATCTCTTGCTTTCCTCTTAATTTCATGGCTCCTTCTTCTTCTCTTCTTCTCCTTCATGAGTTTTTGATTCACCCACTTTGAACCTTGCTCCATCTTTCAATTTCTACTTCCATCTTATTGTTT
>JAOTBA010000205.1:7816938-7845902 GCA_025629845.1 Erythroxylum squamatum
CCAAGCTGCATAAACATAAGAATCGCACAAATCGTGAACTCGCAGACGTAATATAAATGCTGGAAATTAAAGAATGACTACACTCGATTAGATCTCACAAATGATTGAATTGAAACTTCGATTATCCTTCAACTGAGAAAGAAGAATTAGCTACTCATGTCCATAAAGAAAGTGCAGGAGAATAAAACAAAAATGAAAACTAGCGCGCCCCATCCTTCCTTTCCTTTCCTAATAAATAGGATGTTTATCCTCGAAAAAATCGAGAAACCTAACAGCTAAAGGATTTAAATCCAGATAATCACAATCCTTTTCTAAACCTTAGAAAATCGCTTCTCTAATGATAATCTTGAATTAACTCTGCTCCCAATCAAGAAACACACCAATCTGACCTTCAAGAATTGGACCAAAACTCTAACTCTGCTGCCTAGGTGTCTTGCGCCAGCTCCAAAGTAGACATAAAAGAGGTGGTGGTTTTGAATGCCCATAGATCTGACCCATACAGCTGATGCCGTAGATCTGAAATTTTAATGGGTTAAAGCAGCGTCGTGTCACTTAAACCACCAAGGTCACTGCACTGTCATATTACTTTGAAGTAATGGACCAAGAGGTAACTGTCATCCACTTGATACACAGATCAGAAGCAAGTTAAATGGGCAAACATAAAACGCACAGCATAGAGGGAGTTACTTAATAAATCACGTGAGGCACATGTCAAGGGTGAGACTCAGTTAATAAGCATCTGTATACTTCATCATCTTCTTTAGATATAAAGACAAGGCAGAAAAGCAGTAGAATACTCGACAGTAATGAACTAAATATAGGAACATTTATGTCAAGATTCACATCACAAAGCAAATGAATGTATGCGAAATATGTGCACTATCAAAGAGTTACTCTGAAAAAAATAAGTCCAGTGTGATTGCAAGAGTAGCATGCGATCGCACTATATTGTAGGAAAAGCAGAGTGCGCTCGCAAGGCTTAAAGGTACGATCGCAATAGAGAACGATTTGTGAAGACCACTCGGGTGTGATCGCAACGCTTGAAAGTGCGATCGCAACAGAAGATGATTACTGAAAACCACTTGGGTGTAATCGCAAGTGTTTGAAGGTGCGATCGCAAGCGCTACAGTACGACCGCATCAGTGGCATTATATTGTAGATAAAGTCGGGTGCGATCACAATCTAGTCGCATTGCACAAGGTAATGTTACAAACTTAAATTCTTCTTGGTTCTTAGTTTAAATTTAAGAGTCTTCAACTACCTTCACGTCTCCTTTACCTATTTAAACTTTTTTTTAGGAGAGTTCTCTTGTGCTATTCTAATCTTCAAACCTTAGCTTCCAAATTTTTGTTGTGAATCAAGAGAAAGAACAGCGAGAGAATCATCCTTCAACATATCCTTCACCAGAAATCATCTATTGAAGAGGATGTCAAGAGGAAGGGTGGTAGCGACAAGGTCCAAAAGGAAGGGAAAGGCAGTGAGACAGTCTCTCAGTACAATATTCTGCCCCTTTTCCAATCTTCTCATATGAGGAAGGCAAAAAGCATCAAAAGGTAAATGTGAAAAGAATTATTGTTCCAAGATACTTTGATTGGGGGATGGTAACGCAGCTAGGTATGAAAGATAATCTTCTAGTTATGTGCGAGCGTTTGGGATGGTTGCAATTGATTATGGGTGAATGGGAGGTTTATGAAGAGGTAATACATGAATGTTATACTACTTTGGTGGTGGAAGAGACGAAGTTCTCAAAATTGAAGTTTAGGCTAGGTGGGCAAGAGTGGGAGATGGATGCTTCAATGTTGGAAAACTTATTTGGGCTGCCACAGGTGGGATCAAGTAACCCAGCTGACGAATTTTCCCTGGGAGATTTCTGGAAAACAATTACGAATGTTCATCAGCATATGCAACTTATAACGCCCCAAACCTGCTAATTCGAGATGCTTCATTGATCCTTCTTCACAAATTCATGGCAGTATCCATTTTTAGTAGGGTGGAGAGTAATAAAGTGTCAAGTCAGGAGTTATATGCTTTGTGTTATGCTTTTAACAACACACCCTACTGTACCTCCTTCCACTTGTTAAAAGGACTTGCGCAAATGGCACGACCTATAAGCGCTAAGTTGGGATTGGGATACATATTGACAGCACTAGCTCGTTCAGTGGGTTTTGACCTACAACGATGAAATGTGTTCCGACACAAGTTTTCAACCAAAGGTACTTGCATGTTTGCAGACTGCTGAGCTTCGCGGGATGTAGTTTCCAGCCTTATAATGACATAACAGCCCTCAAACATCGAGGAAGAATGAAGTCATCCTCTAGCGAAGAAGAGGAAGAAAGTAGCGACTTACAGACACAAGAAGCACAATCTCCAATTACTATGGCTGATGCTGCTTCGGTTATGGAGACGCTCAAACGTTGGGAAGCTGCTACAGCCGCAAATAGCAACAAGTTAACTGCAATTGAAAAGGCAATGATGAATATTCAAAAACAGCAGAGATATCAAACAAAGAAATTGAAGAAATTCTTCGCTACGTCAAATGTCGAGGTGTCATCACCTACACCATCACCACCAGGTTCTCCTGTTCCTTAAAAAGCTCTAGTAAATGTTTTCTTTATATATTTGTTCATTGATGGTGTGTTGTGCTAAGTCTTGTTTTAGTGTTTATTGTGTTATTTCTTTTTACTGACTTAAGTAGTAACATACCAAGAATATTGAACTTGGCTTGCCGAATTGTTAACTTCAGACATGTCCCTTTAGTTATTAAAAATTTATAAAATGTTACTAATGATCATTTGAGGATAGTGCGCATACTGGAATGGATTTGTTTCTTTTAGCAGAATTATTAGTATTAAGTGCTTGCTTACTAATTATGATGATTGAAGTTAAACTTGAGGATGAGACAAAATGTTGTGAATGTTAAGGAGGAATAAATAAAAATAAAAAAGCCTCCAAATTCTTGTTCCATTATGCTAAGGGTGCCTGAAACTGGCCTTAGACACATGAGCAGTGCTAGTAGCCACTTGATGATAAAAGTGAAGTAGGTTTTGTGCATTTGAGTATGCTCCTCAGTTGCATTTAATTGAAAAAAATTTTGTCTCAAGCAAACTTCTTAAGTTGTGTTCGAAATAAAGTCTCTCATCCTCCTTGCATAGTTTTAACCATTGACAATATTACAAATATGTTCTACAGTGACTTGGTTCTGATAATGAAGTTATTGGTGCTATTTCCTACTCTTATATACGTATTATTCCCAATTTGATTGGAAGGAGCTTTTCTGTATTTTTGGTAGTTAAAGGGTTATAGGAAGTTCACAAGCCCGTCAAGGTTGGTATAATATTCTTGGTGTCAAACTACCTGAGTTATTGCTTGCAATTATTTTCTTTTGTCATTGTGTTTGCTTGTGGACAAGTATAAGTATAGTGGTGAGTATTGATGTGTGTGTTTTGACTTGTTGAGTGTTAATATTTTTAGTTATGTTTTTGGTACTTTTCGTTCTTGGTTTAGTTGTTTAGTTTAGCTTTTAGGCAAGTTTGATGTTTTGTTAAGTGTGAAGGAATAGGGGAGCAAGATGATGAAAGTTGGTGAATGAAACAATGGAAATGCATTTGGTGCGATCGTAAGATCAATTGGTCTTTTAGAGGTAGCTTCGAGTGCGATTGCAAGTCAGTAAGATGCGATCGCATTTAGGGGTTTCAACAAGAAGGGATTTTATTCACTTTAGGGTACAATCACAAGGAATCGTTGTGCGATCCCAATACGCAACTTTCAAGGGCAATTCCGACGCTTCCTCACGTGTTTAAATGAGCGGTGAATAGTTAAAAGAAGCCTTCAACGTGCAAAAACGTAGGGGAAGTTGTTACAAGTTAGTGGAGGTGGACAATGATGAGAGGACAATAGAAAGTGAATAAGAGGAACGAAAAAGGAACAGAAAAGGGATCGAGATTTTGGAAAAAGGAGAAGAACAATAGAGAAGAAGTGGGAGCTCTGCAATTTTATGTTCTTAGCTAGTTTAATTGTGTTTTCTAGTTTCCTTATTCAAAGATTGTTTCAACCTTATTAGTGGATCTTGATTTCTAAACTTCTGCTATGTATGGTTACTGTTTTTATGAATAACTTTTAGTGGATCTTAATGAGAATTATGTTCTGTTAGAAAAATTATACAAATCTAACTTGCATGCTGAGAAATTAGTGTTCAAGTTTTATTCCTTAAAAGTTATGTAGCTCATCTCTGTTTCATTTACATCCAAATTAAGAGATTTGCATTACAATAAAACAGAGTAGGTAATTCAGACTTGAGAGAGAAGAGTCACTTCTTAGGAGACTTGAGGGAGTATAATAAAAGAAGTCAGATTTACTTAGTAGGAGTTGAAACAATTTTTGGAACTTTTAATCTTGAGATTCGTGAGAAACAATTCTTTTCCTTATAGATTAATTTTGTTGTGGTATTTTAAACATAGTTGATTTAGTTATATCCTTTTCAACTTCTAGATCTTTTTATTATTAACTTAAACAATCTGGAAAGAATTTAATTAGTGATTAGTATACGTCCTCGTGGGAATGATAATCGTACTATAATAACCTATACGCTTGCGGTCGAGATCCGAGTGCGTTTCTATTTAAAGCTCATCACTCTTCCACTTATAGCAGAACCTTTTAATATGTCCTCACTTGTCGCAATATTGGCACGTCTTTCTGTCTTTGTCACCTTTGGACTTTAAACTGTTTTTAGACTTGCCACGACTGTTGGAACCCCTACTCTTTTTCCTTTCCTTGCTTTCTTTCACAAAAGCCTACACTTTGTCAGCTCCAATCTCCTTTCTTCTGATTTCTTCATTACACATACTTTCTTTGATTACATCCAAAGAAAGCATACCTTCAAGAGCTGAGTTGCTAATCGTCACCACTAGCGTTTCCTAGTTATTTGGTAACAAACTCAATAGGAACAAAGCTTGTAGCTCATCATTAAGAATGATCTTCATAGTTGTAAGCTTGTTGATTATGTCCTAGAAATCACTTAGATGCTCCGAAACTGATTTCTCAACCTTCAACTTTAAATTCACAAGTCTCTTTAATTAGAGAGGCCTTGTTATGAGCAATCGTCCTTTTATATAAACCTTCTAGCTTCTTTCATACCTCAAAAGAATCGATTTCTTAAGACATCTAGTTAAATATGTTGATATTAATCCATTATCTGATAGTGCCCATAGTTTTTTGCTTCATATTTTCTCATTTTTTGTTTGACATCTTTCAGGTTTTGAAGGAACATCATCCTTTACACCTCTATCCTCATCAATAGGATCAAAGAGATCCCTGCAATACAATAGGTCCTCCATCATGGGCTTCCAAATCGAGTAATTTGATAACATTAACTTGACCACAAAGCTACTAATACCACTTGTTGGGAGATAAATAACACAACTCTCTAAAAAAATAATTCGAATATTAATGACAAGAAATAATTCTTCAAGTTGCAAAAAAAAATTGAGAATGAGAAACTAGCAAAGAAACAAAACCCAAGATTTAACATAGAAAATCCTCCAGTGTAGAGGGGGAAAAAACCACAAGGCAAACTGACAAATAAATCTACTAAACTTACCAAGGCTTTACAAAAAAAAAATTGATCTCTCACCTCCCACAACAACAAGTTGGCTCACGAAGTTTCAGGATTGAAACCAAAGTTGATATCATAATAAACAAATCTTTAAACCAATCCCAAAAACAACAAAAAA
This sequence comes from Erythroxylum squamatum, assembly GCA_025629845.1. Classification (NCBI taxonomy): domain Eukaryota; kingdom Viridiplantae; phylum Streptophyta; class Magnoliopsida; order Malpighiales; family Erythroxylaceae; genus Erythroxylum; species Erythroxylum squamatum. The sequence goes on from JAOTBA010000205.1 coordinate 7,822,668, forward strand.
AAAAAGAGGATGAGAATCTATCATCTTTGGCCTCTCTCTATTTTTCTTCACTTTTAGACTTTGTGATTACTCCCTATATCTCATGTGTGGAGCAAGAATCAAATGAGATATTTATAGGCTTCTCTGAATTAATAGGTAAGTCAAAATTATAACTGAACTCAACTAACTAGATCATATCTTATCTTAATTAGATTACATCACATTATCCAATAAAATGACATACTCATTCAAATAAGATCCCAACGAACAAAATAAGAGATTACATCTATCTAAGAATGATACATCATACATCCATATCTACGAAAGTCTTTACTATCTTCAATCCTCTTATGGTCTTTATCTTTTAGAAATGATGTTTATCTGTTGTGATCCATATAATCCAAGATTTCAAAATAGGGCTGACACTCAACAATAAGTTGGAATCTAATATCAAGAATAAAAAATAACAATAAGCGAGTTATTATCAAAATATTATAAAGATATAATGAGGATATTAATTCTTATTATAATATTATCATCAAAATTAGATATGAAGATTTTTATATTTTATTTATTTAATTATTTTTATTCTATTTCACTAATACTTTTATTGTTATTGTAAAAATCATTTATAATTATTTAAATATATATATATTATTGTGATTAATTATTTATAAAATAAAAATATTTTAATTAATTATTGATAAAATTAATTATAAAATAAAAATATGAGTAAAAGTTTCTTATTATCATTCATCATATTTAATATCGAATGCCACTGTAACTATTAACTTAAATTAGTCTTACATTTTTAATAAATACATATCAAACACGCATAGTGATAAATTATATTCTTATTTCAATTCTCGCTTTAAATTTAAATTCCTTTTTCATTTTATTTTATTTACTGATTACCAAACAAAAACTTTATGTTTGATTTTCATATCTTTATCTCTTTATTCATTGCTTTTTTTTTTCCACATCTAAGTCTAACGTGCTTTTAAATATCGAAGCGAAGAAAGAATTGTCATGCCACTTTGCCGGTCGTTAGGAGTCTTTGACCCTTCTCCTCGCATGAAAGGAAGTTTTTTTTTTTTTTGGAGAAAAAGAAAGTAAGGAAGAAATTAAATTATTGATATAACAACCTTGTTTAGATTTGGACTTGGGACGGTGCCGGCCCTATAAACGATTACATTTCGTAACTTTGGTTACGTTGGGAAATCCGAAGGAAAGAGAGGGCTGGACAGTGGGCAGTATTGGAGGAACGGTAACCTCCGACTGCGCTGCGTCGTCAATTTAATTTCCCTTTATTCCAGGCTACGCTCTACCCTCCTGTCCTTGTAGTTTTTCCACGCGAAAGGGTGTTGTGCTTGCTTGCTTGCTCTCTGTCTCATCGTTTTCTCTTTATCCGTGGATGTATCTTGCTATCGTCCAAGGGGAGCATCAGCTTGTGAACTTGCCCAATTTGTTTGTGGGTGTTCTCAGGCCATTAGATTCATACCTTGCAACGAAGCCCTTTTCCTGTTGCACCTCTCGAGATAGATGGGATAAGGATTTCTTCAAGGTGCAGGGTGGGTAATTGTTGATTTACCTGAAGTTTTTGGTCTTAAACTTGGACGTGGATTGGAGTTTCAAAGATAGGTTCTTCGCCGACATCTATGGCTGAGCTCGTTGATAATTCTCCTTCACACACGGATCTTTCCTATATCGATGTTTTGCCTGTTTATGTTAAGGAGCTGATCGCCGGTGGAGCCGCTGGAGCATTTGCCAAGACTGCTGTTGCACCCCTTGAAAGGACTAAAATACTGTTACAGGTCAAGGATCTCATTCATTTTACCTGATTCTGTAGTTTTTTTTTTTTTTTTTTTTTGCGGTGATGATAGTTTCAATAGTTGTTGCTAATCGTTCTTGGGATTTTAACCTCATGAATTTTGGTCCTTCAGAAACTTAGACCCTCTTAACTTCAATTTTCGCTAAATCAGCATTAAAATTTGGAATTTTCCCCTCTGGAATCCTTGACATTGGCAGGGAGCAAGCAGTGCTTGAAACGTTTATTAAAAAAATTTCAGGACAGAATGTAATTATGCCCGCCCAAAGACTGTCTATCTTCTGGTTAACAGGTTAGAAATGTTTTCCCCAAATGCAACTCTTGTTCCCCAAATAATGATATTAACAACGAGAAAAAAAGGAAAAGAGTGGAAGAGAGTGATGGATGAATGTTTTGGAAAGATGGATAACGAAGTTACGGTGGATAAGATGATGAGGTCGCAGCGGTGTTGGAGAAGGTTGGCAAGGAGGAGATGATGGTTGTCAACTGCTGTGATTCTATGGCTGTGCTTTCTAGGTGGCAGTTAACAACTTAACATAGCTTGGGATTAAAAATTCAAAGAGGAAATTATTGTTAGGGTTTTTGTTTTGGGTTTTTTTTAATTCTTGATTTTACTTCTATCACATTTGTGTTTATTCATGTTCAATCTATGCATCAAGTTCAAGATCTCCCATTAGAGTATTTTTTATACCTGAACTTTGGTGCTTCTTGGGCTTTTTGGCCATAATTGTGCCATTAGTAAGTCATACATTACTAGAATTATTTTATTTCCTCTTGTATCTGATTTTAGAATTTCATTGACAGACTGTTGTACACTTCCCATTGCTATTTTCTTTTTGTAGACAAGAACTGAAGGCTTCAAATCTCTTGGGGTATTCAATTCCTTAAAGAAATTGTTAAAACATGAAGGAATTCCTGGCTTTTATAAGTGAGTATTAAGTAATCTTCATCTCCAACTTTTTGTACATGGCTGAACTAGATACTTCTCTCTCTCTTGTGCCAGGGGCAATGGTGCCAGTGTTATGCGAATTGTTCCATATGCAGCCTTACATTTCATGACATACGAACAGTATCGAGGTTGGATCTTGGATAATTATTCTGTCTTGGGTTCTGGGCCTGTAATAGATCTTTTGGCTGGTTCATTGGCTGGAGGAACAGCAGTGTTATGCACATATCCCTTAGATCTAGCTCGTACTAAACTTGCTTATCAGGTAACTAGTTTCCTGATTTTGTTTAGGCTTTGGAATATTTGGCCATCAAAATTTCTGTGTTTTCGTAGCAAGGTTACCATATACAGAGGTTTGACGGCGTAAGCAAGCAAGCGATTGGTTTTAACCTATTGTTTGCTTACAATTTCTTGCATCATAACAGACAGGCAGTTTTTGTATGCATTAGCATCAAATTAATGTTAATTCCTAATATTCTTTGTGGATATTCTAGACTTCATCTATTGAATATATCACTTGAACTAAGGAAAAGCAAAGCAATTTGCAATTCACTGTTTAATGTACATGTTTCATGTCATCATGACAACCTCCATACTATATGATAAAACTTTGTACTTAGTAATTGTTGTTCCTTAATATTAACAACTATATGTATAGCAGTTTTACGTGCTTTTTCTCAGTCACCGGACTCGTGTTATTAAAGCTTAGTGGAAAAATATCAGATCAGACTATAATGTCACCTTTCTTCCTGTGGAATAATGCATTTCAGATTTAGCTTTTTATTCATGAACGACAACAATGTATAGACATTGTGTACCTTAAGATTTGTAAGTTGTCTTTGTTCAGTAAACAGGTAAAAAGTTAGAAAAAAAGCTTGGTCTGCATGAGGGGCATGCTCATTTTGTCAGTGAAATGAAGTTATAATCTAAAAACCATTTGGAATTGGCTGCATAGATTCTTTGTATTCCTTGCACCCAAAGTTTTATGTTGTCATTTCAACAAATTGGTTTTAACAATATCTGTAATTTCAATAACAACTCTTATCATGCAATGACATGTTGACAGTTTTTTTTTCCTTTTTTACTGCTGAAAAAGCAGTTTCCATTGTTTCTGAAATTATAGCTTCTCTGATATTTCGATAGAAGGAGAAAGACTTGCTCATGCGTAATGGTTACCCTCAAAATGATCAACCAAGAATTGGGTTTCATGAATCATCTCTAACTGCCATCTTATATATAATGTTTATATAGGTCACAAACACAAAAGGAAGTTTCAGGCCTGGCATTAAAAGTATTTATGCTCAACCTGCTTATAGAGGTATAAAAGATGTAATCAAAGTTGTCTACAAGGAAGGAAGAATGCTGGCGCTATACCGAGGCATAGGTGTGCTTCCCCAAATGAACATTTAAGATATTTTTATTGGGGAGTAGCCCTTTTGAGAATATCTATTTGAAGTTTGCTTTGATAACTACTCTGTTCAATAATGTTATAATTTTGGTTTGACCTTCCTGCTTTATGTGATCTTCTTTTGTACTCTGACTGCCGTTAAACCATCAATCTAGGAATTCCATGATGGGAGTTAAGTTACATGTGTTCTAAATTTAGCCAAAGCCATAAGATTGGTCTTTGCTTGTCCAGGTCCAACACTCGCTGGAATCCTCCCTTATGCTGGTTTGAAGTTTTATGTATACGAAGAGCTAAAGAGGCACGTACCTGAAGAGCACCAGAAGTCCATTCTCATGCGCCTTTCATGTGGAGCTCTAGCTGGATTGTTTGGGCAGACATTCACATATCCATTAGATGTTGTTAGAAGACAGATGCAGGTATCAGTTAATATTCATACATTTTGGTAGGGAAATCATTGTCTAGTGAACTGTCTACAAATGCAATGAATCCTATGCTACTTGCTAGAAACTTGCATACATGTTCATGGTCTCAAGTAAGTGCCCGTTTTGGTTGTGGATATCCACATATGTAGCCAGTTGGTTTTCCTACTCAATTCAATGATGTTTGGTTAAACAAGCTGACTGATCATCTTGTTGTAAACTTCTTCAAAATATTGTGTTTGGTGATCATGTTAAAATGTTTAGAGGCATTACGCTGTGCAGTTAGTATCTCCAGCCTGTCTGAGAATTCAGATGTGCACATTGTCTTGAACTACGATGAAAATTTGGTCGACGGGAAATTTTCAAGAAATTTGAATATCTATTTCACAGGTGGAAAGTTTGCAACCTTCTATTCAAGGAAATGGCAGATATACAAACACATGGAAAGGTCTTTCTACTATAGTCCGCAATCAGGGATGGAGACAATTATTTGCAGGTCTGAGCATTAATTATATAAAGGTAATACCCTGAATTTTTAATGTGCTTTCTGGCTTGTAGTTTGCTATCTATCCGGGACTCTAGGTATAGCTTTTGCAGCTGAAAGAGATACAATTATAGTGTGCGTAAACATCTGTGTTATGATAAAGCTCTAATTGCAGCAGTCTATCAGATAAAAAGTTTTTTGAGCATTCAGCTAGACACTACCATCAAAATACTCTCAGGTAATCTATATAGGTATATCCAGTTTATAACGAAGTTGATCTTTCAATGCTGGTCCCAATGATTGACAAATGTATGCCTGTAAGATAGTGGCCTTGCTTTTGCTGTCCTGATAAGATGATGATGAAGGTCAAAGTGCATTGAAGAAGAAAACTGTACAAAGATACTCACCTGATTCTTTGTAGAGGGAAACTTTTTGAAATTCATGTATACAGTGTTTTTTACCTGTTGGCTTTTCATTCTGATTCAGAAATCTGATGTGCTGAAATTCAATTGGCAGATTGTCCCTTCTGTGGCAATTGGTTTCACTGCATATGACAACATGAAAATTTGGCTTAACATTCCCCCTCGACAGAAGTCCCAACCCACGTCCACGGGCTGAATTCGGTAGCAAAATAACATGCATTGTGATCAAAGGATTTCCCAACGTTCAGTAGTTACGCACTTCAACAATGATTTTAATGCAATTTACATGTTTGTAACCAAATAATTTTGAAATTCACTTACAAATGATTTTGAATGTTTCATTGTATAATTATAAATTCATTAACAGGCCTGGCCTATTATGTTAATAGTATACATTGAAATGAGTTTGTTATTGTAGTTCTGTTTGAAATAGAAGTGAACTTGATGCTAAATAAATACTTTTAGTTTATTAGTTAAAATAATTACCTACTCAATATGAGGACTTAAGTAGTGTGCTTGCTGCTTATTTTTAATAAGAATTAGAGTTTATTATATAAATCACAGGAAGTAAAATTGCTAAACAATTTTTTATTTCAAAACCGTGACTTTTTTGGGAAGTTTCAGTTTGTGCAACACGCTGCCTTTGCCTGATGGTGTTAGAATGAATAAAAAGAAGGGTTTCTGTTATTTTGTTACCAAAAAAGAACAATATGTTAATAACTCAACATACCATTAAGTAAGACATTTGTAGCTCAATTCTCCAACACTCCTATCTTCCAGCATTTTTCTTTACCGTCGATCTACAACATCCAGATATGTGTAAATCTCTTCGGTACATATCAAGCTTTTGTTTCTCTCCAACGTCCATCCCTAGCCTCTTGATTTGATTAAGGTACCTTTATCTCTTACATTGCACAGGCATTATGGGTTTTGTTGCTTCCTTTGAGCTCATTTGGGTTTGTTGCTTTGTGTGGGTTCATCTGTTGTTTCCTGCTGCTAACCCCAACTCACCATTGCTCGGTTGATGCTAAATCAACCATTGCTGCAATCATATTCCAAACATACGTGATTTTGTGCATACATATGTAATTGATAAATTTATTCTTCTGACCATGGTGAAGATTAATCATGTTCTTTATCATGGGATTAATCTTGTTCTTTCTTATGGGAGGTAGCACTTTGATTGCATGCTAGATTTAACGACTTCTTGGTTAAGACTCCTACGCTACAATCATAGACATTAACATATATTAAGACATACCATATTACGCAAAGGAAAAAAGCCCAAATTGTATACTATGTAGATTACAATAAGGTTATTCCTTTGTAAAGGAAATAGCCTCTTTGTAAAATGCAAAAGAAAAGTTACGTACAATTGATGTCTCTCTCCCGACTCTCGCTAAACGGGAAGCCTTGTGTACTGGGATTATTGTTGTTGTTGTTGTTGATTATAAACAGGGACGGAGCCATGTTATAGGCCTTTCAAATATTTTTTTAAAAAAAATTACTTATATAATTAAAATTTTTAAAATTACAAATATAAGTGGCCCCCCCTTTAAAAAAAATCCTTATCTTCTCTTCTCTTCAACTCTGCACGCACAGCCCTCCTTCGCCAGATTGAAAACGCCTCCACCCTCCAGGCTCCATTTGGGCCATCTCACGGCCCCCCCTTAGAGTTGAGTCTGGCTCCGTCCCTGGCTAGTGTTAATACAATACTTCTTTAATTTTCGGGAAAAAAGTTAAGGATAAAGGGCATCTATATAACTTGCCTAAACAATAAGAAACAAATTTATTAAAAGAAAGTCTAAAAGATGAAAAAGGTAATTGAAATTGATTGACTAGATGATAAACAATCTAATAATTTAGATGTCTCAGTAGAGCATGTCAATCCTTAAATTTAACTAAAAAGGTAGCAAGATTAAAACTATTTTCCTATTGTGTACTACATAATCTGTAGAGTCCCAAGTTACTTGTTCCATGCAACATGGTTTTCTTGGTAATTTGGTTTTTCAACAACATGATTTTCTTGGTACTCTCTCTTTCATAAGATAACGATCATAATAAAATTCAAAAAAGTAATTATTATCATGAATTTTTTTGTACTAATAACAATGGTATTGTTATATTTGGAACATGTAAAATATTCTTAAAAAATTAATGGTGTTGAAGGAGATTTAATAGAACTAGAACCAATGTTAGAAATATGTAATCATGTACCATTACTAACTATTAATTTATCCTTACCCTTATATTCATTTGCAATATGGAGAGAGGCTAAATCTTGAGTAATATGATGACTTGCCACAATATCAGGATACCAAGTAAAGAATCGATCAATTATTGAATTTGTATTATCTTCGACTTGAGAGTGCAAAATAGGCAAATTTAAGAGCAGTAGAATTTCTCTCGTCAAAAAATTGATTTTCTTATGGACAAAATTCCCATCAAGCATCAAATTTTCTGTGATTAGTATATCTACAAAATCGACAAGAAACAAAGGATTACAAATTTCCAAGTCTTTGAAATTGATAACTAAAATAAACATGTCTTCCTCTAGTAAGTAAGGAGGATTGCTAGGTTTTGAGAAGCAATTTATATGCCTCTAGTTGTCTATGAAGTTCATTAAAAGACATAGGAATTGCTTTTTGTTAAAGTCCACCAATAATTCCATTATATTTTGCCCCAAGTTTGCAAAAACTAATGGCATTACATTATGCTATAGATATTGATTGTCATGCTAAAGCTAAACAATTTATAAGTGCCTTTGCTTGATAAATATATTCTAAAACTGTCTTACCTTCTTTTGAAAGATTGTGAAATTTACAACCTTATATGCAGATGCTAAAGCATTTTAAAATTCAAAGGATGAGTTTAAACCAATAAGATATGGATAAATCTCTTCTGATGATAGTAGCCAAGAAATAAAATCTTGTCATTGTTAAACTAAGAGATATATAATAGAATTTGTTTCCTTTTGATTTGTTGATGAATTGAGAATTTCCTTGGCTATGTTGGATTAGATCCATTGAGAATATCATGGAGATTATAAAGATTTAAAAAGGTAGTGAACTGAAGTTTCCATACAATGTAGTTTTAGATGTAAATTTGATTTTTAAAAAAGGATTGACTTATATGGGTTGAAGTTTTAGGTAGAGAACCAAAAAGAATAGTCACTAAAGTAGAAACAAAGGTTGTAGAAATATGAGAAAAAGTGGTATTAGTAGTAGAAGAAGATGATGTTGAATTATCCATATTGCGACTCTAGTACCAACTCAGAATAAAGGTGAAGAATTGAAATTATATAATTAGTGGTAAACAAAATACTCAATACAACGTTATTTATAAACATTAGTATAACATCTTAAGATAAGAGACATCTAGATAACAAACTAGATAATTAAAATAGGTATTGGATGTTTATTTTAATGATGTTTATCTTGGTAGTTATACAAATAGTAATCATATATTGGATTGTACCATGCAAAAGTTAAATAGTTGATCATGTGTTACATCTAATTTGCATCTTTATAGCGTGGGTGGTAATCCTTTTGAATTTTATCCTACAGGTTCAATTTTCTAGGACAATAAGCATATAACTCTTAAGGTATTAAAAAAAACAGCATACCAATAAAAGGCTTTTCTGTTGGTGGCGATGTATTTTTCATGAAACAGTTAAGTCATCATTTTCTTAAGTCTAATTTAGCTTCTTTTTAAAGACACATCTATGTCATATATCGTGCATCACTTTGTAGCTGCTCTATTTTATGATACAATCTCTGAGCTAACTATGTATCAATCCGTACGCTTACTATATGCTTTTAAAGAAGAACACACGTTGAAACACATTTTAATGCTAGGTCATGTTCGCTAAACATGTCTAAGACTACATGCACATATTTTCGGCTGTGTTGATACAAGAATGGTGTTATTTGATTTTTTGTAAAAAAGCAATAACCCAATACCTTGAAACCTGTGTTTCTAAAATGGTTTCAACTAACTTTTCAATATCAACACCCTAATTGTTTAATGAAGAAAACTACGTTGTTTACTTGTTTAGAGATTCAAAATGAAGGTTTATTTAAGAACTTTTAATCTTTAGGATGTCATCAAGATAGAGGTTCATTAACCTCAACTCCTACACAATCCAACAGTAAATCAATTGAATAATCATAGTTAGGAAAAAAAAAAGAGGTATAAAGCTTTGGGTGCTATACATACTTTACGTTAAAGGCAATCTTTGCACACACAAAAAAAAAACAAAGAGGTATAAAGCTTTGGATGCTATACATGCTTAAGGTTAAAGGCAATCTTTGTAAGGATTATGACTTATTAGACTAGTAAAGAGGCTTGAAACAGGATTAAAAAGGAGTTTCAGCTTATGAAAGGATAAAGCATCTTCAAGTTATAAATTTGTAGAGAGACTTTAAGTTATTAAAGATTAGTGATCCTAAAACTATTAAAAAGTATAGATATAGAAATATGAAAGTTGCAATTCAGCTTAGGCTATTTAAAAAAGTTATAGAAGATAAATGAATAGTTGGTAAAGTTATCATCAATATTCTTAAAAGGTTTTAGGCTAATATTTTAGTTTAGAAAGAGTCTAAAGACATCACATAAATCATATTGATGTAAACTATAAACTTTCTTCTAGTTCAACAACAAAAGAGAATGTCAAAGGAAGACGAACATATCAAAAGAGCTTTCAAATTTAATACAAAACCTAACTAAGTTAGTACAAGTCAGAGAGAAGGAAAGAAGTATACAAGGAAAAAGAACTAAAGAAGGAAAGGAGGTCAACATGATGGAGGGAAAAAGGAAGGAAAGTTTACACCTTGACCTTATTGCACTCTTAACTGTTGCTAGTTTGGGCCTAATATAAAGTTCAAGGATTATAACTATGTAGGGCACATTAAAAAGATGTGCAAAACTAAAGAAAAATAGCAACCTAATATGTCAAAATAAAGAGCAAGAGGAACAAGAAACTAAAGAAACTCTTTTCATTATCGATGCCTTATTAGTTTGCACTAGCAATTATATGTTTAGTTAGAATTGGCAATAAATCAGGTCAAGACCAAACAACTTATGACTCAAGCACAGTCTGAAATTTTTTATTTTGACTAGGATTCAACCTGAGGCCTAATTGAGCTTAGATCATATGGCTAAAATTTAAACCTGTTTAAACTTCAAACACCTCATGAAGTTTAATTGGGTCCAAAAATTTTAGCTTGAGCTTATGCTTGATTAGGCCCCTTAAGCGCAATCTTGATAGTATCAATTTATAGAACAATTTGATACTATCCTAAAAACCTTATCTGACATCAAAATAGTAGGAATTATAGATCATTAAATATACTAACTAAAATGAATCATATGACTTGTCATGGTATTTAGCAATTCAAATTATGAACTACAATAACAAGTCATATAACATCTTCTTATTAAGAGAAATAAGGATGTTTATAGGAAATAACATGGCACTAGCAGTAGTAAAAGACCCCACTTAGGAACCAAAGACTAGATGATAATCCTCCTAAAAGTTCAAAGGTAGAGTAATGTGTATGAATGAACTGATTTGGAACTAGTCCTGTGGATTCCTTAACATAAGAAATAAATAGGAACACCAAGGAAATATAAAGCAAACTTTCAAAAAAATTAACCCTTTTTTAAATGTTTTTTAGAGACAATCAATGACAAAACCATAGGGAATTTAAACTCCATTTCTTATTTTTTTTAAAGCTTCCACATCCACCATTCTTTCCTCAATAAATACAATTAGGCTATTCATTCCCAATACAAAATATACGGTTTTAATTGATAGCCAATCTCCAAAAAACATATCTAATTTTTTATCAATTTCTAAGTTAATCATAACGTACTATGAAAGAGGAAGATTCAAAGTCTAGTCAAGCATCAACTTTATTTTGTAAAGGCATTCGAACAAATGTTTCGTTGCTTTTTTTTTTTACCATTTTCTTTTTATAATTATGCTAATGTGAACATGAGTAAACTGAGAGACATAAGAAACTAACCTTAGTACATGAAACTGCCATGACCATTTTTACTTTAGCTTTTGCTATTCCATTTGCCTTACACCTTAAATCATCCTACCATATGTAAAAGTCAACTATGATTTCTATCAACTAACAATATAACTATTAAAGAAATCTTACCATGATCATATTCTTGTTTGAAGTTGATTTCTCACTTAACAATGAGAATCCTACAATTGATATTCCTACACAAGATTTGTTAATTAGTAACTTTAAAGTACTTAAGATATATGTCTAAACAATTAAAGAGCCATAATTTTAAAGGAAATAAAGTAAAAATTTAACGTACTCAAGATCCCACTAAGCTTAGCTCTTCCATTTTGTAAACACTTTGGCAAAATGATGTCGAGAAGATGGAGTAGAACTTAAGCTTATCTAATCGCATAACGTAAATAAAATTTAGTTACAAGCAAAAAATAAGTAAATTGAAAAGAAAACAACCCAAAAATGGGCTAGCTAACTAATCATTATAGTCAAGATCGTCAATAGTTTACACCATTTCATCCACATACAAAAAATTATTATGTAAATTATACTCAATTATTCAATAATTTTATTAAATAAATACATGATAATTAATAAATAGATATACCTTCATAATTGAAAATCGTTTAAAAAAAACTTTCAACTAGATAAATGGACTCCTTGTATTCATATTCCTTATACTTTTGATAATATAAAAGATTATATAATAAATAATTATTGAAATTAGAAAATTAGAAAACTAATGTACTATGAAGTATAGAGTTTGCCTTGAATATCATTGGTACCTAACTAATTTCGAGCACGGATCAGAACATTCATAGTTTTAGGATGAAGTTGATTACGATGAGAACTCACTATCCAACCATTAATATTAAAAACAGACTCGAAAGTAACGATAGTTACTGGAATTACTATTTGGTCTCATACAAATGCTTATATAATTGAATATTAAGCCATAGTGGTCTTCTACCACAATAATATATCAAAATATTACCCAATTGTAGTCATAATATCTGCTTTCAAACAATTATTAATATCCATTCTACTATAAGAAATCCTAACCCTTTTTTTCTTCATGAATTCCTTACAATAAATACCTAAACTTTCAACATTAATTAATGATGACTTTTCAGCAGAAGATGAAGCTAATATACTAAACTACTATGATCCAGCTCTTTATCCAATTTAATTGATAATCGTTAAAGAGATTATTGTAAAAGTTTTTAATGATATCAAAATGTTCTTCAACCCAATCACCATACTACTTCGAGTTTAATACATAGAAAATTGTCACAATTTTACTAATCATATACCAATAATTGTCAAATTTCTCATCATCTGCTCTACCATTATCTGAATCACCTTATTTGAATCAAAAATCCACTCAGATTTTAATCTTAAACATGATAGAAAAACAAATATGTTAAGTTGGATACTTCATTTTAGAGATCAACCAAGTAATATAAACACCTCCAACTTCTCACAAATTTCTTTTGTCAAATCCCATTGCTATTATCTTAGTAAACAAGTATATTGAAAATCTTATTATCTTAATAGGATTACTTGTCAACTGTAACATCTTGAATGTGGAATTCCATCTTATTAGACAATCAACAATTAAATTTTTCTTAGTGTATAGAATACATAATTGTCCTGCAGTTTTCTTCAAAATTTACAATTTGTTTTGGTGTTGTATTCCAATATACTACACTAATCTAGATTGCCTTTACCCCTTCTTTGATTATCCCCAAGCTATCCTTCACTATACAGTATATACACAAAATAGAGCATATATACAAACCTCCCATCCTTCAGCAAGCTCTTAACCTTCAACTTGGTCTTAAATTTAATGATCATAGCATTGTTTGTGTTACAATTATCCAAAGTTATGATTGAGAGCACCATGTCAATATTCTTCTTCATTAAGCAATCTACCAATACAATTATTTTCATTAAGCAATCTACTAATACAATTATTAACCTTTCACCTATATACGACACTAGAACATAAATAAAGCTACCATTTGAAAACATAATCCAATATCAATTATAATATAATCAAATAACAAATGATAAAAATAAAGAATATTATTTACCTCATGATTTGACATCATAAAGTTCAATAATTGTTAACGTAATTTATCATCATCACCATAGAATCCTTATTTTGATTGATAGTCGTTGATATGTCTAATGTAATGGCAACTCAATCGTGATTAACTAATAACATCTTCAATTTCAAATTCTTATACTCTTTATAAATATTAAAGATGTCTTTTTTTAATAGTATTACGACTTGACATCTTAAAGGTCAGTTAAAGTGAGTTCGCAAACATTATGAATTCTTGATTATCTACAATCAATAGTGAATATTCATTTTTTATGATCATAATTGCAAGTACATGCTTAAATATCTTAAGATCACAAGCCGAGACGATAAGTTCACTTTTTCCTTTCATTAGATTAAGGGTAAAAAAAGTTTAATGTCCTAATATCATCTTTCTTTTATTATAAGAGTTTACATGTATTTTTAAATGGCACGTTCTTCCTTTAGAGCCTTCAACCAAAATCTTATGACAAAACTTATATTTCATTTTATCAAATCTATCACTTGATTTAGTCTTGTTGGTTTAAGAAGGTGGTACATCTTTTAAGATGTAGTTTCTTTTATTTGAATGGATTTTTCACTGGGTGTACAACTAGGTATCAAATTGGAACTCTATATTTTGTTTGATTGTATTATTAAAGGATTAAATTCATCCAGTTAAAATAATTATAAATAGGATAATCATGAAACCTTTTAACATATTGAAATAATACAAATAGAAGTTATGACATGGGTTATAAACATTTACTTAACTTTATAAACTTAAGCTTATAAAGTTTCCACATAAAGGATGAAGATTTTTCCAAAACCTCCTTTGCATAGGAATCATTTTCGAGAAGAGAAGGTCATGGGTAAGTATAAGGTGGGCAAAAACAAGGAAACTCCTAAGGAGAATAATCCTTTTGACAAGTCTCAACTTGAAATTTGCGATTGATGTGGAGAATCTGGACATTTTTCAAACTGATGTTCGCAATGAAAAGTAAATATTGTAGAGTATGAGGAAGATAATGATGTCATTATTTGTGGACCTGATGGTGATGATGACGAGTATGAGAGCTATGAGGAAGAAACTGAGGAGCGAGATAATTATGTAATTTAGAAGCTATTACTAGCTCTAAAAGAAGAAGATAATACCCAGCGAGATTAGTTATTTCTGACATATTGTACCATTTTAGATCAATTATTTGATGTGATTATTGACAGTGAGGCTAAGAGAGCATCATTAACAAAGATGTCATGAAATGAAATAAATTGCAAACTAAAAAGTACCCTGATCCTTAGACAATTGGGTGGATTAAATTGACAGATAAGCTTTAGGTGACTGAACGTTATAAAGTGTCATTTTCTTATTGGTCAATATCAGGATGAGATTTACTAATGTTATGGTTAGATGCTTGTCACTTATTATTAGGAAGGCCTTGGCAGTTTGATGTTTCCACACAGTATAATGGATAAGAAAATGTGTACAAGTTGGAGAGAAATTTTATGTTTCACCTGTAATGAAAGAATTCCCATCCCGAATCTTTCAAAGTTAAGGGGCAGACTTTTCTTACTATCACTTATTTAGAATATGAAATGTTGATGGTTATTAAAAGGTAGAAGGGATTCTATGTATTAGTGGTAAAAGAAGTTCACCTTATTCCGAATACACAACTTCATCAAGTGCTAAAAGTTATTCGACTTTTATTGAAGGAGATTAAAGATGTGATGCTTGAGGAGTTGCTAGATGGACTTACAATGATATGGGACATTCAACATCATATTAACTTGATTCCTAGGACAAGTTTGCTTAATCTACCATATTACCTGATGAGCCTAAAGGAGTGTTATATTCTGGAGAGAAGGTGGAGGAGTTATTGCAAAAGGGGCATATTTGAGAAAGTATGATTTCATGTGTAGTTCTAGAATTATTAACACCCAAATCAGGAGAGAGTTGGAGGATATATACTGATAGTCTAGCCATCAACAAAATTACCATTAGTTATGGATTCCTTATACCTAGGCTAGAAGATGTGTTTGATCAGTTACACAATTTCGTAGTATTTTTAGAAAGTGATCTTTGGAGTAAGTATATCTAGAATCGTAGTTAGACAGGTTGTACGAGTGGTTGGTTATGCTTTTTGGTCTCACCAACACCCTAAGCACTTTCAAAAGGCTGATGAATCAAGTATTGTGGCCATTCATTGGGAAGTTTGTTATCATATATCTTGATAATATCCTTATTCATAATCGTTTGAAAGAATATCATATCGTATACTTACGCCATGTTTTGAAGGAATTGTAGGAAAACAAGTTGTAAATGAACTTAAAGAAGTGTAGTTTTATGACCAATAATGTTTTGTTCCTAGGATATATTATCAATGTTGATGAAATTTAGGTTGACGAGGCTAAGATTTAAGCTATTAAAGAATGGCCTACATTAAAGACAACCTTAGATGTTATAAGCTTTGATGTGTTAGCTACCTTCTACCAAAGATTTATATGAAATTTCAATACCGTAGCAGCTCCAATCATAGAATATAGGAAAGAAAGGGAAGTTTCAATGGAGTGAAGAAGCATATGAGAGCTTTTCCCTACTAAAAAAGTTATGTTCTACACCAGTTCTAGTCCTGCCTAATTTAAAGGTTTCTTTTAAGGTTGAGTGTGATGTTAGTGATGTGGAAATAGACACTATTCTTTCTTAGTGAGGCCAGCCTGTGACATTTTATCGTGAGAAGCTCACTAAGCTTGATGCAAATGGACCACATATGATAAAGAGTTTTACTTAGATGTGAGTGTTTTGAGGTTTAGGAACACTATCTAATTGGTCAAAATTTTATTATTTATTCTAACCATGATTCTTTGAAGTATTTTAATAATCAGAAAAGAATTAATAAAGATATGCATACAAGTTGGCCCTAATTCCTATAGAAATTCCCGTTCAAACTCAAGCCAAGTTATTCTTTAAAAAGGTTGTTCATTTGCATAGAGTGCCCAAAACTATCACGTCCAATCGAGACAATAAAGTCTTGGGGCATTTTTAGAGGACTTTATGAAAAATGTTTGATTCTTCCTTTAATTACAACTCTACTATTACTCGTAGATAGATGGTCAAACAGAGGCAGTAAATCATGCATTAGGCAATCTCATTTGGAGCATTTATGGGAGGGATAGACCTAAATAATGGGATCTTACTTTGGAACAAGTATAATTTATATATATTAATGATGTTCACAATGCTACTGGGAGGTCGCCATTTTCAATAGTTTATACAAAACCTTACCAATATGCTATTAATCTAGTAAAGTTGCCAATTAAAATTAGTGTGAGTAGAGTTATGAGTCACATGGCAAAAGAGTGGTAGAATGTGCAATCTAAGGCCAAAATAAAATTAGAAGATGCTAATCAGAAGTACAAACAAGTTGTACAATGCCATTTGAAGCAGACTTTCAAAGAGGGTGACCAAGTTCTGGTGTTCTTGCTTAAAGTGAGGTTTTCTATTGGAATTTACAATAAGTTACTACCTAAAAAATATGGTCATATAAGGTGTTGAAGAAAATCAACAATAATGCTTGTGTGATCGACTTACACAACAATACGGGAATTTATAAGATTTTCAATATGGCGGATGTTTTCTCATATCATACTACTAATGAGCCATTATACCATGATTTGTAAGAACACTTGAAGACGAGGTTTTCCCGATTAAAGAGTAATGAAGTGGAATTTATATTAAAATAAGTTTCCTATTTGAATTGGTTTTCTATTTCCATAGATTTTCTACTTGATTTGAGTTTCTATTTTTATAGGTTTCCTACGTGTTTTTGATTCCCTATTTTCTTTAAGTTTACTATTTTCTCCTAGTTTCCTATTTTTCTTTGGATTATGATTGCTTTGTTAAAACCTATAAATATGCCTCTTAAACATTATATTATTCATTCAATCAATAATATTCTCATATTTATTTAGCTTTAAGCTTTCTTTACGAGTGGATTCTTCTGTTTCTTCATATTAAGCGTACTGCTTAGTTTTTTTATTTCTTATTGCATCATAATCACCATTAGTGTTCTCTTAAAGGTGAAAAGAAGAGGATTTATTATTGTTAACACTCTAACATGTATCAAGTTAATAACTAATATATTATTAGTGTTTGAACTTTATTAAAATATGTTGACTATTAGTCAGTTGAATGAAAAGGATATGTTGTAAACCTTGATAAGGGTGAATATGTGATAATTAGCTTCTTTTAAAGTTTGCATGGAAAACAATCTTTTTTAGTTGATTAAAAAGTTAAAGCCAAGTCTATTAAAAAAGTAATTTTATAAATTATGTTAAAGTCACTCTTGTTAATGAGTTTATGCTATAGTGGAATATATTGGGACATATTAGTTTTAATGCATTAAAAATAAGGATTGAAAATGACGTTGTGTAAGGTCTTACTAAGGTGATAAAATTGATGAAATTTGTTTAGTATGCTAGCTTAGAAAGCAAGCAAGATTTTCTTTCAGAAATGTCTCTTAGAGAGCCAATGAGAGGTTGGAACTACTTCACTCTAATGGAATTATAAGTGAGGTCTCACCAATGAAAGTTAATATTTTGTATCGCTCATTGATGATTACATTAAGTATAATTGGATTACCTTTTCGAAGCAAAAAAATGAGGTATTTAAAGAATTCAAATAGTTAAAAGCAGGAAGTGAGAAAGAAATTGGCCTATCACCTAAGCAACTACAGTCTAATAATGGTTATGAATATGTTTCCAAAGAGTTCACAAAATTTTATGCTAAAAAAGGAATCAATCACTAATTGATAGCTTCATACACTCCTAAACATAAAAGAGTAGTTGAGAAGAAAAACATATCATAGAGATGGCAAAAAGTATAATGAAAAAAATAATTGCCAAAAAAATTTTGGATAAAAGGAGTGAATATCTCAGTGTATTTACTTAACATGCTACTTACCTAGGCACTAAAATGTAGCACACCACATAAAAAATGGTTTAATAACTTACCATTTGTTACAAACATAAAAGGTTGTTGTAGTTTATGCTTTATACAAGCTTCTAAATTTAAAAGAAAAATTTTAGGTAATAAGAGTGAATTTAGAGTGTTCTTAGGAAAAAATTGCACAAGTAAAGCTGATAAAGTTTTTAGTCTTGTAAAAAGGAAGAATTAAATGAATCAAGATTTTGCAATGGATGAATTTGTCAAATCAAATTAGCAAAAGTTGTCAGTTAAAGAATTTTATGACCTAAAACTGACTCTTTACCACTTCATAATGAGTAAGCGGGGTCTAGAGGAGACTAATGATGATAATAACAATGAAATTTCAATTAGGAGAATAAGCTTATTTGCTGAAATTTTATAAAAGATCACCCCTAGTAACTGTTAAGCTAACTACCTACAATGAGGTAGCAATAAAGGAAGAATGGGTTGCAACCATAGAAGAAGAGATTTACATGATCAACAAGAATGAAACTTAGTCTCTGGTGGAAAGACTAACCAATTAGAAGGTTTATTATAAAGTTCAAAGCAAAGCTAGTTATTAATGGGTATCTTCAATAACATGAAGTTTACTACTTTAAAACCTTTGTACACGTTGCTAGATACGATATTATAAGATTGTTAGTTACATTAGTTGCTAAATTTAGCTAAATATTATTCCATTTTGATGTCAAGTCAGCATTCTTAAATGGCTTTAATAAGGAGATCATATATGTTAAGCAACTTGAGGGATCAAGTGTACTCAAAGTTGTTTATACTTTAAAATAAATCTTAAGAGTTTATTACATCATGATTGATTACTTGATTAAGTAAGGGCTTAAGAGAAATGAAAAAGAAGCTTATTGTATCCTTATACATATATGTTTTGTTGATTATAGATGATGATGATGAGTATGTACCATCATTTAAACAAAAACTTAAAGATAAAATTATGGTATCTAATCTTAAGGTGATGCAATGAATTTGAGATGTATGTTCTTAAGAAATTCAATATAAAAAAAGCATGCCAATGGCCTGTCCTCCTCCTTTGAAATTGAAATTATCAAGAGAATATGGTAAGGAAAACGTTAATCCATCCTTGTATAGAAGTTTAAAAGAGAATATGATGTATTTAATAGTCACATGATATCAAGATTCATATAAAAGTCAAAGTAAAATTCACCTTGGTAAAGTTAAAAATGTTCTAAGGTATGTGAGAGGAATAACAAACTATGAATTAATCCACAAGAAGGAATAAAACACTGATTTGCTAGGATATATTGATAGTGATTGAGTTGGTTTTATCAATAATGCAATGAATACTTTTGACTATTTTTTCCCTTGATAGTGATGTGATTAATTGACATTAAAAAAGGTTGTTACTCAATCCCCTGATAAAGTTAAGTATGTTACGAATGTTGATGATTCAAATTATTGCATATGACTAAGAAAGTTACTATCTGATCTTGGAATGAAACAAGATGGTGATATTTTTTTGTATTAATAACAAGTAAATTATAATCATTGTAAAAATCTCATTCAATATTTGAGAACCACTTATATTAAATTCAAGTTTCATGTTATTAAAGAAGTTAAAAAAGAAGATGAAATAAAAGTTGAGCATTATTCTTTAGAGGAGCAAGTAGCTGATATAATGACTAAAGCTTTATGCAAGGGCAAATTCATTTATCTAAGTTGTAGACTTGGTATTTTTAAGAAATACAATTAGAAAGAGTGTTGGTGTTAATGCATTTACATGAAATATGAAAGTTATCATTCCCTCAAGTTCAATTCAACATTTTTTATCAGTTCATAGAATAACAAAGGAGCAAATACGTCCGTGTTCTAAGTCATGTAGTTTTGATAAAGTTTAGAGAGGAATATGGACAAAGACACATTTATACCCTACACCATTATTATACCATTATGTAGCTGCTACATCTTATGATATTGTCTTTAATTTGATCATATATCAAATTATATGCTAACTCCACATATCTAATATTAAATGTTTGTATGTGAAGCTAAGTTGATTGAAACATGGTGTTAAATGAGTTTTTCGTATTGTAATGAGTAATGACAGAAGTAGTTTACCTATGTTGTCTTTAGATTTTTATATCTTTTAACCATGATATCGTGATGTTTTTAAATCATGGCATCTCTTTTATTTTTTATGCAATATCATTTTGTTCTTCGTTCTTTAGCTTTATTTTTACGATACCATAACTCTCCGAAAAGTTATAAGCCTTCTTTAGTAAATGGCTTATTAGCATTTTTTAGCGGATTGAAAGATTTTAGGTCAAATAGTTGATAATTATGTTTGGTAGTTAGTTGATTGGGTTCAGAGATTGAACTCAATCCGCTGATTTTGAAAACGCTCTTAAATTTTATTCTTTGAAGTTGCATTAATATCAAATTCGAGTCAGAATATACAAAGAGTTATCATCTCATTATATACGTCTTCAACTTTGAAATGATGGTGTTGACTTATTTTGTTCTATATAAATTCTTATGAAAATATTCAAAGAAATGTTAAGATATAATACTCATATCTTTATAAATCTTTTTTTTGAAATCATGGCCTTGTAAGTCATTTTACACGTAAACGGTTAATACTAAATAATTAATTTTAACAAACATCTTTAAATAAACAACTGATGTTATCTATTAGTTAAATTAACTATATTAATTCGCTATTAGCTAACTCCTAATAAAATTAGCAAACAATTTATGTAATCCGCTTATTGTTAAACAGGACCATAAATTTGATTGATGCTTGGTAGATTTAAAGGATACAAATATACCGTTAAAAGGATAGGAAAGTCATTGGTTTACCCATGGAAATCTGGCTTCAAAGTCGCGTATTTCTCGAAAAGCATCAATCCAGCATGTTCACCCACTTTTCGGGACCCGAAAAGTCTCCAGCAGATGAAGATACTCTGAGAGGTTCTGATCTTTAGGTATTTATACACTGATGAGGAAATAAGATCAAGAGTTTCAACCCCATAACTACCAAAAATTACTTTTTTTTTTTTGTTCTGAGAGGAAGAGGAAATGACATAGAGTTGAATTAAGTATGCAGCTAGTATGAGTTAGGATGCGGCTTCCTTATGGCAGTGTGGCACCTTCACATTTGTCCAAATATATTACTTCCACCGGGTTTTCAGCATCACGGACCACCCTTTCGTAGTAGATTTAACCAAAGACAACACTGTAAGCAAATCTACACTTCTGAGCCTTCGTGTCACAGCAACAGACACTAAACATAACGAATCTTTTGAAACAATTCCTTTTGATGTGCTCTAACGCGTACGTTAGAGCACATCAAAAGGAACTGCAAAACAAGAATTATGTGTGAGCCTGTAATTTTGTAGATCTGTTAATGAAGTTCCTCAATCCTAAGTCAGCGGATAACATACAGAAGAAAACTTAGGCAGAATCCAACAGCCCCCATAATAACAATCATGCGAACCCACAAAAAGGAAACGAACGCTTGCAGAACAAAAGCATCCCATAACCAAAACCTGGAGATGAAGAAGCAGGACCCTACAGCAGCATCAACTGCCACTTGGCTAATTGTATGAAGTTGTTGTGACACCCGTAACCATGACTGCAACAGAAGAAAAATATCAGCAAGTTGTCCATTTTCATTCATTCTCTAACCAAGAATATCACTTCGTTGGCCCTTAGAGGAGAATAATTTTCCAAGATTAAAATTGACATTTTCTGTAAATACATGCAGACAGTATAAAATACTGCGTTTTGCTGAAAATGGTAAACCAATTAGCTGGAGATTGCGGTTGTTGCATTCAATTTACCATTTGCAAGTCTCGTGGTTTCTCTTTTCCTAATGGTTTATACAAGAAATGGTTAGTGCTCATCCAATTACGAGTCATCTGTAATACTTACAAGGTAACAGCCAAAAGTAATTGCCACAGCACTGAGAATCAACGTGAACTCATTTACTCCGAGCCACTGCAGTGCTGATACAAAACACATGCAGTAAGATAAACATGTGAAAAGTAATTTGTTTCAAGGGAGCAGTAAAAAGTTGGAATAGAACTACAGTTGTGAGCATGCGTGATAACGTGTATCATTACAAGTAATCATCTTGGAGGATGAAGATGACTCGAAAACTACAAACGTGGCAGCTTTGGATAACAGCGGAGGATTCAAATATTATGAGAAAAAGAAATGGCATTGACAATGTGCATGTAGACTCTTCCATTTTCAAATGAAATCTAGAATCTGGCAATTATTTGATGCACTGTACAGTTGCATTCTTTGTCATTCAAACAAGAAAAAAGAAAATCTTCACATGGCTTCTCTCATCCATTGTTTTAAATAATGCTGCAGCTTATTCCAAGTTTTCATTCACAGGGACCTGATTGAATATTCAACTTACTAAAAACTTCAAGATTGAGCAGTTAAGAGCCACATTTGCCACTTCATGTGGGGATAAAAAACTACGTGTCTCACAGAGACACTTATATAAAGAGGGAGCAGCAGAATTACTTGACAAAATAACAAATAATGTTGAATTTTTTAATATGGGCAGAGTGCAGAGTCTACTAACAAGAATTGGGCTTGGGTCAACCATTATCCAAATAACTAGAACTAGTTGTTTGGATAGTTAACCCTTACCAC
>JAOTBA010000205.1:7872006-7883181 GCA_025629845.1 Erythroxylum squamatum
AAGCCTTTGTTTAGAATGTAAATTTGTAATTAAAGTCATGTATGAGTTTTTGTGGTTTTGGCAAACGAGTTTAGAACCGAAAAGTTCTCCATGTGTTTGCGCATGTTTCTTGATAGTTGTACATTTTGAAAATCCAAGTCTCTCCTATGTGTAGAAATTGTGTGTCGAATTCAGGAAAAAAAATGGACTAATTTAGACTAAATTAGCCAAAGTTGCCTTCTGGAAAGTTGTAGCTTATCTTACTAACTTTCTGGCGGTACATAGTATGAAATATTTAGCCATAAGAGTCAAAAGTTATGGTCTTCACAAAGGGGGAGACGTATCGTCTGTAAAGACGCTTCATCTGTGATGACGTCATATCGTCTGTGATGACGTCATTTCGTCTTAAGACTTTGCTTCGTCTTAAGTTGGCTCTGCCTTCGTCTATTCCACATTCGTCTACCTTGTGGCATCCGTCTGCTATTCCGCATGCATCTGCTTGGTGACATTTGTCTGCTCCGCATTCGTCTGCCTTGTGGCATTCGTCTGCTGTTTCACATTCGTCTACTGTTCCGCATTCATCTGCTTTATGGCATTCGTCTGCATCTGCTTTGTGGCATTCGTATGCGTCTGCTTTCTGGCATTCGTCTGCTTTGTAGCATTCGTCGGCTCCGCATTCGTCTGCTTCTCCGCATTCGTCTGCTTTTCCGCATTCGTTTGCTTTTCCGCATTCGTCTGCTTTGTAATCACTCGTCTGCTTTCTATTTTCTCTATAGTTGATCCTCCGCTTCTTCTGTGCACTGTCCTTCTTGAATCGTCTGGTCAAGGTGTTGACCTCCCAGATGATAGAATCCGTTTTCGAGGTCTTCATGAAAGTTGTAGATCTTGAAGTCTTCTTTCGGCAGTCCAAAGAATTTTTGTCTGATGTCCACAGAGAAAGTCATGTTTTTTATATCCCTAAACAAGTTCGATAGGGTCAAGTATAGTATTGTTTTAGTGTTTGGTTCCGAATGTTGGGCTCCGAAAGCAGGGTCCAGTATTATTTGGTATCAAAGCTGAAGAAATATGTTTGTTCATATACCTGATTTCGAATGTTGGGCTCCGAAAGCGAGATCCAGCACTTGCGGCCTGACGGGCCAGGATGGGTCGACCCGTGGTTCGAAGGGCCACGGGTGGGCAAGGTCAAACCTGGCTCATCATATATATATTTTTAAGAAAAAGTCAAAAATGACATCGTTTTTAAAGGAATAGTCAAGCCAACCATGGTTGGCCCGTGATCAGCCTGTGGCCCGTTCAAACTGGGCCAAATTGGGCCAGTCTAGTTTTGCCATCCTAGACAACGTGCCAGACAGTCCCATTTAAACATTATTTTCGTTTTCGATATGTGTTTTAAGCCTTTCTTTTAATTAAATTAAGATTAAATTAGTTTAAATTTATAATAAATTTATGAAAGTATTTTCTAATTGTTTGAAAATTGTTTTTAAAAGGTTGATTTTATTAGGAATATCTTTATAATTTAGTTTAATTTTTTAAAAAGTTGAATTATTGAATTAAATTAGATGTCAAATCAATAATTAGAATCAAACAAAGATTTAAAAGATTATCTTTCATAATTAGATTATGTTAGATAAATTAATATAATAAGATTATACTAATTAAGATGAGATCTTAATTTTAATATTAAATTAATTGTTTTCTTAATTAGATTTAGATTAAAGAATAATTATCAAAATTGATTCCTAATTAAATTTTAAAAAAATTTATAAAATTAGAACTAATTATTTTTAATTAAATTGAAATTGGTTAATTAGACCTTAAAATTAAGAAAAGCATTTTCTTAAGTAACTAAAAAAGGTGTTTCATAATTAAAGTTTATTTCTTTCAATTTAATTAAGATAAATTAAATTTTTGATTTATTTTTTAGAGAATTATTATTCTATTTATTTATAAATCGCTTCGTTATTTATAAATAATAAGTTTCTTGATTTATTAGAAATTGTATTTTTCTAATTAAATTTGAAAAATATATTTTCATTTATTAATTATGAAAATTAGCTTTCTTTAATATTTAGAAAATTAGTTTTCTAATTTATTAAAGAATGATTTTGTAATTAATTAAGAAATCAATCTCTAAATAAAAAATATAAAGGACTTTCTTAGATAAATTTAAAATTTTTTATTTAATTTGAAAGCAGTTTCCTTTAATATTAGAACATAGTTTTCTAATTAAGGAAAAATAACAATTTTCCAATTTGATTAGGATTTCTTACTTGTAATTTTGAAAAAGGAGTTTTTCTAAATTATAATAAGTAAGAAGAATAATTTATTGAAAATTATTTTCAATTAAATTGTAAATAGTTTCCAATTGAATTTGAAAATTGTTTTCTAATCAAATTAAATTTATATTTAGAATAGGAATTCAATTTATCTAGGAATCAATGAGTTTAATCTAATTATTATTTTAAACAGTTAGAAATATTATTTTAGATTATGATCAATAATTAGAATCAAGTGAAGCTTAATATTTCGTGCATATAATTTGATTACATTGGCATGACAATATATTTTTATACATATGTATATTTGATGAATATTAAATTGCATTTTTATTTATGCGAGCTTTTTTGTTCGATGAGACGATTTGAAATTAAATCCCTTGTAACTATTAAATACACAATGAGAACGTGATTATTATATTCTATTATTTAAGAATAAAAAAGAAAATTTGTTTATTACAAGGCTTATTGAGTGACTCAAGATCCCTTTGATCCGAATATATTTTATGATAATTAATGGGTCCTACTTAACTAAATTATTACGATTTGTATGAGTGACTTATGGTCATAAAAATTTAGAGGCAAGGTTATAAATAACATGTATGATATGTTTTGACAGGGGTTCTTATCTAACAGATCTAGGAGTTATATAAGATGTGATTGATAAGGATGTTATCTACCTAATTTAAGTTTAGTTTATTTGTTGAATAACTCAAGTTTAACAAAATTTAAATGGAATCTTGATCCACTAAAGATATTAAAGTAATATTTCTGAATAATATTTTTTTTTGGTAAATCAGAAAAAATCAAATTAATCAGAAAAGATATATACAAAAAAGTTCACAGACAAAGCCTCAGAAGGCTCGATCAGCCTTCTTATTTTGTAGTTATGGCATATAATATATTATTAAAGTCATAATCTTATTTTGTAGTTATGGCATAAAATCAATACTTGTTTTCTTACATTTATATTTTATTCTGAGTGAAATTTACTTTGTTTAGTATACTTGATACTAAATTTGTGAACTAAATTACTTGGACACAACAGAAGTTTAAAAAAATTATATGTCGATTATGTAATTTTGTTATATCTCCTGTTGAGGATTTGTTAACAGAGTTTTATAAATATATTAACATCATATAGATGAAAAAATATATTGATATTTTGAGTTGACCAATATCTAATAAACTTTGAGGACAATATTTAAGATGTATGTCAACACCATGATAGCACAATGTAAGAGGTTGCATGAAGTAGAGCTGAAAGGTATAGTACCTTGATAGAATTGTTCCTCTCAATTTGGTCAGTCTACTAAATGCATAAACATGGACAACAATTGAAGGCTTTTGCTATAGAATTATAATAGTTGTCATTAAAACAAATGATTGCTTGACTTTTCTTGCCTATACATGATATGATAAAGATCATACGTATTTGTAGTTTATGCTTATAAGTATTTGATATTTAATTCGAATTCAACATTATTACATTGTTCAATGCATGATAAGAAATATATTGTTAAGTAAAAGTAGTTGATCCAAGTTTATACAAATAATTTTGTGTTGGATCAAAGGATAATTATGTTTAACATAAGTGGCAATAATAGAAAGTTGGATAACCTAGACTGTCCTCTCATACTATGTTGGTTAAATCAACATAATGAGAATCGTAAAGTTACATACAAGGTTATATGTGTCCTTTTGATTATGAAATATATGAAACTTGTTCAGTCGAAAATAACCAAATCAATCTTTAGTGAAAGAGCGAAGATGACATTGAATTGTTAAATCTTATAGATGTGATAACAATTCATAAAAAGGATAATACTTGTATTTCATTAAATTACTAATGATTTTATATGATATAGTCATATGTATTAAATGAAATATTGATTTAAAATTTTAAATAATTCAAAGTGTTTAAATCTAAGTAGAAATTAAGCATTAAGAATGCTGAAGCACCTTGATGAGTTTGAAATGGTGAGATATAAAATTTTTAATTATCTATAAGAAATAAGATTCTTTAGTGAGTGTCTCAATAACTAAATTTCATAATAATACGAGTTTGTGCAAGGAGGTATAGTGAGATATTATATGATGCAATATTTATTTCATTTATAATTATGCCTAGTACTACAACTTACCTTCAATAACTCCAATTAAATCAATTAGTATGATTTCATAAGAGATAAAAATGCCAAGGCTTTGAAAGAGTTAAAGTTAGTGATTTACAGATGTGATGCTTAGTTGAATCATATATTATCCTCTATGTTTAGAACAAAATTAGATAATAGAAAATTATGAGATATCTAAAATGCTGGATATAATCTTACATGTCTATTGAACAAATTATTCGTTTCAATAAATACTTATAGGGTAATGTTTCTCAAGTAATGGTAGTAAGATAATGGTTGAAAAGTTCAAATTTCATAACAATATATCTAATTGGAACTAGTGCTTTTATTGATATATTTGATGTATAACTTAAAGGCTACGAGATGTTGAAATATCCACTTTCATGATGATTCAAACAATTTCTTTAAAGATGACTGTGAATTTATCATATCTACAAGAAGTTTAGTAGAAGTATAGTTATCCTCTCTAATGAGAGTATATAAAGACATATTGCTCACAAAGAAAACAATAATTCACATTTTTAATTATTGAAAATATAATATCTAAGAACAACTCTTGTTGAATATGAAAAGATAACAACTTAATTATGAGAATTAGATCTATATAGATAGATATGAAAGTTATTTACTTATTTTAGTCCAAGTACATTAATAATATACTAAAGATGTTAAGTATTTGAGATATATAATACTTGTGAAGTATTGAAGATATCTGTTATTCTATATACGAATTGATATTTGTTTTCAAGTTTATATGGATATTAACTTTAGAAATAAATCTTGGTTAAGGTATATTTTACACGGAACAATATTATTTTGAGATTAGAAAGGTTCCAATGTAGCACTAATTGCTAATAAGCCAAAATACGTTTATCATTTAGTGGAAATGATTATTTGGATCGTAAGTTCTTTAGCGAACTTAGTATAATTCCTTGCATTGTTTAGACAATAATTTATTGTAAAAGATTAGAGTTATTAGGCATGTAAAAGGAACTAAGGTCTCGTCAAAGATCCAAGTATGTATTTAGGTAATTACCTTAATTATGATGATAATTAAGATAAAAATTGTAAAATTTAACTAAGTATTCATTGTATAGAATCTTGTATAATTCTCTCACTAAACTAATGTTTCAGCAGTAGCATGATCATCATATAGTAATATGGTATAAGATAATTAAACAATTGACTTAGTTCAAGTGGGAGATTGTTGGTTTATGCCCAACAACCAATCAGTTAGTTGTAGTGTAGAGATAAAATAATTTAAATGCATTCTTTATCTTTTTCATGTTCAGATGTCTATGATAAAGTCCAAAGATAAATATACATTACAAATGAATTAATGATGAGATCATAATTGTGAGACTCATATTGCATTTATGTATTATACTTAAATTATTCATAATTATTGTTATATTAAGATAAGACATTAATAGATCGTAAAAAGAATAGAGTAAATTATATTCCTTTATTATGAAGGAATTCGATATTATAAACTAAAGCATGAAGATACTTAAACAAAATTGTAGATACTTGTTAGAAAACTAGTTTACTGAATTGTCCTCATATGAGAATTCCATTTGGGCGTGACTTGTATGTCTATAAAAATTCTCACTGTGATTTTATAAGTGATCCCTTGATATGAGATCTCCATATTTATCTTATAAAAGGATTGTTATGTTTTAATACTACTTATAACCTATTTTAATCAGGGTTAGGTCAGTCGGTAGTCATTAGATATAGTATGAAATATATAAAGGTAGTTGAGTGATCAATATAAGATTCATCACCCTAAAGTAATTAGAGAGAATGTTTCGTTGTTCTCAATCAGTATTGATTCGAGAAATCCTTGACCAAGATGAAATAACACTTTGAAAATAATTTCCAAATGTTATTAATTGAATTATTTACTAATAGTGGAGGATTAATATGATTGAAACCAAAAGGTGTAAATATTTGGGTGGCCGTGATATATTGTTAGACGTCAATCTTGATCTATAGACATAAATTATTTTATTAAAGAATTAAAGATAAATTAAAGGAGTTTAATTTATCTAATCCTAAATATGATTTAGAGTTATAATTTATATCTATGGCTAACATATTTAGGAACTTAATAGGTTTACTCACAAAGAACGAGTTAAAGAGAGAAAAGTGTTTTAACTCAAAGTTGGATTTAATTATAAAATTTGAAAAACTCTATGATTAATATAAGATATTTAATAAATAAGGATAAATATGAGATATTAGATCTTATTTGGACATGATTAATATTTATTTGGAATTAATTGTAAATCTAATTAAAGATTAACTGAAATTAGAATTTTATTTCAATTAAATTACCAAAATGTTCAAAACCTACTATAAATAGGCTTAGACTCCAAGGGAGCTAACACTTCTTATCTAAGCCTCTTTGTAACAGTTGATTTCTGTTCGAAGGAAACAACAAGAAAAAGGATCATCCTTCATAATAAGATACGTATTATGATTCTTACCTTATTATGATTTATATGTAAAATTGTTTTATAAAATATAAAGTAATTTTGACTTCAAGAAATCCAATTTATCTTTTATATATGAATTCATTCTGCCTCGATTTTCCAACATGAGCAACCTATTTAGAAATTTAAAACTCTTTGGTATGTTGGGTGTTGTTGGGCTGCTTTTTGATGATTATGAAATGACAAACTTGATTCTTCAAGGGAAGACTTAAGACAGTTCCTGTAAAAAGTTTTAAGATTTTTCTCGTAAAGACTTATTGATAGCATAATTTTCTTGTCCCCACAGCCATGTAATTAATTCCGAAAACAAGTGTTTCTAGTGGATTTGGCACCAATGATACGTTAATTATATGATAATGATTCCCTACACAATGTGTACTTTAATTTCAGCTTCCCCTGTAATCACTCAATGAAAAAGTCGCCTTTTTATCTTGCAAGATTAGATTCTGACGATGATCTACGTCTGTGCCTACCTTACTTTAATCCCTTTCTTTCTTCCCCCTTTTTCCCCCTGAATTGGGTTAGTCATGATTACTTCCACCATTGATGAATATTGAAGTTCTAAGATTGGTCATATGATTATGACTTTAAAGCAACTTTGTCTTTCACTAATTGCACTCCTCAAGAACATGCCAAGCACCTTGCCGCCTCTTTAATCACTTGGAACTTTTTTGCTACCTTTCAATAGTTCCTTTTTGGAAAGGGTCAAGTGAAGATGGTGGTTATCCGTGCCCTGATGGGGTATAAGTGGTTGTTGGTTGTTGCCAATAGGCAGCATATTTTAGTAACAAACCTGTATTTTAACGTTTACTGTAGCTTATTGGTTTTTAACAAGTAGCGGCTTAGTCTAGGGGGGGAAAAAAACAGGAATTTTTAAGAGTTGAAGTTTTCAATTATTATCCTAAAGTTGACCATCATCTTCTGTTAATTTATATTCCATTCTTATTTTCTTGGATGGCTGTCATTTTATTGCTGAAATTCACGGGACAAAATTGGAAAAACAGATCTGCAATCATGAACTTGCGCACTTCGAAGCTCAAATGGAGTCACCATTACCAAAACCAAACAGCAGCGGCCAAATAGACGAATAATCCTGGACAAAATTCCGTTTCTGCTGCTTAATTAATATTATCGATCTCCTGAAACATTTTATCAGAACAAAGGCATGTTTCTGTCCTATAGAAACTTTTCTTGGACCCAAGCATTAGCTTCCACGTTGTCTTCTTTTTGACGATTTTGAACTCAAAAAGTGGTTTAGCTTGTCTCCATCTTTCATTTCATACTGAAATTTGAAGTTCATTCCGTAAATGAGGATAATTCAGCATTGTCTCAGCAAGATGCAGATAAATTCATATCCCTGAACTGAACATTTGCCTCGGAAAGCGTGTGTATCTTTTGTTTCTTTTTTCTCTTAAGGGCCAATTTAGCGAGTTCAGGTTCTCTGTTTAATATTACGGTGTCTTATTGTATTCAATAAATCTCAGTTATTTATTTATGTGGGTCTCATATGAAACTTTTGTAAGTCCCGCAAAATAAACGACTGAGATTATATGAGACAGAATAAGACAAAATAATATTAGACAAAGAATCTAAATTCCAATTTAGCTGATAGGTGATACATTAAAAGTCTATCTTGAAGTGACTGAATTACTGTTTCTGAAAAAAGCGTTGGAAGAGTACATTTCAATCCATCAAAAAGAAATTCTCGTGTCTTCTGTACTATTAAATCAGAAGAAACTATAGATTTCCTTCGATTTGTTTCTGGTGCTATTGTTAATCTCCGACAACAATCAAAGAAATTGTAAAGTTAGAACCATGAAAATCCAAGAACCATGAAAATCCTGTTCGCTTGTACCATCTCCACCCGCCTGCTTCAATGGGATGTGCACTGTGTTACAGATTGCCACTTGGCTACTTTAATCTTTCATTTCTTTCTGCTCCTAACCCCACCTTTAACTCTACTCGTGCCAATTTCTTTAAATATCTTACTATTGATTTCGGGTATAAGAACATGAAAAAGGGTGCACCATATGAGAATAATACACTGGTCAAATTTTGTTGAGCCTTGCTTTCTAATGTATGTTCGTTGCCTGCGCACATCTGAAGTTTTCAGAGACGCTACTTCTTTGGAACTTGAAAAAACAAGCATAAATCCTATGTCTAAATCCCTGGTACTTACTTGGATTAATTGTTGAAGGTGGACCAAATTTCAGGCCATGACCTAAACTAGAAAAAATAGATTCCCATCTCTTTGTTAATCTAGTTTGCTCCTTTGTTAATCTAGTTTGCTTCTTTTAGCTGGGTCGACGTCAAAGAAAATGCGACTCCTAAAGTGCTTAAGAACTCTTGGATATCAAGTTCAATTAACAATATATTCCTAGTCCATAACAACGAAACTTGGACCAAATTTTCAATATCTGCATGTGATTTGTGTTAGAAATATGTGAACTAATATAATCACAACATTAATTCTATATGCATGACCATAAATCGAATTGCCTAATATATGTTTAATAACTATAATGGGATGATTAATAATTTACTAATTACATTTGAGGTACATGGGAGTACCCTAATAACTATATGCTGGCTTATTAAACTATAGTTAATAACATCCTTGAAATGATACAATTTATACAAAGTTGAGTTGAGTTGAATACAACTGTTTATATCTTGAATCAAGTACCTTGCAAGTTAGTCCCAAAGACTCCATATGAGTTATGGTCATGTAAGAAACCAAGCTTGTGCCATTTTCATGTTTGGGGATGCAAAGCAGAAGTGAGGCCCTATAATCCGCAATCTAAGAAACTTGATCCGAAAACTATTAGTGGGTACTTTGTAGGTTACACCGTCGAATCAAGGGGTTCTAGATTCTATTGCCCATCTCACACGACAAGAATTATAGAATTAAATAGAGATGTCTATTTTGAAGATGAATTTGATTCAAGTCAAGGGTTAAGAGAAATTGTATTTAGGAAAGATTGCGTTCTAATCCCTATACCTGTCGTTTCCACTCCTACTGATGACCTTGTAATTGAACAGATTCTAGTAGAATCTCATGATGAACCTCATAATCAAGCACAGGATGAAGTCATTGATACTGGGGATGATGAAATTGTTGTCAGGAGATCATAAAGAACATGTAGACTTGTCATTCCTGATGACTATATTGTCTATTTGCAGAACATGACTTCAATGTGGGAGATAATATTGAACCAATCAGTTTTCAAGAAGCCATGAATAGTCCTCAATTTGCGTTATGGATGAATGCAATGGAAGATGAGTTGAGTTCCATGTCACAAAATGGAGTTTGGGAGTTGGTTGAACTACCTAAAGATTGCAAACCCATTGGGTGCAAGTGAGTTTACAAAATCAAACATGACTCAAATGGACAAGTAGAAAGGTATAAGACTAGACTTGTAGCTAAAGGTTATAATCAGAGAGAAGGAATTGATTTCAAAGAAACCTTCTCATCATTTTCTACCAAAGATTCACTGCGAATCATCATGGCTATAGTTGCTCATTTTGACTTGGAACTCAATCAAATGGATGTGAGGACCGCCTTCTTGAATAGAGATCTGTATGAAGATGTTTATATGACTCAACCAGTTGGTTTCGAGATAACTGGTAAAGAACATTTAGTTTGCAAGCTTAAGAAGTTTATCTATGAGTTAAAACAAGCATCAAGCAGTGGTATCTCAAGTTTGATATGGTTGTCACTGTAAATGGCTTCAAGGAGAACATAGTTGATCAATGTATATATATGAAGTTCAGTGGGAGTAGTTTCATTTTTGTGGTACTGTATGTTGATGACATTCTTTTTTCTTCTAATGATACTGATCTATTATTTGAGACAAGACAACAGTTATTTAGTCATTTTAATATGAAGGATCTTGGTGAGACGTCTTATGTACTTTGTAACATCCCGTCCTCATATTAAGGGTTAGGACCCGAAATTTCAGTACATGTGAACTCAAAGAGAGGCTAAGAAAATGTATTTTTCTTACTCGTGCATCTTGTTAGCGTATATGCACATAAATATTGAATGTTTGCATATAAAAATGTGGTACATGCATTAATTGACAACTTCCGGGTATGATTGTTTTTAAATATGATTTTATTAAAAATGAGAAGTAGAGGGAGTAGAAAGAGTGATCTTGGTATGAGTTGTGAGAAAGAAAGATTTAGAAACCAAATTGGTAGTGATCTAGAAAATGTTCCCTGAGTGTGCTTCAGTCTGTTAGCCATAACGTCTTCTCTAGTTATCCAAACGAGATGATTCTTAAT
>JAOTBA010000205.1:7912912-7922931 GCA_025629845.1 Erythroxylum squamatum
ATTTTTGTTTTCTTTTTATTATTATTTTTATTATAAAAAATTAATTATCTTATTATTATCATTATTATTATTAATTTGATTATTGATTGTTGTTGTTGTTATTATTACTATTATTATTATTCGATATTAATTTTTTATTGTTATTATTGTTATTTGTTAACTTTTTTACTAATACAAATCATTCGTAATAAAATTATCAATGAATTACATATTTCTAATTATATTAAGGAGCAGAGGTATTTTCGTCATTGACACAATTATTATGTTTTGTCTACTGCAACTAAACACATTTCTGTCCTCGAGACGGGGACCTTTTTTCTGTTTTGTCCATCACAACCAAACACCTCACTGTTTCAAATTTTTGTTCTATTTCGTCTCCAAATTTTTGTTCCGTTCCGTTTCCGAATACAGGAGACAGTAACCATACGCAGCGTTAGAGACAGGGCATCATACGCTTCCTCTTTATCTATTAGCTCGTCCAATAATTTGAATGAAAAAACTTTACACTCTTTTATGGAAGATTGGTGCTATCTAACAACCCAAATCAACAAATTATTTATGCTCTGATATAGAAATATAAACAAAATTAATGTAGAAGATAACTGAAAAAGAGAAATAGTAAGACGTGATTTAACTTTTAAGGGTTTATTTCAGTTTGTCAATATAGACATAGACAGATCTAGAAATTTTTTTAAGTGAAAGCAAAATTTTATTTGTAATGAGAGCAAAATTTTATTTTGTTTTAGGATCAAAATTTAAAATAATAATTTTTTATATAAAATTTTTTAGAGGTAGTGGGAGCAAATGGGGCTCCGGCATGGATATAAAGTTCACAATTTTTTATTAAATCTATGTGTGTTTTATATAAGAATAAAAGTTATTATTTATGGACAAGGCCTTACACTAGATTAGAAATTAGATGTACATAAATATATAAGATTTAGATAAATTATAATTAATTAAATACATTTGATAATTGTTACTGTGATTATATCAAAATATATGCTTAATCGATACTTTTTATATAAGCATGGATTGAAGTATAATTATTTTGTTTGCAAACAGAGAGTAGTTGAAATTTTGATCAATACTATATTATCATATGTGAGCCACAAGCTCTTATGAATATTGTCTAGATGATAGGCAACTTTTGTTTGTATGGTTGTTCCACGTTATGATTTTAAAATGGTGTGACTATAACACAGTTTTTTAGAAGAAATATAAACAAAAATAATGAAAACAGAATTTTAAAAGTGAAGTACCTCTCTCATGAATGTAAACTCTTATCTAGAAATAAAGCATAAAAATTAAATACACATAAATTAAAAAATTATATGCATAAATCAAAGATTTAGGTAAATATATCATAATTAATTAAAAGTTTCGATTATGTGGGATTAATCTCACACCTTTTATACGTTATCATTACATTATAATGTGTCTGCTACAAAAATAAAAACTTTTATTTATAATAATAAACTAGAAATTTAATATATATACTCAAATCAAAGATTTAGATAATTCATAATTAATTAAATAATTTTATAGTTGTAATTGTAATTGTATTATATTAAAAGATAATCTTAATACTTAGATATAATTAAAGCTTTCTAATTATTATTAACTTGCATTGTTCACAAAAAAGTACGGAATTGAAGTTTCGGCAAAATTTATGTTTGCTATTCTTCAAATTCGTAGTGATGAGTTCACATAATAACCTGATTTTAATTAATTATTAGAAGAATTAATAACACATAATCAAACAATAAATGTGATTAAGCGACAACTAAAAATTCTATGATTTTTCTATTTTTAAGCAATCGTCTTCTTTAAATTTAATATAAATATTTAGATTTTGTACTAAAAGATGTTTATGTAAATTTAAATCACTTTAAAATATTTTTGATACTATAAACTTAAAAAAAAGGCTTTTACAGGAATAACTCTAATATAAAGAACTATTGAAATTATATTAGAATAGGTATATAAATTTTATTAGCCATATAGTAATCAATGATATGAAAATTTATATGAAAACAATTTATAGATATTTATCATATAAATTTTATAATAATGAAAATTTATGTTAAAATAACATATAAATGTTTGGATATTTTAAAATATATAAAATACAAGGTGAATTTTTAATAATTTAGAATAAAAATTATTTTTAAAATAGACAAGACTGCATAAGTAGTCGGACTTCTTTAATTTTTCTTTTCTCTTTTTGATTGATTTTCTTATGTTTATATAGGAGGTAGAAAAACAAGAGTTGGAAAATTCCTTCGCAATTAATAGTGCAAAACAAACATAACTAAAAAAACTGTAATTTCGTTTAAATAACAATTTAAATATAATTAGCTGACAGTTGATATTATGCTTATGTTTGGCTTTGGCATTACTTTTGAAATTGATATAACGGTTTAAATACAAAAGAAAGGTGTAGAGAAGCTGACTAAGCCAGTCTTGAGTTCCTTGAGTGAAGCCTGATGGCCACAGCATGGATCTGACTCTGTTTTTCTTCTTTAACGCAAAAGTCATAGGCGTAAATGGATGTGTCCTTGGTAAGGGGGGCCTCATGATGCCAGACTACAATTGCTGTCTTGTTCATGGAGCTGCTATAAAACTTGTCCACTTGCGTTTGCGTGATCAGAAGCACTTCAGCTGTGGTGTTGAGAGGGCAACTTTGAATCTATCAAATCACGGTTCACTTTGGTTGGGAAATTTTCGGATTCTTCTTGTCTATCATTTCTGGCCCGCCACTGCTGCTATACACTTGTCGAATGAGGGACGCCCCATGAACTGGCCAAATTGATTCATTTTGGTAGTGGAGTGGAAGTCACAGGCGCGCGTGAGAGTGAAATTGACCTTCCTTACGAGACCTTATTTAGGTTCTTGTACATGTCAGGAGTCGTAGCAGTCGCCCTATTTGGGTTCTTGTCCGTGTCAACAATCGCCCTATTTAGTGAAAGATATTTTAAATAGAATTTATTATTTAATTTTCAATTATTAAATAATTTATCATTAAGGTTATTATAATTTTTCCGTCAATTAAAAATCTATAAACAAGCTTGTTTTGTCCGAGGTTGAGATATTTAAGTGATATGGACTCTCGACGTCGAAATGGTAAGTACCAGTCCCTCATAATACTGCCCAATGCCAGCCCACACACACACACAAAGTACGAAATGGTAAGTACAAGTCCCTCATAATAATGCCTAATGCCCACACACTTACAAAGTACACATAGCTCTGTACACACAAAGTGATGAGAAAGGAGTTAATCATATCATATACATATTGGTTGGAGAGGGAGCGAAGAAGAAGACATTTTATTGTATATGAACATGCAACAATTTGAGATTATAAACATACATGTACGCAAAGTGGTTAATAGAATGACATAAACAGATAGTGATTATAAGCAAAATGTAATACATGAAAAATTGAGATTATTTAGGTAAAAGTTGATTTAAGCAGTCATGGCATGGGGGGTGTGGGGGGTCTCCTCCATTGTGTGTTTTGTCACCATCCATTAGAACTAGTACGGGCATACACACCGCACAAAGAGGAGCACCTAAAGAGAAGACAATAAAGAATGCGAAAAGTTATTAAAAAAAAAAAAGAAAAAACCAGAGAAGGTTGAATCTTGGATGTTCACGAGTCTCGTGATGTCGCTGTATCACTTAACTTTAGCTGTTCTTTTTTTCTTTCTTTTAACCTTTTGCTTCTTCTGATATAACGCCAGACAATTATTATGTTTACTGTCCTTTAACAAGTGCATGCCTACTTTTCAACAATTATTGCCTCTCCAAGCCTAAGATTGTGGGAAATATTTGGTCTCAAATATTAATATTTCTTCGTTCAAATTTTTTTATATAATTTAACTAATTTTTAAATTTTATTTTATGATTAAAATTATTCAAAAACCAATTTATTATAAATATGAATTTTAAAAATTATTCAAATACAAATTATTATGTAATTGATGATTAATAACAAATATTATAAAATTATTGTTTTTGAAAGAGTTATAAATTATATTTTAGTCATCTTAAATATTTTTTGAAAAATTATTGAAATGAGTAAAATTGTTAAAAAGTTTGACATCTTGTACCCTTTGAGAAAAAAGTTTACGCTTAAGTTACTGTACAGTAAGCTTGTAGTTGAGCTGCATATCACCCATTTTCTTTTGAGATTACTGGAGAAATCAAGGTTTCGAAGGGAAATAAAGTTTGAAGTTAAGGGTTTGCATGAACTTCACATAGACACATACATGGAGGAAATAAAGTTTGAAGTTAAAGGTTTGCATGAACATCACATAGACACATACATGGACACATAAGTTTGTGAAAAAATCCAGTTCCACAATTTATAAGTTCTGCCAATTTTTCAGAATTAAGACGCAATCAAAACAATTAAATGAGCAACAAATAAATCAACAATCGAAATTTGGTAAAGCAATTCGGCACACTCAACCTATATTTGCTGGGCCTTTATTCAACTTAATCACTTTCATCAAAGTACAATAGTTTTACACAAGACTTTACTAAGCCGATACCACATACTTCTTGACACTATTTACTTGTATTAATAGTCTTACACCAGATTTTACTGAGCTGACATCACTCACTCCTTAACGCTACCCACTTGTACTTATCTACTGTGAAAATATTTCACACCTAATAACACGATCATCTAGTGTTAACCTCAACAGAGAATTTTTGCAACAACGAAAGATAATGAATGTGAAAGTATAATCTTTAAGTGATTGAAACAATAATAACGTAAATAAAAAATTACTTGAGTTAAAAGAAAATTCTCCCCTATATGTGCAACTTCATCAAATCGAAATAATGAGAAGTTATCTAACAAGAATTCTGTTGTGAACCTTCGAATTAATCACTGAAGCATCCCACACATAAATAATAATCATATATAAATGTCCATCAACATTTACGAAAAAAGCTCCGCAACAAGATCCCGCGCATAAATAATAATCAGATGATATACACTTTTTTATAACTCATTAATTATGTTTGATACAAAAGCATATTTTTCAAGTCATCAACAACAATAATAATAATATGATAAAAGTCCTACTAATACGCTGAGTCTGAAGACGCTCAATAATAAGCAAAATCAAAGGAAAATAATTAAAAAACTATAAAAAGTGACATCTTTATGTGAGATCCTTTATCAATATCCTAGTACGCCAAAATTTTTTGTTGAAACTTATGTCCTTGGTAAGTTTTAGCAAAACCATATCATTCATGATTGCCTCACTTCAGTTCTTCTTAAACCTTCTTTTTCTCCTCTTACATTTTTTAAGTAAAATCATTTTACATCTTCTCACTAAAGTGTTAGAGTGTTTCTTTTAATATGTTCGAACTACCTAAGCTTTGTCTTTCTTAATTTTTATTAATGTTAGTTACTGTTAATTTGTCCATTACCATTGCAATCCTTATCTTATCTTTTCTAGTAAGATTGTACTTCCAACAAAGCATGATCATCTTTACCACTATTAACTTATGATTATGCACTTGTTTAATGAATCAATTCTACCCTATAGGAATTCATCATCGTCGTCGTCAACACTTAGTTGAAGTTTCACTGAGGCATAAGATTTGGGAAAGTCTGATAGTACGCTGCCTTACTCCTACCTAATAGAGATGCTGTTTCTATCTTATAGGAATTATTAGTAAAAATATAACTTAATTTAAGTATAAATTGTTTAAAACAATATTCTTGAAAACAAAGTAAAAAGATAAAAATGTTTGCCTCCTCTCCGTCGAATTCTCGATACTAAGTTACACATGTTTTTTATCTCTTTAATAAAATAAATCAAAATTTAAACTTTTCAATAATAATTTTTTATATATTGGACTTTTTATAACTAAAAAGTGTTTTCGTTTGAATTAGTTAATAAAGAAATAATATAATTATAAGATTAGTTATGTCTTAAATTTATCACTCCAAAACATTAATTTGATTACTAATAATAGGTGGTAAGTTCCAAATATAATTTCAGTGGAATAAGATAACTTAAAATACAATCTTAGTTATACACATGAAAAATATGATTTCGAAGAAAAAGGGTCTGCTTGCCACTTTTATCTATACCTATATAGTATATATTAAACCTAAAGATTTTAAGATATTATTTACAGTACGATACGAACAATACAAAGCTTTGAGATGTTGACTTGGAATCACTAGCCCGAGTCACATCACTCAGTGCTTAACCCGACACAATGTCCAATGTTGAGCATGAATGGATCAGTCTCTAAATCTCTTTAGCAGACAAACAGAAGCAGAATTATCCAAGAGTTTTGACTTGTCATTCTTCAGAAATGGACTCTTATTGTAGGCCTAACTTTAAGACAAGTGTAATCCAGGCTTTCAGCCCGTTTGAAGCCTCACAATTTGTATTTAACCATATCAGAACTTTTAAATTAATTCAAAATTGAGTTATAAAACTTCATTTATATTCCATACAAATTTTTTTTTTTTTTTTTGCCTACGAGATGTTCTAGGCAACTCCCAATTATAGAAAGGCATCTTTAAGTTCACACCTAGACTAATCCCCGGTCGAGCCGAGTATGTCCCTTGCGGAAGGCAAAGCTTTGGCCTCAAGTTTTAAAAGGTTGCTTTTTACATGAGAAGAGTTTGAACCACGATTTCACTTAAGCTAAGAAAGTCTCTTACCAACTTACCTGCATCTTGAGATTTATACAAAGGAGAATTTGATATAATATCTAATCGCTTTATTCAAAGAATTATAATATAATAAAATTATATAATAAAATTGTAAATTTTAATAATCATTTGAGATATTCGAAATATAAATCATTTTGATTATGCATAGATAATGGAAAATCATGTCATTGAATATAACATGACAATGTCTAGCTTATTTATCACAACAAACAAACTAGCAATAGCGATCACACATTTTCGTACGTAATATTCAATCCAAATCAACTGCAGTTCTCCCCTTAGTCAGCGACACAATAACATTAACAAATTGAGCCTTCTCTTTCTCCATATGATCTGTGACGATGACCTTGTACCTACTGAAAACCTCGTCAATAATTGCCTCACCAAAATGGTTCACAAGCAATGGCTCAGCCACAGCTCTCATACATTTTGCTACGTTGTACCCACCGTCTGTAAATGCATCTTTTAGGTTTAGCTCATCTGCATAAGCGTCCCAGTTCACTTCAGAGACCTCCAAGCGATCTATGTTG
Source organism: Erythroxylum squamatum (assembly GCA_025629845.1). Classification (NCBI taxonomy): domain Eukaryota; kingdom Viridiplantae; phylum Streptophyta; class Magnoliopsida; order Malpighiales; family Erythroxylaceae; genus Erythroxylum; species Erythroxylum squamatum. Next base: position 7,920,163 of record JAOTBA010000205.1, read on the forward strand.
AAAGACCCTTCTTTTTCAACTTGGGTTTTCACTTCCAGTGGCGATGGTGTGTACTGAGGAATGTTGAAGGAGTCAAGTTTCTCTTCCTCTATCAGTCCCTATATAAAGCATGAACAGTCACATCGCTTGCAATTCCACCCTCAAAAAGTTTGAATCATCAGTATTGTCTTCCAAGATCACATCCACATGACTTATAGTACTGATTACATTAAAGCCTGGTTCAATTGGTCTTGCTTTTGTTATTGAAAAGTAGTGGTTGAATGAAGGGCTTCCTTATCATCTAAGTAGAAAGTAATAATTAAACATAAAAGATGGGTCTTGATACATACCTTAGACTTGGTCCCTTCCCTGTAATTAGTTTATAATTAACTAACGGTAGGTGTTGTTCTGAACGGGTCAACCTTAAAGGTAATGAAAGGGCAACGAAGAGTGTCCAACATCAAAGGGTTGTTGAAATACGAGACAAAAGTCAACTAATGGTTAGCAATCACAACACATTCTCCGCGCTCTCTAAATTTGTCAAAAGGTAGTAACAATGATGTACATAAAATTAGTGTGAACTGATATCCATAATTTTTACTCATATTTCCGTGATTAGATAACTTTATATCATAATAATTTTAATTATTTCATTTATTACTGGAAATTATTATTTTCTAAATAATCAATTGCATAGTTACCATATGTGTTGCTATCTTCGTTTCCAATGCAATTCCGAGAATGTATAAGAAACATGAGAAAAGTTATTAGCAAGTGTAAGTACCTCTAGGACCATTTCTTTGAGAGCCATGGCCAAAAGCTCCCATATGTAGCAGCATTCTTTGCTACATGGATCTTCACTCTTTCTCCCCAGAATTGTCAAAACCATGCGACCTCCTGCTCTCACTTCCTCTGAACGACACTTCAAAAACAACGAAAAGTCTCTTTGAAATTGATTGCGATACGTCTTAATGACACTTGGCGGGCTAGTGCTAGCCATATAAATGTTCCATTTGTTTTCCTCCAGCCCTTCAGGAACCTGATGATATACGAGATGAAAACTTTAATTTCAGACTAAATTACAAGAAAACCTACACGAAGCAGAGTTCAGTGCTACCTGGGACAGCCACATGAGACTGTACGAGGAGTGGACAAAATGCAGACTGTTGCTAGGGAAAAGCCTGCCGTAGAAAGAGCCAGGAACTCCAGTGAAGAAACATGGCCCAATTCTTGGTCCTACTTGTTTATTCAGTTCTTCTTGGAAGCCTGACAAGGACTTGAAAATACTGTTGAAGTCATTTCCTGGAAGGTCATTCAAGAACACCTGATACTCTGGTCCTTGGTGGCCTAACCTCTGGCAGAGCTTTTGAACAACTTTGATAAGTTCGGATACAGCAAATAGAGTGTTTGGTCCAGAAGAACATCCTAAGTCTGCAATGGCGAGACTCGTAGGGAGCATGTCACAGTACAGATTGGTAATGGCCTCCTCAGAAATTGGCTTTGTCATGGATATCACCTTTCTCTGTATGTTTGAAAAGGAGCAAAACCCATCAGTTGCTTCTCATCTAAACAGTTGTTGACAGATTTGAACGACAATATTTTGCTCTTGTTATAACAAACGAACAACGATGAGAGACAACGTAAAGAAAATTGCGTTCAACTATTGGTCATGCATGACAAATAAGTTAGTAGGTTTTGGCTTTTTCTAGATAAGCTGAGTTCTTAGATTGAAGTAGTATTCTTATATCCTAAGTAAACCAAAATTTATTAGCTGTATTTCCAACAGAAAACTTAATCAGTTTCATGAAAAAGCATAGTTCATAAAACTTGCATTGATTTAAGAATGTTGTAACATCCTAGGCATCTAGAGCTGTTTCTTAATATTGGTGAAAAAGAAATGAGAGTTGATTTCAAGCACAATCGTCACAGGGAATGCCTGACCTGTAAAAGTGAGTTTCTGGCATAACTTGTGTCTCCCATTCCGCCATTCATGTGAAGTACTTGATCAACTGCCATAATGTCTCTTTGTAGCTATCTCTGTGTTTCTCTCTCACTCTTTCTCTCTTTTGTGCATGTGATGTGGTCAGGGAGATGCTCCTCTATATATAGACCCAGCTAGCTATTTGCACTAATTAAGATGAAAGCTTAATCATGTTAAAAAATTGCATAACAAGGGTGTGGGGTTTGATAACTTTTGTCTACGTAATCATACAACGTCAGTAGACGACAATCTTGGGGTTGTTGGATTAAGGTTCTTGTGTGCCATAATTAACGGTTCTTATCTAATCAGCTTATAATAAATTATGCTGAAGTGTGAATGAATACAACTGTAGAAGGACTCGTGGAACGAAGGTTCACGTGTGGCTTTGCATTGAATTAAACCACATATTTTTGGAAGTCAATTAAATCACATTAATTTAATTAAACCACGTGTTTAATAAAACCACGTGTTTTAGATGACACAACCGTCTCAAATTATTTAATTCGATACTAAATATGAAATTGATTCCCTTTACCCATTGTTATGAGTATAGGACTGTACAGATTGATACCGGCCGGTACGTATGTACTGACTCAAATTTGGTACCGGTATTTTGACTTTGGTACCGAATTTGAATACCGGTCGGTACCGGTCCGTTTCGGCTATGCCGGCCGGTACTGGTTGGTATTCAAAATACCAGTCAAATACCGGTCGGTATCGAAAATTTTTAAAAATGAGGAGACTTTTTTGCAAAATTTTCAAAAAATTTTAAAATCTCTCTCCCTCCCTCCTACCTCTCCTTCCCCCCC
>JAOTBA010000205.1:8078134-8104850 GCA_025629845.1 Erythroxylum squamatum
TTCCGTTTCGGATAGTTGGGTTTCCGGTAACGGGGTCCAGCACTGTTCGGCTGGGTCCCGGGATCGGGATCCAACAAATGGTATTGTATTGTGACAATAATGACGTCATTGAATAGACAAAGGAGCCAAGGTCTCATAGACGGTCCAAACATGTATTCATAAAGTTTCACTTCATCAGGGAGATTATAGATTGAAACTTTAGAGCAAGATTCTACTGAAAAGAATCTTGTAAATCCCCTCACTAAGCTGTTGTCTTAAAAGAGGCATAATCAATATACGGATGGATATAGTAGAGCAAGTGAGAGATAGTTCAAGTTCTTACAATCAATAGATTGGCTGCAATTTTATGTGTAACATTGTTATTTTAATTAATAAAGGCAATCTTTATCTTTATATGTTTTGTTTATTATATTTTATGTTTTAATAATAAAGATAAATCTTTGTAATAATTACTATGAATTTGAAATTATAATGAGATCATAATGATGAGATTTAATTTGTATTTATGTTTTTTTGTTCAAACCCCAATGAACAAGGCTCCCCGCTTTGTGAGGGTTAGGGGAGATCATCAATTGTACGCAACCTTCCCTTTGCATTTTAAAAAGAGGTTGCTTCCGTGACTCAATCCTATGACCTTCTGGCTCCAAAGGAGTAACCTTATCAGGTGCTCCAAGGCTTGCCCTCTTAATTTGTATTTATGTTTATTCCTAAATTTTCCTAGTTGTAGATTTATTAAGACAAGATAGATTTATTAAGACAAGATATTGATAGAATAGTAAAACTAGCAGACATTATATTTTTTTGTGATGAAAGTAATTGATCTCATAAATTAAAGCATAAAGATACTTAAATAAACTTATGGTGATTATTATAGAATAAATTCACTGAACTAACTCTATTTTATGGATCTTAAATAGAATATTACTTATGTATCTACAGATTTCCTCATTATGATGGTTATAAAATTAATCCATAGATTTGAGATTACCAAAGTATCTCATGTGATAATTACAATGTTTTGATTCTTTTTATAACATATTCTATTTAAGGTAGCTAAATTGGTAGTACTTAGATATAGTATAAACTATATAAAAATAGTTGAGTAAGTCAATAAAAGATTTGTCAATTTAAAGTAATTAAAGAGAATGTTCAATTATTCTTGATTAGTAGTGATTTAAGGAATTATATAGCTAGAATGAATTGAGATTTGAAAAGGTGTTTTCAAATATTAATTATAAATCAATTACTAATTAACAAGAAAATACGATTAGATTTAAAGAAGTAGACAATAAATCCATCCTTTATATTGAATTAGAACATTGAATGATAAAAGGATTAAATTATATATTATAATCATGTATATACAGGTTGAATCAAACTACTTTGACATTCTTAGGTGATCATGATATGTTACCATACGCCATTTTTTATTTTTGATTATAAATTATTTAATTAAAATTAAAGATAAATTAAAAAGGTTTTAATCTATTTAATTCTAATTGTTAATTATAAGTGTAGTTTATAAGCATTGTTAACATATTAGAAATCCAATAAGTCACATATAAAATAATAGTTAAAAAGAAAAAAAAGTTGATTTAAATTAAATTGAACTTAATTGAAAAGTTTGAAGATAAGATATTTAATTTTATTTAATTAAAAAGTTTGAAGATAAGATATTTAATTTTATTAAAATTAAATATTCTAATTCTAATTAAAATTTAATTTTAATATGAAAGAAATTCTTCTATTTTTCTCTATAAATATCTTGACCTCTCAAGAAGTTTAAGTACACTATTAATACCGTTAGAGAATGAATATTATTCAATTATTTAAGAAAGAAACTGTTTTTCAATTATTTATTTACCAAAAAAAATATTTAAGAAAGAAACTGTTTTTATTTTCCTCTATAAATACCTTCACCTCTCAAAAGGTGTAAGTGCTCTATTAATACCGTCAGAGAATGGACGTATGAAGTCTGACAATTTGTAAAGAAGTTTTCATAGGAATTCAAAATTATCTCTTATAATTCATATTTTTGAATTATTCAATTATTAAAATCTAATTAAAAATATAAAAACATGTATTTTACTGTTTGCACTCGTGATGTTCACATTTAATTTTCCAAACCTTCTCCTCTTCGAATATACGAGTAATCCGATGGCTTAATCGACTGAAGAGAGTTGTACTACAGTCACCAACTATAATGGGGTTTTTGGTTTATTGAAACTACCATTTCATTCTTGATATATTCTTGGTAATCGGTTATTTTCTTGTTCGGTTGAAAATATATAAAATATATAATTAAAGGATTTACTTATTTATTAAGCTTGTAGAATAAGTAAACTTATTATATTCTTATTTTTATCTATTCCAAGTAAATTGAGAATAAAAATATAAGTTTATTAGATAAAAATATCTTTAAAAAATTCACATAATTACTTTATTTTATTCTATTACCAACCAAACACCCGTAAGGATTATGCCTAAAATTTTTATACAGAAACACGTAATTACGTGTATGAGATTTAATAGAATAAGTTAGAAATGGTTAACTAAAGCACCAGATCTAATGTCCGACTTCAAGACCCTGTAATATCCTCAAAACTGTGGGACGGCTGATTCAGGATTCTCTGGGCACGGTTGAAGTTGACAACGAGGCCTTAAGCATTGGCGTTGACAAGCAAATAGACTTTTCATATTACCGTAATGCCCTCATGTTGGAACAAAACTTCGCCTAATACAAGGATGCTTTCGTCAGTTTGCAACTGAAAACCTCACCGCAAAGGATTCTAGGATCTGAGGGGTGTGTCTACTAACTCTAGTGAGGTGTCGGATTCTAGGATCTGAGGGGTGTGTCTACTAACTCTAGTGAGGTGTCATCTATATCGGAGACTTAGGGGAGATTCGAGAGGCTCTTACAAGTTTCAATTGCAAGTAAGTGTTCTTGTTTCTTTTATCTTCTCTTCTCTTCTGCTCATCCAATCAATTTGGTAATGGTGTGCTTCTGTCTGGTACTGCAGGACAAGTTCTCTGTTCCACAGAAATCAGCAAGGAACAAAGACCAAGTGTATGTTTTGGATTCTCCCCGCTTCTAATTTATCACACCTTTTCGTTATTAGTTTGATAATGATATAATTATACTTTTTGCTTTCAGTATCTGCCTGTTGTTTTGTTTCGTTGTTTGTAGATTTTTCAGAAACCTAGCTAGCTGGGTATATTCTACTTCTGAAATGAGCAACTTTTGGGAGTATCCAAAGAGTAATGCCTTGTAACCATAGGAGTCCATGAACCTGATGAGGTTTTAGGTTGAAATTGAACACAAAAAACTTATAATGTCTATATTAACAGCTCCCTATATAGGATTAATGACTAGTCCTTACGCGATGCCGGAATTCTCAGGTGAAAAGAACATGTGCTTTGTCAGACTTGTCCCTCATTTTATCCTGTAATTTCAGAGTTTCTGAGCATATGCTTGTTCATTTTCCCGTTTCTCTTCAACTTTTTTGCCAAGAGCCATTACATTACTGTACAGAAGTTTTAATAAAGAAATTTCTAAGTGGATTGGGTAAATGCTAACATTTAATATTTAGCCATCATTTGGAAGATTTTGTCAGTGACGGTGTTAGCAGAGGTGGCTATTGTTCTATCCTTGTAACAAACTATTGATTAGAGAAGTTTTCTGTCTGTCTCAGAATTTCAGGCAAAGACATGGTCGATGCAGTTGTCTCTGTATTCTTGGAGAGGTTGTTGAACACTCTGATAGATGAGGGCCGCACAATATTTAATGAATTAAGAGAACCATTTGAAAAGTTGCAGAGTGAGCTTCAACTAATGCAATCCTTTCTCAAAGATGCAGACAAACAAAAGAGGAAGAACAAGACTCTATGTACGATTATGGGCAATTTGCGAGAGCTGATTTATGAAGCTGAAGATATACTAGCAGACTGTCAACTTCAGTCAAGGGAGGAGAGCAGTTGGTTTATGTGTGTCTATCCTTCGAAAATTCAATTCCAGTATCGAACTGGAAAGCGACTCAAGGAAATAAATGAAAAAATTAGTAACATTAAGCAGAACATCATGTATTATCTTGGCCCTTCAATCATTAGAGGAATGAGTAGAACTGATTCTCGCAATGACCAAATGCCTAGATGGAGCTCTCCAGTGTATGACCATACTCAAGTGGTTGGACTGGAAGGTGACAAGCAAAAGATTAAAGGTTGGCTTTTTGAAGCAGATTATGGCATGTTATCAATTGGGGTTGTTGGAATGGGTGGATTGGGGAAGACCACCATTGCTCAAGAGGTCTTCAATGACAGAGACATAGAAGATCACTTTGAGAGGAGAATGTGGGTATCAGTTTCTGAAACATTTGATGAAGAACAAATAATGAGAAGCATCCTCAGGAGCTTGGGAGATGCAAGCATAGGAGATGACCAAGGTGAATTGCTGAGAAAGATATACCAGTATCTTCTAGGTAAGAGGTACTTGATTGTGATGGATGATGTATGGAGCGTACAAGGAGGTTGGTGGACTAGGATCTTTGAAGGTTTGCCCAAGAGTAACGGAAGCAGCATAATCATAACTACAAGAAATGAGGAAGTTGCAAAGAAGATGAGAGTCCCTGAATCAAGAATCCACAAACCTAATTTCCTTAGTGATGGTGATAGTTGGTTACTCTTCAGAAAGATAGCATTTGCGGCAAATGGTGGTGAGTGCACATACCCTGAGCTAGAAACGGTCGGGAATGAAATTGTACAGAAGTGTAAAGGTCTTCCATTGGCAATCAAGGCAATTGGAGGACTCTTGCTCTATAAACCTTATTACCATGACTGGAGACGAATTGTGGATAACTTTCGAGATGAATTGGCAGAAAATGATGACTCGGTGATGGCTTCGCTCCAATTGAGTTATGATGAGCTCCCTCCATACCTCAAGTCTTGCTTCCTCAGTTTCTCCATTTTCCCAGAAGACTGTGTCATAACAAAAGAACAATTGGTTCATTGGTGGATTGGTGAGGGATTTGTCCCATCGAGAGTTAGTAGGCCATCAACTGAAGCTGGGGAGGACTGTTTCTCTGGGTTGACAAATCGTTGTTTGTTAGAAGTGGTTGATAAAACTTACAATGGAACTATCTACACTTGCAAAGTTCATGATATGGTTCGTGATGTGGTGATCAGAATGGCTGAAGATGATTCGTTCTTTAAACTCACTGGCACTGGCTGCCGTCATTTGGGGATTAGTGGCAAGATGGAAGAAAAACGACTCACTGGAAATCAAAGGTTACGAGCATTGTTGTCCACAACAAAGACTGGTGAAGTTAACAAGGTTTCATCTAGCATTGCTTGTAAGCTTAGTGACTGCAAATATATGCGAGTTTTGGATATTAGGAAATCCATATTTGACACGCCTCTCACAGGTCTCTTACGTCGCATTGGTTCACTTCAGCATTTAGCATACCTCAGCTTGAGCAACACGCACCCCTTGATTCAACTCCCACCATCGCTGGAGGAACTAAAAAATCTTCAGATTTTGGATGTCAGTTATTGCCACAATCTAAAAACTCTGCCACCTTATCTCATGACCTTCAAGAAGCTTAGGGTGTTAGATGTAAGCCATTGTGGTTCGCTTGAGTATTTGCCAAAAGGTTTGGGAAGGTTGTCAAATCTTGAGGTTTTGTTAGGCTTCAGACCTTCAATACCGAGTCAGTTAGAGGGTTGTCGGATTACTGAATTGAGAAACTTGACTAGACTCAGAACACTAAGCTTATATTTGAACCAGGGCACAGAGATCAATGATGAAGATGTTAATGTATTTGAAAACCTCCAGGAACTTCAATTTCTGATAATAAGTTGCTTTGACAGTCATGGTACCGATCTCATTGACAAACTTGACAAACTCTTTCCTCCACAAGAACTCCATGAGCTGTGCCTCAAATTTTATCCAGGAAGCATTAGTCCTGCCTGGCTCAACCCCATTTCACTTCCTATGCTTAAGTACTTGTCAATTTCTTCTGGAAATCTTGAAAAAATGCACCAAAGTTTCTGGGGAGAGAATGGTGCTGTGTGGAAAATTGAAGGGATGATGCTGGAGTCTATCTCGGACTTGGGAATGGAGTGGCCAATGGTGCAAAAAGCAATGCCATCTCTGAGGATTGTAAATGCTAGTTGGTGTCCCGATTTAGTGGCCTTCCCTATTGGGGATGTTGGATTTAGAGGTGGTAGATGGACAAAGGCAGAGAATAGGAGCTAAGCCTGGAACCATTTCCTAGGTGATCATGGTCTCATGTTGTCGTCTCCCAACTGTAACTTGAAACTCCAATGTCCTTAACCTGAATTCCTATATCTATTAATCTAATAGAAATCGATCCATATCGCGGCGCACAGGAGACTTTGGGGTTAGAGCATTGTTTGGGATTGTAACAACATCTTAAGTGGGTGTTATTTTTGTTTGAGATTTATTTTTGGTTTATTCTCATTATGAAAATAATAATTTTGTGTATTCTAAGTGTCTGGTATTGTAGCCACAAAAGAAGGTTATGTAAACAGGCTGGGTTTTGTTTTTGGAAGTTAATTTTCAGTTTAATCTTATCATGAGATCCAATTTTGTATTCTAAGTGTTTGGTATTAGGCAACTTGAGAGGGTTGAGGTCCCTTCTCACTTGACAGTTTAGGTTTAGTATGTTTTTATTTAATCTAATCATGGAATCAACAATTTTGTTTTATATTCTAATTGAGCCTATTGTTTCAAAGTCAAAGAAGATTTTGGCGATCCTCCTTTTTTGTTTTTTTTTTGTTAAACCACCCGGTATCTGGCACCACATGGACAACCGACTAGTCCGGATTCGAGCGGGGTAGGACCCTTTCGAGCGGCAAAGCTCTCCTTCACGAGTATTTAAAGCGACTCCATTCTCAAGACTTGAACTCGAGACCTTGGTTAAGGACGAAGAAATTGTTTATTTGTGGAACTAATTGATCCCTTTTATAAAAGCATTAAATTGCTTTTTGAACATAAAAACTCACAATCATAATAGGAAATTTAATAATTGAGGAAAAGAAGATTAGTGGCGGGACATATAAAGGCGTAATGATATGAAGGTTTTTATATGGGACCTCAACGTAAGTAACAAATATTTCTACACATCTTTTGATCTTCTAATACTTGGTTTAACTAGTTTTTTTGCATAATTTAGCTATAGTTAATATAGTATGACCTCAACTATCTTGTTAAATCACATATGCCATTTCAGCTAACTGTTATTAGATTGAGTTTATAAAAGAATTATTGTTAAAACATCTCTAATGAGTAACGATACTTTGATTCAAATGCTGAGCAATACGAGTAACCAAACACTTTTTTATGAGTAATGATACTTTGATTCAAATGCTGAGCAATACGAGTAACCAAACACTTTTTCACGAGGAAGATATAGAAGAAAAGTTTATTATTACTGGTAAAGTAAAGATGTTTGAAAATACCAAGCATTTCAAAGATGATGTGGTTGACTATGCAACTGCAATAGCCAATAGGCTTTAATTTGAAACTAAAAAAGAACTGAGTCTAAAAGGATTAGGTATGGGAATATTATAATTTTAATATGAATAATAAATTAACTTTTTTTGGCAAATGATATCTTATGATTTGTTAGTTGAGAATTAGTTCCCTGTAGTGTATCATGGTTGTACAAATTTCTGGAACTAATAAATGGTTTTCCCAGCCAAATCTGCCAAAACTACCCAACATAACATACAGCCCTTAAACTCACCGTTTGGTCTGTGATACTCAAAACGTCTTGTCGTTTATATCCAGAGTCCTGCCCCTGCGCTGAATTTTGACGTTTCATTTTCTTTCCCCTTAAGAGTTAAGACCTTTCCGAAAAGTTGCAGATTTTCGGTTCAACTTCACAATCTCAGATCGCATCTAGCCCAGGTCAGACGCTAGACCCTTTTCAGCTCTTTGCAAATTTGCCAAGGACAGTCAGTGTCCTTTGGTTAATGACGTTGTTTTGATTTTTTTTTTAAAATTGAAGGGAAGGGAAATGGATACTGATTCAGTTAAATCAACGTTGTCAAACTTGGCTTTTGGCAATGTAATGGCAGCAGCTGCTCTAGATTACCAGAAGGTTTGGGGTATTCTTGAAACCTTTCTCATGCTACTCTGCTTTCATGGGTTGTTGGATCTGTTTTGTTGCTGTCTGGTTGTTGTTTGTTTTAAGAACTATCAATCAATCATTGGCAAGTTTGGGATTTGATTTTAGTGGAAGAACTCTTTATATGCTTACCCTTTACGACCCATTTTGTCATTTTTGCATATATTCAAGTTTTTAATTGTTTAGAACCCGTCCTACTTTGTGCAAAAAATAAACTTACTCGTGTGGTTCTCATTTCTAATTAAAGTTTTGAGACTTTAGCGTCAATAGGTATATGGGTTTTTAAAGTTGGAAAGTTGAATTGTCTTTTCCGAGGGAATCAGTGGTTAAAACCAACTGGTTATCTTGTCGTGCGTGCTCCAGTATATTACATCCGGTGAATCTGTACTGTTGCAACTTCCTGTTCCCTTTACTTCTGCCAGTTGTGATGATCAGTTTTACAAGAGGTTTCAAATTCGTTCCTGTATGTAAGTGTATAAGTATAGCTTAATTGTAAATTGAGTTGATCTTGCCAATCCATCCAACCATGTACTCTTCAATCCACGACTTTGATCTGTTGTCTATGGCATCTAACGACTCGATGTTGTTGACATTACAGGAACTGCTTGCTCAAGAAAAACCGCAGCCATCAAGTTCTGTCAACCATGAGGTTGACCTTGATGAATTGATGGATGTAAGCTTGAGAGACATCTCTCTGTTGATTCCAGCAATTAATCCTTTTGTTTATGTATACTCATTGCATTTGTTATGCAGGATCCAGAGCTGGAAAAGTTACATGCTGATAGGATAGCAGCTCTTAAGGTGATAAGTTTGACATTCTTTCCTGTCCCACGTGCTTTTTTTGGGTCTGGAGTGGGCATTCTGGACTCTGTGAGTATTGACTACGGGATTTATTTTAATAGAAAGAAGCTGAGAAACGAGAAGCCCTGAAGACGCAAGGACACGGAGAATACAGGGAGATATGTGAGGGGGATTTCTTGGGTGAAGTCACTGGGAGTGAAAAAGTGATTTGCCACTTCTATCATAAAGAGTTCTACCGGTGCAAGTATAGCTTATGCTTGTCTCTTCCTATCTATCTCATGGGCATGCGGGCATTTGTACTCATACCCATGTCTGGACATATAAATTGCATATTAATCTGTGATAACTTTTTTGACCAAGAGAATTGATTATTCTAGGATAATGGATAAGCATTTGAAGGCTCTTGCACCTAGGCATCTTGGTACAAAGTTCATAAAGCTGGATGCAGAGGTAGATTCTCGAAACTGGATTTTCTCTCTGTTTTTGGAAATGGCTTAATGCAACAATAATGCAGAATGCACCCTTCTTTGTCGCCAAACTTGGAATCAAAACTCTGCCATGCGTCATTCTATTCAGGTATAGTCTCTAAGGCTTCTTTCTCAAAAAAAATTTTCTCAACTGGATCACTCTCTTTATCACTTACGACACCAGCGTAGCTTGTTCTCCTCTATCAGAACAGTAGACCTAGCAATTATGACAAATAGCACTGTAGGTGGGATAAAGATATCAGTCTAGAAAATGCTACATTGAATTGTTCAAAGACACAACTCTTGTATGACCATAAAGGAATTTAAATGAGCACTAGACAATTTGTTCAAGTAAGTGTTATTGGTATTTATTGAATGTTGTGATGAGTAGGTTGCCTTTTCTGTTATCCAGGAAAGGGATTGCAACAGATAGACTGATTGGGTTCCAAGACTTGGGAGCAAAAGATGATTTCCCAACAAAAGCAGTTGAGATCCAACTGATAAAGAAAGGTTAGTATCAGTAACTTCTGAAATTTATAGTTTTATGTATTGGTCTCTCAACAACTTGCTCACAGGGATAATAAGTGAGAAGAAAGACGATGAGGATGATGAAGAAAATGACTATGATGAAAATAGGCGCAGAACGGTTAGATCATCTGTGGGATCTGACTCTGATTCTGATTGAAAAGACATTACTTGTGGAGTTTTGACATTTTATTTTGTCAGTTATCACTGTAGATTCTGTTCAATCAGAATTGGTTGTATTATCTTGAAGGCTGAGTGCAATAGAAACAGATGGGATTATGTTGGTCTAGGGAATTGGAGTTTTGGAAGTAAAAGAGCGTTGTGATGGTGTGTTTATGACCATGCAAGTACAATTCTGTAATTCCGCATAGGACAGTGCCATGTATGGCTGAGCAAGTTTGTGATATGATTTCTCTTTGTTTCAATATTTTGGTCCATGACAATATTGATAGGTAATCCACATTCCTTCTGAGTTCCATCAACAAGGATTCAAAGTTAATGCATTTTCTCCCTCCCTGTGAACTCCCTCCAACACCAAGAAAGACTGCCGTCCATTGGCCATTGGGAAGCTTGAAACTCCAAAAAGACGAGTGAAGCAGCCGGTTAACATGTCTTATAAGTTTAATTTTAATTGTATCATTTAACCACCTGCTAACTGAAAAAATTGTACCCTTCTTTACCAATGAATAATCATATGCCCCTAATCAACTTGCCTCTTCGTGGTCATTACAATCCCCTCGTACGTTAGAAACTATCACAACTAGCAGGAGACCGTTAGTTAAAAGTGGGTCTTAGTTAAAAGATTTAAAATTCTGTTAAAGATTTAGGACTAGGCTGGGAGAATCAGATTCCGACACGAACACTCAACTCGTTCGTTAGATATAGGAATTGGATCAACGAGCTGAGCTGTAAAATGGCATGGAGTCCTTAAGCTTCGACGTGTATGCCTCACTGCGTCTCCCCGCAAATATCTCCCATGTCCGCAGAATTAGTCGTTCTCATTATCTGTGTTTCTATGTCCTTACATTTCCCTTACCCTGCGCAGAGGTCATTCTCCTTCTTCCTTCTACCCTTTCATTTCCTATTATCTTACCTTGCTGATCTAGTTTTGGTAAGATTGTACTCATTCTCTGGCTGTTTCTGTCTTTTCTTTGGAGTGTAATTGCAGGCATTTGGTTAGAGCCTTGGTTGTGCCATTAACGTGTTGCACGACCAACATCTCGCGCCAATGGCTGCGGTCTCCGGACCTCTGTCTCCCTCACCAGGTTTGTCTTTGAAAACCCCCGTCACTTTCTTAGGTTCCAGAAAAGTTTTAGAAACAGTCTATATGACCCTTAATTGGCGGAGCCTCCTGCATTCAGACGATGTTTTTATTTCTTAGTTTTGATCTGGTGAAATCCCATCTTTGAATTGTGATTTTAAAGAAGAAAAACATGTCTTTTCATTGGTTCATGGTGTCGGTGGTTATGGCAGTAACTGAGTTGGACCATTCTGGGGATGAGAAGAAGACCAGAATTGAGTCGTTTAAGAAGAAGACCAGAACTGAGTCGTTTAAGAAGAGAGCAATTTATGCCTCCAACAAATTCAGGAACTCTTTGACAAAAAAGGGTCGGAGAAGTAGTAAAGTCATGTCGATAGAAATTGAGGATGTCCATGATGCGGAGGAGGTCAAGGCAGTTGATGCTCTCCGGCAAACCCTTATATTGGAGGAAATGCTGCCTACAAAGCATGATGATTATCACATGATGCTCAGGTTACTTTTTCCTTCATTCTTTTCCACGTCCATTCTAACAAATTCAGGAATATTTTACCAGGACTTCTTTACTTGATGTATGTGTGATTTGATTCATCAATTCAAATAATTGACCATTTTCTTCTCCGTTGATGTAGATTCTTGAAAGCCAGGAAATTTGACATTGAGAAAGCAAAGCAAATGTGGTCTGATATGTTTCAGTGGAGAAAAGAATTCGGCACAGACACAATCATGGAGGTATTGAAAGGTTCAGCATTTCTGCTAAATTAGTAGATGTAGGTTTTGTGTCTATCTGCACTCATAACAGAATAGTGTGGCTGACGGCCATTGCTTGATGAAATTTCACTGTGTGCTTTTCAATAATTTTCTTCTCTGAAGGACTTCGAATACAAAGAAGCCGATGAAGTTGTAAAGTGTTATCCCCAAGGGTATCACGGTGTAGATAAGGATGGTAGACCAGTGTATATTGAGAGGCTAGGCCTAGTAGATCCTACCAAGTTAATGCAAGTTACAGATATAGACAGATATCTCAAATACCATGTCCAGGAATTCGAGAAAGCTTTTGCCTTTAAGTTTCCAGCTTGCTCAATTGCAGCAAAGAAGCACATTGATCAAAGCACAACCATTCTTGATGTGCAGGGAGTGGTGAGTAAGAAAAGTTGTCATTGATGTATGATAATTAAATTAGGATAACTGCTGTGAGGAACTCCGATGACTTCAAAAGTTGTGGGAGATGCACAGACTCTGCTCTGTTTAGTAGCTTTTCTCAGCTACATTAAAATGCATATTTTCAATCTGTTGTAGGGCCTCAAAAATTTCACCAAAGCAGCCAGGGATCTCATCGCTCGCATTCAGAACATTGATGGCAATAATTATCCTGAGGTATTGATTTCTCTGTCTCGCTTGATGTTATGATTGGATAGTAATTTTTGTTTCACTATACCAGTCTCCGTCCTTTTACCATGAATAAGTTAATTCTGATATTACGTCAACTTTTGTTGTATGCAGACCTTGAATCGCATGTTCATCATCAATGCAGGGTCTGGATTCAGAATGTTGTGGAACACCATCAAATCTTTCCTTGATCCTAAGACCACAGCAAAGATCCATGTAATGTGCTTTTTGCTCTGTTTCAAATTAAAACTCTTTGCCTGACCCAAATAACCAATTACTACTAGCAATCATTTTCAGGTTCTTGGCAATAAGTATCAGAGCAAGTTGCTGGAGATAATTGATGCTAGGCAAGTTTTTATCGTTTTAATGAGTTGGCACAATGTTTCTATCATTTTAGTTGTTGTGCCTTGTCCTACCTCTTAGTTGATACTCCTCTTCGAAGTTGTTTTCTTTCTTGCTATCCAGCACTTGTAGGTGATTCAGTGTATTCCTGCGTAAAGCATGCTTATTGGCACTGATTTTTCTTGTCTGCTTTTTGCTTTATGCCTTCTATTCCTTGGTGGCTCCCTCCTGTCTCAGTGAGTTGCCAGACTTCTTGGGAGGCACCTGTACTTGTGCCGAGAAAGGAGGATGTCTGTGTTCTGATAAGGGCCCATGGCAGAATGAAGAGATTTTGAAGGTGATTTGCAGTTCCATTTAACAGCCTAACTTCAATCGAAATTCATTGCATATGTAAGTCCTTAAATTAGCAACTAAACTTTGAGTTATCAACTTTGCAGATGGTTCAAGATGGGGCACATAAATGTTCAAACAGGAATCTGGATGAGAGCGCAATTTCTGATGATGAGTCAGTCGGCTCAAAGGTCCCCTTTATTGAAATTGCCCTTGCACTTGTATTTATGCTTTGGGAGAAACACAAGTTGCTTACTTTTTGTATAATGCAGGGACTAGACTGTCCTAAGGAAGCCTCAGACTCCCCAAGAATTTCAGACGTTCCACAGCATTCTGCAAAATCTCGAAAGGTAATTTCCAGAGAAGTTTGTAAGAAATCAAAAGGCTTGAATTGTTTGAGCAAGCTGCTAGGCAAAGTAATGAGAGTGGCTTTTAAAAAATTAAACTATTGAAGTTGTCCTGGAGGAGCTGAGGAATGAAAATTGCATGTTCGTTGCAGTTCAATAACCATACTTAAAAGGAAGTTTGTAGATTCACTACACCTTCTTCCTTAAGCTAGCTGAGGAATGATCAACTGCATTTTCATTTAATGTCACCAGAGTCAATATGATTGTTAGTTCAGATTTTATGTTTTATACATATTTCAAATCTCATGCTTGCTCTCTGAGAGTTAGAGCGGTTGAAATATTGCAGCTAATTTTATGGCAATGAAACACTCAAACCTGTGTTGACTTTAATTATTCTCTATCATTCACTCTATTTTCACCCTCTGAAGTATCATTGAGAATCTAACTTTTCCTCTGCTCTCAATCCTCTTATGCAAATTAAATCCGCAAGGTGTCCTTTGAGGATTACGGGCCTGTGGTTGAGAAACCCATGGATTTGAACTGGAAAAGCATGGCAGTAAGTCAGAAGTTACTAAGCCAGAAAATATTGAGTCAAAAGCTACTGAGCCAGAAGTTACAGAGTCAGAGGTTTGATGTCTATAAAGGTATATTGCCAACAAATAACGTCATATAGATAACTATTCTGGAGGTATCTACCTGAAAAGAGTTGATCTTGCATGATGAATAGACAAAATTAAGTTATGAGTTGAAAAATAACTTCTTGGTTTCAATAGAAAACATCTGATTTTTTGGGCAACATATAATGCTGTTATTGAGACCGATATAAGGATCCCTCAAAAATATTCTTAGAGAAGGAACTGTTGAAAGGTGGTCTAAGCATGTTTCTAAGTTTAGCTCGATAGTTCATTTATTATTGATCCTCTTCTACTTGCATAATGGAGGCCTTTGCCGGATATACCTATCCGGAAACTGACTTCAAACTGATCATGCTTATAAAAGGATTCCTTACATAGTAATACACGCTTGATTCCTTTAACTTGCGGCAGCTGATTCTCACACCAAGTATGATGAGATCAAGATTCAAGAGAACTCTCCAGTTATCTCTGGTGTGATGGCCTTTGTCATGGGCATCGTGACCATGATCAAAGTGACTCGCAATGTGCCCAAGAAGCTGACTGATGCCACCATATACTCCAATCCTGTGTATGTTCAGGAACCACCAGTTAAACAGCAGCAGACTTCACCTGCTGTCTCTAACGAAGACTTCATGGCTTTCATAAAACGCATGGCTGAACTGGAGGAGAAGGTGAATGTTTTGAGCATGAAGCCCGCTACTCTGCCACCAGAGAAGGAGGAAATGCTGAATGCTGCCTTAATTCGGCTTGACACCTTGGAACAAGAGCTTGCAGCAACCAAAAAGGTACATTCTGGTCAGAGTGTAGTCAATTCTTATCGCAGCTTGTATTAAACTTAGTACATACTCTGCTCTCAGAATTTCTGTCATATTTTGGCTTGATAAGAATTTCTAATATCACTTCTATAAACTATTTGGTTTGGCAAGTCCTTCTATAGACTAATTAGTTTTAGATTGAATATGGTATACATTCAGTTGGAGTTCCCAGAAAACTAGTTCTGCATTTACTTGAAGAAACCGAACTTGGTTATAGTATAGTCATTCATTTCAATTTCATTTTCAACTGAAACAGGTCAGTAATCTTAAGGTTCAACATGATAGCCAACTCTCTCTCAACTGAAAGGTTGATTAGTGATGGAATATTTACATTCATCTGCTCCACATGTCCATACTCTCTCTCAAACATGTTGCTGCTGTTGTTTGTGCATGGAAATCATCACAGTTTCATATTGTGCAAACAGAACTAGATAAAACATGCTGTTACATAGGGCTCTAACCTGTATCGATGGTGTTTACTTTCTTTAGGCTTTGGAGGAATCACTTTCTAAACAGGAGGAGGTCATGGCTTATATTGAGAAGAAAAAGAAGAAGAAGAAGCTGGTATGTAAATAGTATCAAAATTTTGGTTTCACTAACATTATAATTGAAGTACCTAAATCTCAATGTGCCCTGTGATGCAGTTCGCCTGGTAGGAAGAAACGATAGGCTATCGGAGATTTACGAGAACATAATTGAGGAGGTGACTTGCTGTGCTCCAGGGCCATCTAATGCACCCTTCTTTAAGGTTTCATGTATATAATAGCGTAGATATTGCCCAGATGTCCTATATTCCATTCGCACCTTCAATGAGTGCCAGCTAAACCTATTTACTGACAAAAACAAAAATGTCTGAACATCTAGTAGCTTTGTTTCTTTTGGTGAGCCAAGAGAAAAAGGATGGTCATTTTCTTTCTTGGCTATATTAGCTCGAGTCTCCTCCATGGGCGCTTACAATTAGCTGCATGACTCATGAGACAGGACAGGCGATCAACAAGGTTGACCGTGGAGATAATTTAGAGAATGGAGATTAAATATCTGATGTCTTGGATTCTAGTTCGTTATCTCACAAACAACATGAAAATGAAGTAGGCTTGAAATCTTGCTCTGAACTTTCCTTTTGTTTTGATTGACGAATTTTCCTGAATTTCGTCCGTCATACTGTATATAAAGTTGTTTATATTTCCTATGGCTCTATGTTCTTTGCCATCATCTCCAATTTGTTGAACTACATTCCTTTCCTAGATTTAGTCTTTTGGTTTAGCAGGGCTCAAACTTGAGCCTATTGAGTCTATGATGTTGGTTACTAAGGCCAACTAGTTTATGCTCAAGATTGTTAGTGATGAAACAAAAGTGTTTTCCTGATCTTCAACAGCAAAATTTAAATTATCGAGTTTAAATGGAGCTAAAGAACACAAGGAAGTTTGGTTTTGAAAGAAAACAGACAGAAATTACTAGTTCCAATATAGAGACCTTGTCTGGAATGAGTCCATAATTTCCAGAACCTTGAACCCCACATTGGTGCTTTCGGGGAATCTATCAGATGCCACCACTGTAATTGTTAAAGTATGTGATTCTGTCTGATTTTGCTGGGGCTAGACGCCGTTGTTTGAATCCATGTGTCTGAGTGACTTTAACTAGAGAATATCTACAAAACAATAAAAGGCACGCCGGGGGTTGATTGCTGGCAGGCCCTTTCGACGCTCAAGTCAGTACTTTTTGTGAGGGTTTTGGTGACTAGGAATAAAGAAGTACGAGGGTTCTAAAGTCGTACATTTTTCATGATGAGGTAATGAGTTTATATAGTAAACACCTGTAGGAATTAAGTCAACGTCGAGGAACGGGCCGATCGGCCCATGTGCCGTTCTGAACTTAGGCTTGGGCCTAACACGACCGACCCAACCAGTATGATGCACAAGTTATGGGAACCAAACATAAACCTCTACTTCTTAGATCTCTATTCGGTTGCCTTTTCCCATCTTCTTCACCTGAACTCTGTCAATAACATCAAATCGATGATTACTAAATTCCCAGAAATAAGCATTAAGAAACTATAAGAAATGAATTATCTGCAACAAAGTTCGGTTGTAACTTTCAACATCCCTTCCTGTCCCAAAGAACAACACCAGAAGTTTAGCGATCTTACTACTTGCTTGATCATAGAGGAATTTCTGCTTGAAGACTTCATGTATGGCACGCTTAATGTCTGCTGAGAATAAAGCGCATTAAAGAAATGCAACCCATCAAGTATGATATACACAAAGCTTAATAATTCACCACGCCATTCAAGTTTTCCCTTTTTTGGTCCGTTGATATTCTATTTCAGATTTCTGTTAGTGAATATCAGAATAAAGGATGCTACATTTGGACAAGCTCTACTGCAGAAAACAAGCCGAAAAGAATTGAAGTTGATCACCTGCATTTGGTAATGAAGAAATTGTATGTACCCAATAGCTTCTGTCAGGACGGAGGCAGTATCTGTCTGCAAGATATAACATGTGGAAAAAGCTGCTAGTATAAGTATGGCCCTTTTAACATTTAATTGTATTCCATGCTTGCCATCATATAGTTAGGGAAACAGGAGTATATTAGAATTTAATTACCTTGCCATAAGGTGCCACCAGCCTCTGAAGAGATGCTATCCTGTCTCCTGTTTTTTCCATACTAATCTAATTTGCACTTATGTGGTTAGGAACTATAACAACCTCTAAGAACAAAATAATTAGGTGCTGTTTAAACTCCAATCAGTCACCTTTAATGGCGGGCATGAAGGTTTTGCGGCAGAGTGGACCTTTTTAGCATCTAGAGCAAATATTTTTTATCCAAGAGAACTGTTGTTGTTAGGTAGCTTTTCCTCCCAAGCCCATCTTCTGAGATTGAACACTTCAGAATCCAAAGCGTATAGTTTCATTTCATTGATTAAGTAAACTATCAGGTATGGCATTTAAGTCAATATCGAAAGCAAATTTTGTCAGTATAGCTCAAAATTTCATTGCATGCGAAAAGAAAGTTTTGTCCGCAAAGCTGATAATTCTTTACATGCCAGTAAGAGAACATGCTAAAAATAGAGTTTTTTTATTGAAAGCATCAAGAGTTTCAACTGCGAGAACAGATACTGGACTTTGGTCTTGTTTCTTTTAGCTTCACAGCTTATAGAATAGTAGTAGAAAGAGAGTTACTTGATCCTAATAAGATTAAGAAGATCATCATGAAGTGGGCTAAATGATCCATGGCTTGTAAGTTCATATCCAAGGAACTTGAAACTAATGATGAAGAGAAGTCCAAGGTTGAGACTGGTAGTATATTGCAGAGACTATATCTACTACAATCACACGAGTACGTAATGTCCCCGCAGGATTTCGAAGTTTTGAAATACATTTGAGCACAAATCTCCACCCGAAAGCTGCAGTTCTGTGAGATGTCGTTGATCAGATGGGCAGTTGCGCACCAGCAAGTCATAGCTTTCAACGAGACTCTGATGGTCAGTGTATGGCTCCTTGTATTTTATAAACGAAAATTCTGAGTGATCTTCTACGTTATAAGGATTGTAAAGCATTTCGCTTAGCTTGGGAAAGCAACCTGGCATCTCATCTTTGATCCTGGAAAGTAGTAACTCACTAGCACCAGATTGTTGGGAGAAACTTGATGCTTCAGAAAAGCCCAAGCCTTCACTCACGGAAGTAGCTCTACGAAGTTGCAAAGCTTCCTTTGAAGTTGGGATATATTCATGCAGGGAAGTATTTCTGCAGTTGCTAGCTACCGTTAATATTGCAGATTGTTCACGTGAGACCGTG
This sequence comes from Erythroxylum squamatum, assembly GCA_025629845.1. Classification (NCBI taxonomy): domain Eukaryota; kingdom Viridiplantae; phylum Streptophyta; class Magnoliopsida; order Malpighiales; family Erythroxylaceae; genus Erythroxylum; species Erythroxylum squamatum. The sequence goes on from JAOTBA010000205.1 coordinate 8,096,984, forward strand.
AGAAATGTTAGAAAATACAAACCATCCTTCATTATGGAAAGGATGAGTCAAATAAGTGGTCAAATTGTATTTGAAGTCTTGTGGATAAAGATGAGTCAAAGCAGTAGCCAAATTGTATTTGAAATCTTATGGATAAGGATGAATTACTTGATGTGTCAAAAAAGTAACCAAATTGAATTTAAAGTCTCGTGGATAAGAACGAGTCAAAGAAGAAGTCAAATTGTATTTGAACTCCTTTAGCATATCTATATATATGTGGTCTTGTAACCATTTATATGCATGAGAACAAAAAGAGAGAGTACTTGAAAAAGAAGCGTTTTGAGAGCCGTAGCTCTTTGTGAGAAAGAAAGATTGAGAGGAAAAGTGCACTAGCACTTAGAAAGAGATATTTTGTATCTTGTGTGTGTGTCTTTTGTATTCATAAACTTTGTTATCAATACAAATACATATTTTGTTAAAGGTTCTTTTATTTTTGGAGCCCATCAAAGCTTCCAACAAGTAGTATCAGAGCTTGGTTCATTTGTTCGTGAATTGGTAAAGCGATGGCCAACTTGATCCAGCCTCAAGTTTCGAAACTAACAAAGACAAATTATGGGAATTGGAGCATCCAGATGAAGGTGATGCTTGGTTCTCATGATTTATATGATATTGTTGATGATGGATATACTGAGCCTGTAGATGCAGCTGCCGAAGCGGCCTTATCAGATGCCAAGAAAAAGACATTGAAAAATCGAAAGAAAGATAAGAAGGCGTTGTTCTTTATCTTTCAAGGTGTTGATGAACCCATGTTCGAGAAAATTTCAGATGCAAAGACTTCAAAAGAGGCATGGGAGATTCTGCAGAAATCTTTCCAAGGAGTCGAAAAAGCTAAAAAGATACGTCTTCAATCACTCAGAGTTGAGTTCGAGATGCTAAAAATGCAAAGCTCAGAAAATATTGGCAATTATGTTACTTGTTTGAAAACGGTGGCTAATGAAATGAAATGAAACGGTGAAACTCTAGACAATGTTTATGTAATGGAAAAGCTTTTGCGTTTGCTTACACGCAAATTTGATTACATCATTGTTGCAATCGAAGAATCGAAAGATTTGTCAGAACTTTTGATTGATGAACTCGTTGGTTCTTTTCAAGCACATGAGCAAAGAATGAACCGAAATGATAATACTGGCAACTTGGAGAAAGTCTTGCAAAGCAAATTATCAGTTGGTGAAAATCAAGCAAGCAGTAGCCAAAAACAGGACAGAGGAAGTCAAGGTGGTTATAGAGGTGGCTACCAAAGGGGACGTGGTCGATGGAACAATCGAGGCGGACGTGGACGTGGTCAACAATTTTTTGAAAAAGAAAATACAAATGAAGGAAATCTGACATATGGTCGTGGAAGAGGTTATAGAGACAGAGGACGAGGCAGATTTCAACAAAGAAGAGAAAAATCTCAAGTGCAGTGTTATAATTGTAATAAATATGGTCATTTCAGTTACGAGTATAGATCGAATCCTGAGGTGAAAGAAAGAAGTATTTTTGCAACAGCAGAAGACAAGAAAGATAACGATGTTATGCTTCTCTTCTTACCAGTAAATGAGCAAAGCAACAATGATGCTTGGTATCTTGACACAAGTGCCAGCAATCACATGTGTGGATATAAAGAGTTGTTTACAGACTTGGACGAGACAGTTTATGGAGAAGTTATGTTTGGTGATTCAACAAAGATTCCAGTAAAAGACAAAGGTAAAATTTTGATTTCATTGAAAAATGGAAACAAGACATATATTTCATATTTTTATTATGTGCTTGCTTTGAAAAGCAATATTATCAGCCTCGGCCAACTCTTAGAAAAGAAGTATGTTATAGTATTGGAGAATCACCATCTTACCATCATAAACAAGAAGGAAGAATTAATAGTAAAGGTGAAGATGACAAAGAATCGTCATTTCACACTTGACGTACGAAACGAGTTGATAAAGTGCATGAAGTCAGCTATTGAAGATGTTTCCTGGTTGTGGCATTTAAGGTTCGGTCATCTTAGATTTACCAGACTAAAGTTATTATCAAAATCAAAAATGGTGAACGGACTGCCAGAAATTGATCAACCAAGACAGTTATGCGAAGCTTGCATCAAAGGAAAACAACATAAACAACTATTTGAAACCGGAAAATTATGGAGAGCTAGAAGGCCATTGGCGATTGTGCACACATATATTACTGGTCCATTTGACGTGCCATCAGCTGGAGGAAATAGGTACTATTTAACTTTTATTGATGATTTTAGTAGAAAAAGCTGGGTGTATATTTTGAAAGAAAAATCAGAGGCTCTTGATAAGTTTAAAGAGTTCAAAGTAATGGTCGAAAAATAAAGTGGACAGTATCTGAAGATACTCAGATCCGATAAAGGAGGCAAGTTCACCTCAAAATTGTTTGAGAATTATTGTAAGAAGCATGGAGTCATTCATCAGCTGCTAGCAAGATATACACCACAACAAAATGGTGTAGCTGAAAGAAAGAATCGTACAATTCTTGATATGGCAAGGAGCATGTTAAAAAAAAGCATTTACCAAAGAATTTGTGGGCTGAAGCCGTTGTATGTGTAGTCTATTTGCTGAATCGATGTCCAACAAAAGGTGTCAAATTTATGACACCTAATGAAGCGTGGAGTGGAAGTAAACCAGGTGTTGGACATCTCAGGATTTTTGGGTGTGTTACATATGCCCATATTCCTGACCAAAAAAGAAAGAAATTAGATGATAAAGGGGAGAAATGCATTTTTATTGGCTATGACAACAGGAGTAAAGCATATAAATTGTACAACCCCTTAACCAAGAAGGTGATCTTCTCAAGAGATGTTGAGTTCGACGAAGCAGACTACTTGAGATGGAGCGAAGAAGAAAAGAACATTTAAGGAATCTTTTTTGATGATAAAGATGAAGATGACCTAGATGTACAAGAACATCAAGATAATCATTCTCCTCCACAAAGTCCACCAACAACACCTGCATCGACATTGTCAACGCTAAGTAGCAGCAGCAACAACAATTCAGGGGGAGCACCAATTAAAACAAGAAATCTTAGTGATTTCTATGATTCTACTGAACGAATAGATACATTTGACTATTCATTGTTTCGTTTAATGGTCGCATGTGATCCGGTAACATACGAAGAAGCCACTGGAGACAAAAAGTGGAAAAAAGCAATGAATGAAGAAATTGGTACCATCCAAAGAAATGATATATGGGAATTGACCAGTCTTCCAAAAGGACATAAACTAATTGGATTAAAGTGGGTATATAAGACAAAAACCAATCAAGAAGGAAAGGTGCAAATGTATAAGGCAAGGTTAGTTGCAAAAGGTTATAAACAGAAATATGGAATTGATTATGAAGAAGTATTTGCTCTAGTCGCAAGAATTGATACAATTAGACTTTTCATAGCACTTACAGCACAAAACAAATGGAAGATTTACCAGATGGTTGTGAAGTTAGCTTTTCTGAATGGCTACTTAGAAGAAGTTTATATTGAACAACCACCTGGATATGTCAAAAAAGGTCAAGAAGACAAAGTCTACAAATTGAAGAAAGCTCTTTTTGGATTGAAGCAAGCTCCGAAGGCTTAGAATACAAGAATAGATGAGTACTTTCAAATGAACAGATTTGTGAAAAGCCCGTGTGTATGTTTGATGATTTCAAGAAAGCCATGACCAAAGACTTTGAGATAACTGATATAGGTGAAATAGCCTACTTCCTTAGAGTCAAAGTGAAACAAACAGGAGAAGGAATTTTCATTTTTCAAGTGAAGTATGCAGATGAAGTCTTAAAGAGGTTCAAAATGAAAGATTGCAATCCAACTGCCACACCTGTCAAAGCAAGCATAAAGTTAAGAAGTGATTCAAATAGAAAATCTATAGACCCAACATTAATCAAGAGTTTGGTTGGAAGTTTGAGGTATCTGACCTACACAAGACCAAATATTATGTATACAATTGAGCTAGTCAGCAGATATATGGAGAAGCCCAAACAAGATCACTTTGACGCAGCAAAAAGAATTTTGAGATGTATTAAAGGTACAATTGACCAAGGTTTATTCTATACACATTCTCAAAATTCGAAATTAATTGGTTATTTAGATAGTGATTTTGGTGGAAATGTGGATGACAGAAAAAAATACTTCTAGTTATGCCTTTCATATTGGGTTAGCAGTAATTTCATGGTCATCAAAGAAGCAACAAACGGTTGTTCTTTCAACATGTGAAGCTGAGTATTTAGCTGCAACAGCAAGTTCATGTCAAGCAATTTGGTTGAGATATATTTTAAGTGAGTTGGATCACGCACAAGAAGGCTCGATAAGAATATGTGTTGACAACAAGTCTGCCATATCACTTGGAAAGAATACAATGGCACACAGTCAAAGCAAACACATAAAATGTCATTTTATTCGAGAACAGGTGAAAAAGCAAAATTGTGGAGTTGGTGTTCTGATCAACTGGTAGATATTTTTACAAAGCCATTAAATAAAGAAGTGTTCCGCAGACTGAGAGAAATGCTTGGCATGAGAAGTCGGGTTTAAGGGGTAGTGTTAGAAAATACAAACCCTCATTCATTGTGGATAAGGACGAGTTAAGGATGAGTCAAATAAGTGGCCAAATTGTATTTGAAGTCTTGTGGATAAAGAAGAGTCAAAGTAGTAGCCAAATTGTATTTGAAATCTTATGGATAAGGATGAGTTACTTGATGTGTCAAAGAAGTGGCCAAATTAAATTTGAAGTCTCGTGGATAAGGACTAGTCAAAGAAGAAGTCAAATTGTATTTGAACTCCTTTAACATGTCTATATATTTGTGGTTTTGTAACCATTTATATGCATGAGAACAAAAAGAGAGAGTACTTGAAAAAGAAGCGTTTTGAGAGCCGTAACTTTTTGTGAGAAAGAAAGATTGAGAGGAAAAGTGCAGTAGCACTTAGAGAGAGATATTTGTATCTTTTGTGTGTGTGTCTTTTGTACTCATAAACTTTGTTATCAATACAAATACATATTTTGTGAAAGGCTTTTTTATTTTTGGAGCCCATCAAAGTTTCCAACAAGAAACACAGCTTAAATGAAAACTTGGTGGTCAAGAAAGAGTCATTATCACCATATATAAGGCATTTAGAAAGAAAAGCCAGTAACCCTAATGAGTAATGAAGCAACACTTTATAATTGTCTGACCAGCTCCAAGAGTTGATGAACGGTAGTTGAATTTGGATCTTACAATTAGAAAAGTTTGCAAAAAATTTTGAAGCAAAATAACCATGGTAAAGGATAATTAGATGATATGAAAAAGAAACTATACTAGCTACTTTCTGTAATATGCTCATCGCGGAATTAATTAGCACCCAAAGGAAATGACTAAGTCGAGAGATAAGAACTCCTTACAAGTTGATTCCATGGTTCAAGTCATTGCCACTTGGAACCCTAAACACTGGTTGAGATAATAAAGAAGAATAATACCCTGGAAAGTAGGGTTCCTGAAGCTGGTCATGCTGGATATGAAGGTTTGCAAGGTCCATTATCTGAATAAATTTTATGATGTCTAAAAATCCCAAGATGGATGACGTAGAAGATGGTAACTTTCCCTATGTTCAAAGCGGCAACGTTATTAGATGTCTGATTCCCCACGAAGACTCTAGCCTTCAAAATGGCTCCTTTCGCCAACCCTTCTTTTAATCCTTTACTCTCCAAGCCGGTCTCAGCTAATAATCTAGAGAAATACACCAGAGAAACGAAGATGAAACTATAGGATATATCTAATCTCCCTGGCTCTTAGCTAAGGAACTTTAGCAGCTTTCTCTTGCTCTTGACTCGAATATGGCCAACTTATTATATTCCCTGAAAGTCTTCTTTTCCTTTTTCCAGTTAATGCTTGTCTCTGAAGCACGGACACGGCACGTGTCCCACACGGACACGCGTTGGACACGTGTCCTTACGTGTCTGAATAATTAAATATTTTTTCGGCTTGGATACGGCACGAATACGGTTCGAGATGGCTCAGTACGGCTTGGATACGGTGCGAATAGTCGACGTCTTCCTTATTAAAAAAGAACTTCTCAAATTCCTTCTTCTTCTTCTGTCCTGCCGATTTATGTCTCTCACAAATCTTGCTCCCTAGCTTTCTCATCCATTTCAGTCGAAGTTGTCCACACTCCCTCAAGCGCCTGTGGCTTGTCATTGTTTTCCAGTTGACGTCGAGCTCAAGTTGTCCTCGTCACAAAGCATCGCCACTCGGTATTTGAATCATCTGTGTAGATTGTGTTTTCTTCTCAATCATCTGTGTGGCTTTTGGGTTTTTACACGGCCTCTTATTATTTTAATGAATAATGGCCATGTATAGCTTTCTCTTCCAAAATCAATCGATCATCTGTACACGCACTGTTTTCTTATTATTTTAATGACCATGTGTAGCTTTCTCTTCCAAGATCAATCGACCATGTACTGTTTTCTTATTATTTTAATGACCACGTGTAGCTTTCTCTTCTAAGATCAATCAACCATCTGTGTACTGTTTTGTTATTATTTTAATAACCATGTGTAGCTTTTGGGCCAAGATCAATCGACATCTGTGTTTTCTTGTTATTTTAATGATCATGTGTGGCTTTTGGAATGACACTTCTCGTTGGCGTCATTGGATTATTAAGATGTACAAAACTAGAAAACTGGTTACCTATTGACTCAATGGGATTAACAAATGTTCAAAAGTTCAGGACTGTTTTCACTTTTCAAGTATTAAATAAATGTTATCCGTCTTTTGAAACCATTACGTAGCTTGCTTTTGTTGTAATGCTGCTCCATGTTTAATTTCTTGATTGAATAAGCTGACTTTTCTGAAAAAATAATTTGGCCAACGTTTGGAATTATGCTTTTGTCTAATTAAGATACAAGCTCTTGCTTTCTTTATTGATACAAAAATACTTTGTTGTTTCTTGATATTATTTACTTGTTTTTTAATATAATTTGGTATCTTAATTAGGTATTTCAATCCAATATTCTCCTTTTTCCATGGCTTCTAGTAGTGGTGCTGAACAAGAAAATCCAGAAAAACCATTATGGAAATATGTGGTCATGAAAAATAAAACAGAGAGGGTGGTGGAAACTTTGAGTTTGAGAGTAGTTTTTGCCATAGCTCATTAAGAGGTTCTTACACTAGGGTAAAGGCGCATTTGTTAAAATTATCAGGCAAGGGAATTCGAGTTTGTGGTGACATTTCATCTTCAAAGGTGACAGAACTTAAAAAAAATTGACAATGAAGCTACATTGTTGATTAAAAATTCTAAGGCAAGACCTGTCCCTCTTCCACCCTTATCTAGTCAATCTTAAAATTTCTCAACTGGTGAAGCATCATTTACTAGTAGTTTTGATTCAAGAAAGAGGAGGATAACATCGAGACCTGTAGAGGATGCTTTCAACATGCAAGCTAAAGAAAATTTAGATCTTGAGATTGCTATAATGTTTTACTCTTCAGGATTGCCTTTTCATCTTGCAAGGAATCTTTATTTCATCAGAGCTTTCTCTTTTGTCGCTAATAATTATATTAGTGGTTATGTTCCTCCGGGTTACAACAAGTTGGGAACAACTTTACTTGACAAAAAAAAGAGAACATGTTGAGAAGCTTCTTCAACTTATAAAGAATACATGGAATCTAAAAGGAGTGAGTATTGTAAGTGATGGGTGGAGTGATCCACAAAGAAGACCTATTCTTAACTTTATGGTTGCGACTGAAAGTAGGCCAATATTTTTTAAAGCAATTGATTGCTCTGATAATTTCAAGGACAAGGATTTTATAGCTAAGCAAATGAGAGATGTGATTATGGAAGTTGGTTTTTATAATGTTGTGCAAATTGTGACGGA
>JAOTBA010000205.1:8196244-8210446 GCA_025629845.1 Erythroxylum squamatum
GACATCATATACTCGGAGATCCTCCATTTGGTGAAGGTAATTGCTACTTTTATTGTTTTGGTATTATCTGCAGGGCACGAGGACATCGTCTCCAATAGTACTTAGGTGCACAATGTTCACTTTGTGCTTTTTAAGCTGTTTTATTGGCTTTGTTAGATGTTTCTTTTCTAATTTTGTGTTAAGTTACGCGTAAATTTGGTGTTGGTAATGGGGGTTACTGCTGTAGTCGGGAGTCTTATTCTGTCCTGGTAGTTGTTCCTTAGTGGTAGAGGGGGATGAAGTTCGTGGTTTGGCAAGCATCTTCAGTGTTCCTCCACTGACAAAGCTTTTTTTCTTAATCCCTACTCTTTCTTTGCATCATTTTTGACGGAGCGGTCCCGTTTGGGCATTGCGTTGCCCGTTCTGGCCTAACGTCTGTCATTTACGTTTCGTGTCTGACGTCTACCTTTTTTGAGCCGACTGACAGATTTGCTGCGGTGCGCAAAAAGCGGCCTGCCGTTTCGCGTGGTTATCGTTGGTTGCAGCGTGGATGCTTTCGAGGATATTTCTACATGACTCTCTCGTAGCTGCTCTTTTTAATTGATCCTGCCTCTCCATCGTTTAGTTAAAGCCTCTAGAGCATAATTTGTGGTTGCGATTTTTTGCGTGACTAAGTTGTTTCTAGCGTGGTTTTCCATTATCCTGTTGATTCCTGTTTCCTTGCTTTATTTTTCTACTTGCCCTCCCTTAGAATACCGTGCCTGGATTTCTTGTTTCACTACTGCCCAACCTTTTGTTTTTTGGTATTTTGGTTTTGGTTTGATCTGACTCTATTATTATTCTTTTATTCTTTTATTTTTATTGTTATTGTTATACAAACTTTCTCTTCTTTAGAATTAATATTTTAACTTTTAGTTTTTTTATTATTATTACTCTCGTTATTATTACTCCTCTATTCCTAGCCTTTTATTGAGTGTATATATTTACTCATTCTTTTTCTTCTTCTGAGTAGTTTAGTGCGCTTATTCTTATTCTTATTATTTATTATTCTTATTATTGTTTTTTTTCCTATTAGTATCCTTGGATTGAGTCTCTTCCTAGCTTTAGTTTTCCATTATTATTCTTCTTCTTAGTAGTATACTATTAGTGTTATTTTTATTATTAGTATGATTATTATTAGTATTATTGTTATTATTAGTGTTTAGTATTGTTAGTATTATTTGCATTGATTTTCCCTATACCTTGAGTTTCGGGTATTTTTACTAGTGCTTTTTTTTTACTGCTATAATTATTACTCTTCCTAGCTTTAGTTTTTCATTAGTATTATTCTTATTAGTATTGTTTTCTTCTTCTTCTTCTTCTTCTTCTTCTTCTTCTTCTTCTTCTTATTATTATTATTATTGCTACTACTATTATTATTAGTATTATTAGTATTTTTATTATTATTTGTAACTAGTATTATTAGTATTATTTGCATTTATTTTCCCTATACCTTGCGTTTCGAGATAGTTTTAACCAGTACTATTATTCTTGTTATAATTTATTATTATTAGTTTAAGCTAACTTAGTATATTTGTATATTTTTGTTATACATACACTTTCTTTTATTGTTATTCTTTTTATTTTTATTTTAGTTTATTTTTATTTTTATTTTTATTACTTTATTTTTTTTCCGGTAACTATATTTTAGTTTTGTTTTTAGTATAGGGTCAAGGTTTTTAGAGGCTCCTTAGGCGTCGACTTGAGGGACAAGGGTAGCTTTGAGCCAGGAAGGATGTCTTCAATTCATGCTGTTGGGACCAGTGCGGGTGGGTTAGTGCGTGCAGTAGCCCAGGTTAATAATGGTGCGGACGTAATGAGAATCAGATCTTGGAACGTTGGGATCCTCACGGGTAAGTCCTTAGAATTATTGGAAGTTTTATATAAGTATAGGATACAAATAGCCTGCATTCAGGAGACAAAGTGGTCCGGCGCTAAAGCAAAGGAGATAGGAGGTTTCAAACTATGGTACTTGGGAGGTACTCGGAAGCAGAATGGGGTAGGTATCCTGGTGGTCAAGGAACTTATAAGTCGCATAGTGGAAATTACAAGGGTCAATGATAGGATTATGGTGGCTAAACTTTGTGTTAGCAATGTGGTGCTTAATGTCGTGTGTGCGTATGCACCTCAAGCGGGTTCAGATGAACAACAAAAATATATGTTTTGGGAAGCGTTAGAGGGGGTGCTGCAACTTTTCGCTGATACGGAGCAGATCATCATTGGAGGTGATTTTAATGGCCATATAAGGGCTAATACGGATGGGTATACAAGAACCCATGGGGGCTTCGAATACGACATTAGAAATGATAATGGGATTGCTTTATTGGACTTAACCGTAGCGTATGAGTTAGTTATAACTAATTCCCTTTTTAAGAAATAACAAGACATAAATAGATTATCTCCTTATCAGGAGAGGTGCCAGATCCTGGTGTAAAGATTGTAAAGTGCTGCCAGCTGCTTGCATATCGACTCAACATAAATTACTAATTCTGGATTTCGGGATTAAAGGATGGAGGTCACAGTTTTCTAACCCGCATTGTCGTAGAATTCGGTGGTGGAGACTTAGAGGGGACAAGATGGAACGTTTTAGGGCTCAAGTTCGGTCAAATGCACCATGGTCTGTGAGCGGGCATGCAAACCTGATGTGGGAGGGGGTAGCCTCTTTAGTGCGTGCCACTGCCACCAATCACCTAGGGGTATCCAAAGGGGTCCCCAAAGGGCAAGGAGGTGGGCGGATGGAAGGTTGGTGGTGGTCAGATGAGGCCCAACGGATGGTTAAGGCAAAAAAGAGAGCTTTTAAAGATCTTTTAGCTAGTTCAACAGAGTCGGAGAGGGAAAGTAACAGAGTAAGGTATAGATTGGCAAAATGGAGGGCTAAGAAAACTATCGCAGTAGCTAGAGGGGAAGCTTATGAGACTATGTATTGCGACTTGGATACGTTTAGGGGAGCACAAAAGATTTTCAAGTCAACACGAGATAGGGCACGCGGAACGAATGACTTCAACCAAGTTTGGTGTATACGTGATGAAGCGGGACAAGTACTCACAGAGTCCCAAGACATCAACAGGAGATGGCAGAGGTATTTTCACGGCCTGTATAACAAAGATATAGTGGGCAACGTAGAGCTAGGAGAACCCTCTACGGCGGGGCATGTGCATGAAAGGGGCGCATGGGGGAGGATTACGAGGGGTGAAATTGCTAAGGTGTTGAGAGAGATGGGGTGCGGTAGGGCCGTAGGGCCAGACGAGATACCTATCGAGGTATGGAAACGAATGGGTGTTGTCGGTATTGTATGGTTAGTTCAACTCTTCAATGTGATTCTAGAGTCATTCAAAATGCCAGATGAATGGCGTTTAAGTAGGTTGATTCCCTTATACAAGGCCAAAGGGGACATCCAACAGTGTCACAACTATAGAGGCATCAAACTAATTAGTCATACTATGAAGCTGTGGGAGAAGATAATTGAAAAGAGAATCCGGAGGGCTCCGTCTGTATTGGTCAACCAATTTAGATTTATGCCTAGTAGGTCCACGACAGAAGCGATACATCTTCTCCGTAGACTCATAGAATGCTACAGGGAGCGAAAACGGGATTTGCACATAGTTTTCATTGATTTGGAGAAGGCGTATGATAGGGTTCCTAGAGACCTCTTATGGAGGTGTTTAGAGGTCAAGGGCATTCCTATCACCTATATTAAAGTAATAAGGGATATGTATGATGGAGCTTTGACTAGCGTAAGGACGGTAAGAGGAGACACGGAAGAGTTTGCTATCAATGTTGGTCTCCACCAAGGTTCTGCGTTATGTACTTTGTTGTTCACATTGGTGTTAGATGAGATTACAAAACATATTCAAGGAGAGGTTCCTTGGTGTATGTTATTTCCAGACGATATTGTCGTAGTGGATGAGACCAAGGTGGGGGGTCAACGCTAAGTTAGCTTACTGGCGAGATGTGTTAGAGCCAAAAGGTTTTAAAATGAGCAGGTCTAAGATGGAGTATTTAGAATGCAACTTTTTAGGAAACCCGGGGGAGCATGACATGGCGGTAGCAATTGGCAATGACGTCATACCACAGAGGATGAGTTTTAAGTATCTCGGGTCAGTCATTCAGAGTGATGGGAATATCGATGCTGATATTATACATCGTATTAGATCAGGCTGGACCAAATGGAGAAGTGCATCAGGGGTTTTATGTGACAGGAAGATTCCTTTAAAACTCAAAGGGAAGTTTTATAAAACAGTAATTCGTCCAACCATGTTATATGGGGCAGAGTGTTGGCCTACCAAACGTCGGCATATCAGATAGTTGTTAGTAGCATAAATGCGTATGCTTAGGTGGATGTGTGGTATTACCAGGAGAGATAAGGTCCAGAACCGGGTGGTAAGAGATAGACTACAGGTAGCTCGCTTTCCCGACAAGTTGAGAGAGACTAGGCTTAGGTGGTATGGGCATGTGCGGAGGAGGCCCGTTGATGCTCCGGTACGAAGTTGTGAGGGAATAACACTTAATGAATATAAGAGGAGGAGAGGGAGGCCTTACAAGAACTGGCGGGAAGTGATCAAGGAGGATTTGTCAGAGTTGGCCCTTAATGAGGTAGTCGCTAGAAATAGGAAGGTTTGGCGCGATCGGATCAAGGTAAAGGATTAACCGTCCAGATACCCAAGATCAGTACAACAGTTACTAGGTGATACCGTGTTATATGTGCAGATTCCCGGCAGGTGGGGGGGACAGTAGGGTGACATTCTGACAGGGTCTCTAAGGGAGGTCTCCTTACTTTCTACGTGTCAAGGAGAGGTGGACTTTGTAGTCTTTTTAGGTTCTCGCAGCTTTGGCTGCCTTCAGGTATTCTCCTTGGTTATTGTTTATTATTATTATTATTATTATTATTATTATTATTATTATTATTATTATTATTATTCTTTTTTAATGTTTTATTTCTGTAACTTTGCATCATCCTTATATTGTCTCATTTGCATGTGGGTCCACTAGAAACAGCCTCTCTACTATGTAGGGGTAAGGCTGCGTACTATTGGACCTCCCCAATCCCTGCTTCATTGCGGGATTTTAGACTGGGTGATGATGATGATGATGATGAATGATTTATGGAATTCTCTAGCCAGAGTGGATTGACATTTGACAATGTATTTTCAAATTTCAATTATAAATCAATTACTAATTAGCAAGAATAAACATAATTAGATGATAAAAGTTGACACTGTATCCATACTCTGTCCAATTATAATATTGAATGACGAAAGGATTAAATTATATATCATAACCATGCATGGACAGTTTAAGTCAATCACTTTGACATTCCTGATATTTGGGTAATCATGACATGTTGCTAGACGTCAATCATGATTTATAACTATGAATTATTTAATAGGAGAATTAAAGATAAATTAAAAGAAGTTTTAATTTATCTAATTTTAATTAAGAATTAGAATTGTAATTTATAATCATTGCCAATTTATTAGGAACCTAATGGTTCACACATCAAAAAGCAATTTGTGAAAGAAAAAATAATTTAATTAAGTTGGACTTAATTATAAAGCTTAAGAAACTTCGAGGATCAAATATGAGATATTTGATTTTATTAAAATTAAATTAATTCTAATTATAATTAGATTTTGATTTTGATTTTGATTTTAATTATAATTAAATAAATTAAATTTTAATTAAAGTCCCTTAGGATTTTTCTATTTAAAAAGGGAAGAACATTTTAGAAGCTAGCCCTTGGTCTTCTTCCTCTCAAATTAGCCTTGAGAATTGCTTTGTAGATACCATCAAAGGCTAGGCATTTGAATAGCTTGAGATTGATCAACCGGGAAAAAGTTTTAAAGGTTTTTCAATAGGAAGACGAACAAGGTACAATTTCTAATTCATTTTGTTTTTTATTCACGTTTATTCAATTATCGGGATCCGTTTGAAATCCTTAAAAATTTTTGTTTTCCGCTGCGTTCTTGGTTTGACCTCAGTTGGATTCCAACAGTGGTATTAGAGCCTCCTTTAATTGTTTCACTTGGATTAGTTGCTTAATTCTTGTTGATTTGGATTAAAAAATTAAGGTTTAATGCTTCTGTTTTGTTTGTCTCCGAGACAATTCTTTTGGTCTGATATTTGTTATGTTTATTCATGGATGTTATTTCGAATAATGAAGCATGAATAACACATATGCTTGTTTCTTCTTTTTGCTTCTGGAATTATTTTCCGCCTACGTCCTGCCATGACTGTCTATTTTATGCTTTTAAGATTGCATCCGATGCCCAAATAAGCATTCCAAACCAGATTGATTTGCGTCTCCTTGTTTTATGTCTGTACATGCATGTTCCCTATTTTGCCTCTATATGTTGCTTATTAAAGATCTAAATATATTGTTATCTTTGTGCTGCGATTTTTTTATTGCCTTGGGTTTACTGGGTGACTATTGAATAAGTGGCTTAAAAGCCAGTTAAGGTATATCTCACCAGCGGCGAAAATCTGTTGGTGATGGTTGAGTGGCGACACCAGAGACAATGGGTGAAGATCACCCATTGCCGCAGGTAGCATGGAGGCAATGACGAAGAGGAGGGAAACAACGGTGGCATGGACAGCGCAGGTGATGGTAGATGCATAAGGTGGCCACGGTGAGCAACTTAACGGTGACAATTCACCAGTGTGGACGATTGAGAGAGTCGATAGTTGTATTCCAAGCAAGGTGTTTTGCGTGCGTGTCGTGGAGCATTACCCGAAGGGTGAGTTGCGAACATTACTTGATGGTTGGATAAACGTTGACTCACGAGGGAGTGTGGGTGTCGGTTTTTGAAAAATGTGGAACATGGGGAGGAGCAGTTTTAGAAGCAGATGGACGCTTTTGGAGAAGACGATCGTGCCAGCCACGTTGCACCCATCAGGGCAAGTGCAGTGCACGCTTCCTGTGTGTCATCATCTGGCGCGTGTAGTCCCTCCTATCCCTCTTTTATGTGTTTTAAAATGTTTTTAAAACCTTAAATTTTCAATTTAATTAATTTAATAGAGATTAAATTAATTTATACTCCTAATAAAATTGAAAAGTGTTTTACTAAATTTTGAAAATTATTTTCAAAATGAATTTTTATTAGGGAAAGTTTTGGAATTTAATTTAATTTTTCAAGAGTTAAATTATTAAATTAAATTTTTTATTAAATCAATAATTATAATCAAGCAAAAGTTTTAAATAATGTCTTTCATAATTAGATTATGTTTGAAATTATAAATATAATGAGACTATATTATTTTGATGAGATCGGAAATTTTTTGAAATTTTAAATCCCTCAATAAAATATTAAGTACATGTTAGGAAAGTAATAGTTGCCTTCCATTGTTTGAAAATAAAACCAGAATTCTGTTTATTAATTGGTTTGTTGAGTAAACTCAAGGTCACTTTAACCCAGATATGTTTTATCTTAAATTAATGGGTCCGACTTAACTAAATTTGTATGATTTAGATGAGTAAACTCATGATCATATAAATTTAAATGTAGTGTTAGGAATAATATATGCTATATATTTTGTGCAAAAGTTGTCACCTAACAGTTCTAGGAGTCATATGAGATGTGATTGAAAAGTAGTTTTCTACCTAATTTAATTTTAGTTGGTTTGTTGAGCAAACTCAAGATCAATTAATTTAAAATAGGATCCTAGCCCGTTAGGAAATTATTTGATAATTTTTCGATATAATAGTGAGGGCTGTTATTTTAAATAAAATAGTGGGAGTAATCAAATAATTTTAAAGTCCTTATTTTATTTGATTTTGGATATAAACTAACATTTGCTTCTTTTATGTTTTTCAGTTATTGAATTTGAAGATGAGTACCATCCTGACATTGAGGAGCATCATGGATACTAACAAGCTGACTAGACCTAACTTTTTGGATTAGTTATGAAACTTAAGAATAGTTCTTATGCAAGAAAAGGAGTTATACATTCTTGATACTCCTGCTCCATCAGAAACTTCTTTAGATGCAACTGATGAACGTTGGGAGAAATATTAGCTTTATATTAATGACGTTGAACAAACTACATGTATGATGTTAGCTTGCATGTCTCCTAAACATCAGAGGCAGCATGAGAACATGGATGCACCTACTATGATACTACATCTTAAGGAGTTATTTGGTGCACAAAGTAGGGTGGAGAGATATCAAATCTCCAAGGCATTGTTTCAATGTAAAATGATAGAAGGATCTTCAGTCAACCTTCATGTGCTGAAGGTGATTAGGTATATTGAAAAATTGGCCCAATTAGGTTTTATTATAGACCATGAGTTAAGTGTTGATCTAGTGTTACAGTCTCTAAATTTGAGCTTTTCATAGTTTGTCATGAACTTCAACATGAACCAGAAGGACACGACATTGCCTGAACTATTGAAAATGCTCAAAACTTGTGGAAGGGTGACTTAAGAAGGAACTTAGTTTTGTACTTATTGTCGGTTTTCTAAAATCAAGAAAAGGAGCTTTAAAAAGAATAATAACAAGAAACTGAAGGCTTTTACTAATGTACTAAAGGCCAAAGGAGGTGTCAAGAAGAAGAGTAATGACAAGGGCACATGTTTTCATTGCGGAGTTAACAGACATTGGAAGAGGGACTGCCCATCTTATCTTGCTATCCTGAAAGATAAGAAGCTTAAGGAAGCTATCTCTTACACGTATGTTTATGATTGAGATCAATCTTTCTACTTCTATTCCACTTTCTTGGGTATTATATACTGGTGGTGGTTCTCACATATGTAATAAAATGCTGATATTAATAAGGAGTAGAACATTGAAGAAAGGTGAAGTCGACCTGCGAGTTGGCAATGGAACAAGAGATACAACATTAGCTGTAGGAACTTGTAGTTTAACTTTGCCTTATAGCCTTGTACTAGAACTTGATAATTTTTATTATGTTCTTGTTATTACAAGAAATATCATTTCTATTTCTTATTTGGATTTGAATGGATTTTTCTTTGTAATTAAGGATAACAGTTGTTCTTTTTATAAAGATGATGTTTATTATTGATCTAGATTACTTACAAATGTTTTGTATGAGTTAGATCTTGAAAAACTAATTCTTAATATAGATAGTAGGAAAAGAAAATTAAATAACCAAACTCCATCTTATTTATGACATTGTAGGTTAGGTCATATCAATGAAACTAGAATCACTAAATTACATAAAGAAGGATATTTACATCCTTTTGATTATGAATCATATGAAACTTGTGAATCTTGTTTATTGGGAAAGATGAACAAACTACCTTTTAAGGAAAAGGGACAACATCCTAGTGAGTTACTAGAATTAATACATTTAGATGTATGTGGGCCTATGTCCACAAATGCTAGAGGTTGATTCTTGTATTTTATTACGTTCACAAATGACCATTCTACATATGGTTATATGTACTTGATGAAACAAATGTCTGATTCATTTGAAAAGTTGAAAGAATTTAGACTAGAGGTTGAGAAACAAACTGAAAAAAGTATTAAGACGTTTAGATCAGATCGAGGTAGTGAATACTTAGACCACAAGTTTCTTGGTTACTTAAAAGAGAATGGGATTCTCTCACAATGGACTTCTCCTACAACTCCACAGCATAATGGATTTTTTTAAAGGAGAAATCATACAATATTAGATATGGTACATTCTATGATGAGTCATGCAGTCATTCCTATCTCCTTTTAGGGATACACATTTTAAACCACAATATATCTTCTAAATATAGTCCCATCTAAATCGGTTGATAAGACACGATATAAGATATGGATTGGTAGAAGACCTGGATTATCACATTTAAAGATTTGGGGATGTGAAGCTTATGTGAAGCGTGCTATACCTCATAAGCTTTAAGCTAATCAAATAAATGCAAACTTGTGGGGTATTCGAAAGAGAGTTTCGGTTATCAATTTTATCATGCTATTGAGCAAAAGGTGTTTATCTCAAGACATGTTACATTCTTAGAAAGAGAATTTATTCTCAAAGAAAGTAGTGGGAGTGAGGTTAAACTTAAAGAAGTTCAAGAGCCACAAATTCATATCGAAATGGAACAAGAACCTCAAGTTGAGACATATGATGTACAACCGAGAGTTTAAGAGACACGTAGCTCGTGATAAACTAGTAGAAGCTGTCATCGCCCCATTAGATTAGATCTGCGTATTGAGTAGGGAAAGGATCGTATATCGCTCATACATGATGAACCTGCTACTTTTAAAGAAGCAATGACTAACATTGATTCTTTAAAATGGCAAGAAGCTATGAGATCTGAAATGGAATCTATGTACACTAACCAAGTATGGACTTTGGTTGATGCCCCTACTAATATTGTACCTATTGGATGCAAGGGGGTTTTTAAGAGAAAACTGACACAGATGGTAATGTACATACGTACAAAGCGAGGTTAATGGCTAAAGGTTACAAACAAAAACAGTTGATTTTGATGAAACCTTTTTGCCAGTAGCTATGTTAAAATCCATCATGATCTTGTTAGCTATAACAACATATAATGATTATGAAATCTGGTAGATAGATGTCAAAACTGCATTTCTCAATGTGAATTTACAGAAGGATATGTATATGACACAACCTGAAGGTTTTAATATAAGAGATTTCCTAATCAAGTATGTAAGTTGCAAAGTTAGATTTATGGACTTAAGCAAGCATCACGGAGTTGGAACATTCGTTTTGATGGGACAATCAAAGAGTTTGATTTTATCAAAAATATGAATGAACCATGTGTCTATAAGAAGGTTAATAGGAGTGCAATCATTTTCTTTGTACTATATGTGGATGACATATCGCTAATTGGAAACGACATACCTATGCTACAGTCTGTAAATATTTGGTTATCCAGGAAATTCTCTATGAAGGATATAGAAGAAGCAACCAATATTCTGGGAGTAAAGATCTATTGAGATAGATCAAAGAGGCTGCTTAGATTGTCCCAATCCACATACATAAATAAAGTGCTAAAGAGGTTTAGCATGGAGAAGTCCAAGGGGGGATTCTTACCCATATCACATGGGATTTTTCTCTCATAGAGTATATGTCCAAAGACACAAGAGGAGAGAGATAAAATGAATTGTATTCCATATGCTTCAGCAATTGGATCAATCATGTATGTGATGCTATGTACTAGACTAGATGTTTCTTATGCTTTGAGCATAACGAGCAAGTTTTAGTCTAATCATGGTGAGGGTCACTGGACAACTGTGAAAAATATCTTAAAGTACTTGAGAAGAACTAAAGATATTTTCTTGGTCTATGGAGGAAATGAACTGAGAGTTCAAGGATATTCAGATGCTAGTTTCCAGTCAGATCCCAATGATAGTAGATCACAGTCATGGTATATCTTCATTCTAAATGGTGGTGCAGTAAGTTGGAAGAGTTCCAAACAACCAACCATTACAGATTCAACGATCGAAGCAGAGTACATTTTAGTGTTAGAGGCGACAAAGGAAGTAGTTTGGATCAAGAAGTTCATCACTGAACTTGGAGTGGTTCCTAGCATTGTTAAGCCTATGTATTATATTGTGACAACAACCGTGCTATTGTGCAAGCAAAAGAACCTAGGTCTCATCAACGGTTTAAACATATGCTCAGGAAGATTCACTTGACCAGGGAGATAGTGGAGTGGAAAGACATAGCATTGGAGTGAGTTTCCACTGAAGAGAATCTAGTAGATCCTCTTACTAAGTCATTGTCTTAAAAGAGACAAGATCAACATATGGATGGATATGGTATTAGATTCATAGGGGATTAGCATTAATGCAAGTGGGAGATTGTTAATTTATGTCCTTGCAACCAATCAATTGGACGCAAATTAATGTATGACATTATTTTAATTAATGAAAAGGCTTTATTTATCTTTATTTATTAATTTAATTAATATTTTATATTTTAATACTAAAGGTAAAATCCTTGGAATAATTACTGTGTAATTAAAATTATGATGAGATCATAATTATGAGATTAAATTTACACTTATGTATTATTCCTAAATATTCCTGGTTGTAGTTTCATCAAGACGAGATATTGTTGAAACGGTAAAACTAGCACACATTATGTTTGTTTCTTATGATGAAAGTAATTGATCTCATAAATTAAAGTATAGAGATATTTAAACTAATGTGTGGGTGATTATTAGAGAATAAGTCACTGAACCTAGTAAAGACTTGGGACCCCTCTAGATCACCCAACTGAGTGAAAAGGCCACAGAGGAGGTGAAGGGTTGTATTTCTTCGGTTAGCTCCACAGCTATGAATGATAATTAGCAGGTCGATAAAGTCAGTAGGCACCTTGAGGATACTGGTTCCCTGCCACCGAGACAAGTAAGTAATACTCTATCCCCTTCTAAATCTGAATTGGGTCCTGAGTTGGAAATTCATAGTCCAGGGAATTTTGATGGGGCTGAGGGGGCTATAACAGGTCGTACTAACAGGAAAACTAGGCGCAAAATGAAGTAGTGTTTCTGTTGGGTTAGCTACTAGCATGGATTTTGGTTTTTGGAATGTTAGGGTTTTGAATAATTCTCGGATTGAGACTAGGATTAAGCATCTGCACTTCTTGAATAATGTCTATTCATCTTTGCTTCCTAATTGGCGATTTTCTAGTAACTTAGAGCAGAGTTCTAATGCTCGGATAGTGGTATCATAGAATCCGGATAGGCTTTTATGTGTTCCTAAGATGTTTTCCGACCGATTCATCCATTTAGAGGTTACTCCTATCAATAGTACTGCTAGTTTTTTTGTCACTTGTGTGTATGAGTCTAACAACTTTAACCATAGGAAGGCTCTCTGGTCAGCTTTGTCAAATCTCAAAAACTCTATAGGTACTCATCCGTGGTTGATAGTGGGCAATTTTAATTCGGTTCTTTTCTCTCATGAGGCTGAACCTCTCAGTCCTATGACTCTTAATAACATGTATGACTTTAGGCAATGTGTAGACCAATGTGAGTTGTTTGAGCTGAACTCTAGTGGTCCGAGATTTACTTGGACTAATAAGCAATGTGGAGAGCTTTTTATGGCTAGAAAGCTTGATAGAGCTCTTGTTAATAGTGCCTAGATTTCGAGGTTCCCTAACTCTTTTGGGATAATTCAAAACCCTAATATTTTGAACCATTCTCCTATTTTGGTAAGGGTCTCTATAGCTAGGCTGTCTAAACCTTCCCCCTTTAGGTTCTCCAATTTCCTAGTGTCTAAACCTTCTTCCTTTAGATAGTGGAAGAGAATTGGAGTTCCCAGATCCATGGTACCCCAATGTTTTGTGTTGTTTCTAAGCTTAAACTGGTAAGGTCAGCTCTCAAATCTCTAAATTCTAGGCAAGTGGGACATGTTCATCTGAGAGTAGAAAAGTGTCAATCTGACCTTAACTCTATCTAAGATCAAAAGCATAATTTTCCCAATAGCTCAGTGTTGGCTGCTCAGGAAACTGCGGCCATAAATAACTTGCTAGGAGCCTTAGCTGATCAGGAGTCTTTTCGAAAGTAGTCTTCCCGTGTTAAATGGCTTAGAGAGGGGGATCAGAACACCAAGTTTTTTCATAATTCCATTTTGGCAAATAGGAATCGGAATGCCATTCATTCGATTATAGGTGAGAACGGGACTAGACTTGTAGTTGTTGATGAGATTCAAAGCCGATTCTTAGGCTACTTTCAAAGTACGATTGGGTCTCGTAAGAATCTCCCTTCTTCCAAAGAGTTTGTGGAGAAGTTATTCCCTCATCGGCTCAATGATTCTCTTACCAGTTCTCTCATTGTGGACATCTCTAATCAGGATATTAGGGAAGTGATTAAATCCTTTAACCCGAATAAAGCCCCTGGGCCAGATGGCTTTAATGGGGTGTTCTTTAATCATACCTGGCATATTACTAGGGAGGATATTACTAGGGCTATTAAAGATTTTTTCCTCCATAGGTGTCTCCTTAAAGAGATTAACTCCACTTTCATTACCTTAGTGCCCAAAAAAGCAAATCCCTCCACAGTAGAGGACTTTAGACCCATCTCTTGTTGTAACTTTATTTACAAGGTGATCACAAAAATCTTGGCTAACAGGCTTAAGGAGATACTCCCTAGCTTTATTAGCTCTAATTAGAGTGCTTTCAT
Organism: Erythroxylum squamatum; assembly: GCA_025629845.1. Taxonomy (NCBI): domain Eukaryota; kingdom Viridiplantae; phylum Streptophyta; class Magnoliopsida; order Malpighiales; family Erythroxylaceae; genus Erythroxylum; species Erythroxylum squamatum. The sequence continues at coordinate 8,210,358 of JAOTBA010000205.1, forward strand.
TAAAAATCAACAAATAGGGGATAATATTTTGTTGGCTCAGGAGATTTTTAAACATTACCATCTAGCCAATAATCATAAGAGATGTGCTT
>JAOTBA010000205.1:8210546-8222197 GCA_025629845.1 Erythroxylum squamatum
AGGTTCCTGTTATCTTTTTATTGCCACTAAGTATGCAATTTTTCGATGTCTAGGTTGAGAGTTATGACCTGTTGACTATTGGATGTTAATATGCTTGGTGCTGGAAAATGTGTTAAGTGTAGGTTTTGTGGTGATTATGCATTGAAGCTAAATTCTGGACTGTTGTGATTTTAATTAGCTCAAGTGGTCTTATGAAAAGTTTTAGGGGATTGAATTAGCTTTAAAATGAGGTATGGTATGCAAATTTTGGATGTCAGGATTGTGAGTTATGAATTTTCAAAGACTAGGTCTGATTTAGGCAATCTGCTAGTTACCACTCTCTCTCAGGACAGTTACATTCATGGGCAAAATTGACCTAGTTAGAAGTGGAATTGGCTTCTAAGCCCTTCATGAAAATTGAAGTATATTGTCTGACCTTTCCAGTGATATAAAGTAGGAATTTTTTGGACATTTGGGCAAGGAGTTATGCTTTTTGAAAAATTGTAGTACTGTTCAGGTACAATGTAGGGGCAGAACCTTTAATTGAGTTTTTGACCCATTTAGTAATTGAATTTGGTTTCATGTTCATTAAAGTTGTAGAACATGTTTTGATATTTCTTTTGACATAAAGCTTGTAATTTTTGGCTAAGGGAATGGGAAGATATGCCCTTTGGAAAACTGTTGTTCTGTTTGGGCACATTTTGACTAGGCAGTAACTTTGATTGAATTTTTGACACCCTTAGGGGTGAAATTGGTTCAAGAGTCCTTCTAGGAACTTGTAGGGTTTCTTATTATCTTTCCAAGGAGATATTATTTGTGATTTTTGGATATGTATGTGAAGAGTTATGCATGTTGAAAATTTGGATGGAAAAAGGAGGAAGAACATAGGAACTCGCGATTGCGAGCATCACGAGATCGCGAGATGGCGTTTTCTACGACTCGCGAGTGCGAGCTGTAGCGATCGCGAGCGGCTCTATTTAGCCACGACTCGCGATCGCGAGTGGCTCTGATGGCTTCGCAACTCGCGATCGCGAGCCGGCTTCTGTGAATTTTTAATTTTTAATTTTATTTCTTTTTCTTATTTCACTCATTCTTTTGCTTATATCTTTTTCGTCCGATATCCGACTGACCTGATTCTCGAGACATCGGATTCGTTAAATATTTAATTTCATTTCTATGTGAAATTGGATATTTTTAGAGATGGAATTGATGTGGATTAGTTAGGTCAAAGTGAGGGGATCGGGTAAGTATGTTTCTGGACCATGTTTTGTCAGTATTTGGACCTATAGAAGTCTGAATTGGGTAATATTGGTGTCTTTGGACTTCTAATTTTTAGAGGGAATTTCTGTGATAAGAATTTTTAGAATAATGCCGAAAATGTCACGAACATGCATTGTACACATTTAATATTTCTGATTGTACATTTGGTAATGTTTATATATTTGACTGTTATAGAGACACAGTTGGAACGTCGAGCCACAGACGTTGCTGAGACTTCCAGGCATTAGCTTCGGAATCTATTGGTGAGTAACCTAGATGGTTCTCTCAATTATTATATGTCTGTTGTGGTGAATAATGGTGGGTTTTGTGATTGGATATGACTATGGATTCCGGACAGAAGGTCTGATGTATTGGGAGCTATGACATAGAAGTGTTACCTGTTTGTGAATCTGTGAACTATTTGCTTCTGATGTGATGATTTGTGGCAATCGTGAATCTGAAAATCTTGCTTATAATGTGATTAATTGTGACATATGGCTTAATTGTGATATATATATTGTGAAATTTGACATATGCATTTCATACACGAATGCATGCTCAGATAATGGCAGTTGTGACCAGAGTAGCCACCGAGAGCTAAATGCTCACCGTATTTGAGCCTCGAGCCCACAATGATTCAGAGTCATCAGCTCATCGATTAATGCGCCCATATTGGGACAGTTCAGGCGCTCGGTCACAACACCGTAATAAAATGAGAAAGTGTCACATACGCATTTCATATGCATTTGATTGACTACTTTTGATTGGGTGAGAGGCAGAAATGCCTTATACTTATGTGACAACAATTATATGGTACTTCTGAATATGAAACTGTGAGATAACTGTGATTTGCTTAGTGCTGCATGAATTGGGTGAACCATCGATGATGGTACCTCACTGAGTTCGCAAATTCACCCAAAATTGCAACATATTTTTCAGGACCGAGGGTAGACTCCTAGCTCCAGAGGGACTGTTCGAGCCGTGTAGATCATTTTGGCAAGAGAGGTTATGGCTCACAGGTTGGTCAGTTGGAACTTTTGGGATGACCTAGTTAGGACTGATGTGTTGTCTTTGTTTGGGTAGTATATTGTACTAAGTTTTTGAAGGACTGTACAGACAGATGAACACTGACAATTGTGTAAATTACTGGATTTAGTGAAATAAAATGGGAAAAGGTTTGATTTCAAAAGGTTGTGATTTTATATTGATGTATTATTCTTACGATGCCATGTGGCGTATAGTAGTGTTTATTTGTAGTTCTCTCTTATCGTAGGATATGTACCAGAATGACCTGCGGGCGTTCCGGTGTGTACTCTACGGTAAGGGGGCGCTACATTAGTAATGAGATGAAGAGAGAATAAGGATCTTAAAGAAACAAAGTGAAGAATAACAAGAACTTAATGAGATGAGGGTGCGAGTGAGACGGTCGTGAGTGAAGAAAACGAAAATGAAGAAGAAGAAAGCACGTGGCCAATGTGAAAGACAAAGACAAAGATGTCTTGCAAGATGAAAATGTTGTGGGTAGGTTAAAAGCAAGGTAAAAATTGCTTGGTGGGTGTCTTGACACTTACCACTTAAAGAATCAATTAATCTCTTTTAATAATGGTACTCAATACCATTTAAATTTCTAGTCCATTTGTCACCCAATTCCTAATCTAATTGTCACTCAATTTTCAATGTCACATTGTCAATAAATCATAATACCATTTGCCAATAATTTCATCTGCCATTTGACAATTTTTTCTACTACCATAAATCAATTGTCTTATCACTTGACATTTTTTGTAGTCCCAAAAATATTCAAAATTTCAGAAAATTTTTCAAATTTTCACCAAAAATTTTAAATCAAGAAGTATACTCACCAAATCAATTTTCAAGACAAAATATTCATTATTCACATCATAATCACATTTATAAATTAATTAAGATCAACTATACCCGATAATTGTCAAATGAGTGCATGTACAGTCATTGTAATGTGTGCAATTATCAAATTTACTTGTATGTATGCTTTTTTTTTTTGATTCGAGGAAACCCCGTAAGCGGGCCAAGCGGGCACACCTCTCCGAGGGCCCAACTGACTCACCATCCCACAGGCAGGCCAAGCAGGCGCACCTCATCATCGATGGCCCAACTGGCTCACCACCCCACAGGCGGGCCAAGCAGGCACACCTCATTATCGAGGGCCGAACTAGTTCTCCACCTACAGGTAAAACTCCGGCTGCCCTGGCTTCTTACAAGAGGGGCTAGCATGGAATTGAACCTGGGACCTAGCCGAAGCCAAGCCCCGCTCTCAACCATCGAGCCACACCCCTTGAGGGCGTATGCTAATATTATGCATGAGCATGAAATGCATTTCCTAATTTCTCAATAATATCTCTCATATCCAGTATTATAGGGTTCTAACCCTTAACATGGAAAAAAGGGATGTTACACGCTGATATTTACCCATATTAGTGGCATCGATCAGTAGCATTCGATACTAAACAAAATCATCGATATGGAATGGACTATTACGTGTATCTAGTAAAATATAACTTAGTTTTGTACCATTTTTTTGGCCGGTATCGGTTGGTACAATACGAAATCCATAATATTACAATTTACATTATTATTATATTTACAAAAAATTAATTTATACATTTAATAGTTTTATTTTTAATTTAATATTATAAAATGAAGTAAAAATTAAAATTGAATTTATCTTAATATTAATGTTCCTTTATTCAAAATAAAATAGCTAATACTATCCTTATAAGAATTATTCTATGATTGAAAATTTAAATTAAAGTTTTGAATTTAAGATATAATTTATTTAATATTAATTCTCTTTTAAATTTGAAGTGAAATAATTAAATATTGTTCCTAAAAAGTCAGTCTAGGTTGGAATCTTGTTGCCTTTTTACTTTTGTTTTTCACTTTTATTTTCAAGTTTAGCAACAAAAAATTTGTTTATTTGAATTTCTAATTTTTAAGAAAATCATAAACAATCGGTTTTTGTTTTCTACTCTCATTTTCTTGTTGTAATTTGATGTATCATCAACTCCTAAATATTATTTAATTATTTAAATATTAATTATTAATAGAGTTATAATTAATAAAATTAATATTTTATTTTATTTTTATAGTTAATTTATGTATTTTAAACATAAATATTTAATATAATAATTATTTAATAAAAAAACTTTAAAATATAATGATAAATATATATAATAAAAATAAATATTATTTATAAATAACTTTACTTATTAAATTATTTATTTTAATAAAAATATAATAGATCTTTTACTAATAGTTATTAGTAAATATTATATAAAATATATTAAAATAAAATTATTTACTTAATTAATATATAAAAATAATTTATCTTTTAATTTTATCTAATATTTAATTATTATCAATAATAGAAATATAATCAATGTTATGAATACCGTACTGACCTTGGTACCGGATTGAGTTCTGGTACGGTACTGTATTGATATTGGTTAATATAGGGTACTATTTCGAGTAATTTTTAAATTTATAAAATAGTTCCTAAATTTTTTTCAAATTGCAAAATATTCCATTAGTATACTGTGCTATATACTTTATAATTTTACATAAATAATGTCTCCAAAAATTATAATAATAAAAATTTAAAATAACAACAATTTATTTATTTTTAGTAACAATAATTTCCAAATATTTCGCATATAAATAATAACCACAATTAATATGAAAAATGACAATCATCTAATAAATATAAATTAAGAACAATAAAAAGTATTTAAACTATTACAATATCATCATATAATAAATAATAATTACATCAAAGCATCAAATAAAAGAACAATAAATATCTTCAACTCTCAAACTAATACAATTTATGACAAAATTTCATAATGAAAAAAATCAAGTAGAAGTAAAACCTAAAAAAATATTTATAATTACATTGCATATATAGAATTTAATACATACATCAAATATATGTAAAATTAAAAGAAGAGAAGAAACAAAAACTTGAAACTTCATTCGTCGTCTACAAGAAGATACCCGTTATAACTACACTAACCTCAATTATCATTTAGTCGAAAATCTTCATTATTGAGAGAAGTCTCATCATCATCATTAAAAATTCAATGCACCAAATGACATATCATTGTTTTTCCATCCAATATTATCTTTCAAGTCAGTCACATCTACCAAACTCAGTTCCTCAAAAACTCAATCTATCAAAAGATCAATATTATCAATGAAAATTAGATCTATCGAACTACTTGTCCTATTCAGAGTCCTAGTAAACAATAAAAATAAATTATTAAAAATTTAAGAAATTATATCTAAATTAATAATGATAATAACGTACTTTTTTCGAAGTTTTAAATTGTAATGAACAAAGACCAAGTCATTCAATTTCTTGTGCTTCAATCTATTCATTTTCTTGAAATTGATGAATTCAAATGTACTCTATTTCCTTTCACAGTCTATTGCACTCACACATTGACTTAAAATTTGAATTGTATACCTTTGCAATTTTGGAACATCAATTCTGAATTGATTCCACTAAGAAACGGTAAGTCTTAAGACAACAAAAGTAACGTTATAAATAAAATAAAGTGATAATTAATTTTCAACAAGTAAGAAAAGGGAAAAGGCTAATACTTGGAGAAAGTTTTGTCCTTTGTTAAATAACAATTGACGTTCCAAAATCCCCAGAAGACTGCTTATAAAGCTCTATTTGTGAGCTTAAGATATCTTACATCATCTCATGGGCAATATCTGTTGTAGTAGTTAATAGCATTCCCCTATTAGCTTCATCTTTCTTTGTAAAACCTTGTCTGAAATAGACATTAGGATTCAAAAATGCCCCAACTATAAACAATAGAGAGTAAAATTGTCTTTCCCATTTGTCACTGATGACTACAAGATAAGGTGTATATAAAGAAGATCCATTTTTCATATTGGTCTTGATTGCTATCTTTACCCTCTCCATGGTATAAAAAATAGCCTATTTTGCCTTTTCATCACTATCAGCCAAAGGAAACACTCTCACCAAAGGCTCACAAACTCGGATAACAAATTGACATTATTTAGCATTAAACCTAACATGCTGAGATGCAACCTACTTATTACTTGTAAACATCTATCTTAACTCTTTCTTCATCATAAGAAAACACTGAAGTGATACAAAATTCATTGCAAACCTTATAATAGCAGGACGATACAAATTCTCACCATTGGTAAATTCCTTTCTTATTAAATTCAATACCTATAAACGATTATAGATAAACTTGGTCACTTTTTTGGTACATAGTCTCATCAATAATATGAAAATACCCAACATCCCTTATATTTTTCAGCATTAGGTTAATGTAATGTGAAGCATAAGGAATCCAAAAAAAGAATTATACTTATTTTGTAACCTTCTTCCTGCCACTTTATAGGCGAAATCATTGTCAGTAATAAACTGAACAATATTTTCTGGCCCTATTTTATTCACAACTTCATCGAATATCTCAAATAAAATATTAGTATTCTTAACAAGGCTAAATGCATCAATAGACTTTAAAAACATTGAGTTATTTACAGAATAAACCAAAAAATAATAATAGGCTAATGTCTCATATTTTTCCAACCATCAAATATGATTGAACACTCATACGTAGCTCAATCCATTCTTCTTTCTCACATATAAATTTTAATTTTTGAAACTAAGCAACTTAAAATTTTACCTATATAGTCACCAATAGAAGGAGCTTGGTATCCCGAATCGTAAGAGGCTATAACATCCACTATAGGCTGATAATAGTAAGATTGTAAAGCATAGAATGTTGCACCTGTATCATACCACCATCTAGCCATTGTCAAATCTACATTATGAGCCACATATCTTTATTGTATGGCACTACAAATTGAAGACTGGCTCCAAGAGTTGTTCGTGGTACAAAAAATTACGAGTTTGCCTTCTTTTTTTCCTAACATCAGATCCAGATGCAATATTCACTTCTTACTGGGAAGGAACACTATCATTACCACTACCACTACCATTACCACCTTCAACATTTTTCGTATCATCATGAACACTAGCAAATGAACTTCCACTACTAATTTCATAATCCAATCTCTCTCTTCTATCTTTCTCGTGTTGATATTCTTTAAGCAAAGTTTTTATTTGTCACTTCACATCATTACTTACATTTTTATAGGGTTCCACATCTCCTTTAACTCCAACTAAATGCTTCTTTAATGGTGTGATTCCTCCACCTCTCAAATAATTGTTACAAAACAAGCAAATAATATCTTTCTTCATACCGGGAACCAATGCAGCATGAATTTAAGCTAGAACATTGTATCATCCTAAAGCGGTTTGATCAAAAGTACTTAAACTTCTTTCCATTTATCTGTAAAAATAAATGAAGACATATATCAAAATAAAAAACACATAATTTCATTACACAATACACATGCTCTTCTTATATAATATAACTCATTTTATATTATTGCATCATACACAATTCAATTTCATCCAACACAAATCAATTTTATCCAATACAATTCATCAATAAGTCAAAAACCAACAATTCAAGTATTCAACATACACAGTTACACAATACATATGTCCATCTTATGTAATATAACTCATTTTGTATGATTACATCATACACAATTCAATTTTATCCAACACATTTTATTAATAAGTCAAAAACCAACAATTCAAGTATTTAACATACACAGTTACACAATACATATGTCCATCTTATGTAATATAACTTATTTTGTATGATTACATCATACACAATTCAATTTCATCATACCTACTTTTCCGGTAGTGCAACGGGCTCTGACCAAGTCTTGGGCAGTGTTTGGTCTGTCGAAAGTGTTGATTACTGGTGCTAGCAACTTTCTATTCCTGTTTGATTCTACGGAAGGGATGCATCAAGTCTTGGAGAAGGGGCCATGACACATTCAAGGTAAGCCACTCTTCCTTCGGAAGTGGAGTCTGAATAGTGGCGAGCTTGAGGAGATCAGTGCTATTCCAGTCTAGGTTAAGTTCTACAATGTCCTAGTGGAGTACTGGACTACGGAGAGGCTTAGTAGGATTGCGAGTGCAGTGGGTAAGCCTCTCTTAATGGACACCCCTACTGCAAAGATGTCTCGAATCCTGTATACTTAGATGTGTGTTGAATTGGAATTGGGCAAGTCTTGGCCTCTATCCTTTTAATTAGGTACGTACACTAAAGAGGGACAACTTGCTTTCAAGGAGATTGATGTGGAGTATGAATGGATGTCGGATAATATGGTTCAGAAGAAAACTTGGGCGCCTACTGGGAGAGTATTTGAAACTGGACTTCAACAGGAATTGTTAGGAAAGGATCGTGACTTATCTAGTGCCTCAGTGTCGGAACTGGTGGTCAATAGTGATGGGTCTGAGGGATAATGTAATATGGAAGGGCTTGCAGTGGAGCCTCCAAATGCTCATCAGGACTCGAGGTTCCTCCAGATTACCCAATTGAGTGAATAGGCCACAGATGAGGTGAAGGGATGTATGTCTTTGGATATCTCCATGGCTTTGAAAGGTCAGCAGCAGGTTGGTGAAGTTAGTGGGCTCCTTGAGGATGCAGGTCCCCTGCCACCGCGACAAGTAAGTAATTCTCTATTCCCTTCTAAATCTGAATTGGGTCTTGAGTTGGAAAACCTTAGTCCTGGGCATTTGGAGGGGGCTGAGGGGGCTATTACAGGTCATACTAATAGGAAAACTAGGCGAAAAATGAAGTATTGGTTTTGGTCTGTTGTGTTGGCTGATAGAATGGATTTTGGTTTTTAGAATGTTAGGGGCTTGAATAATGCTAGGAAGCAGTTAGGTGTGTCAGTTGCTTTGAAGCAAATGTTTGTGACTTTTGTCTGTTTGATTGAGACTCGGATTAAGCATTTGCAATTCTTGAATATTGTCTACTCTTCTTTGTTTCCTACTTGGAGGTTTACTAGTAATATAGAGCAGAGTTCAAATGCTAGGCTAGTGGTCTCTTGGAATCCGGATAAGCTTATGTGTGTTCCTCAGCTATTTTCTGACCAGTTCATCCATTTAGAGGTTACTCCAATCAATAATAATGTGGGTTTTTTTGTCACTTGTGTGTATGGGTCAAACAATTTTAACCATAGGAAGTGTCTTTGGTCAGCATTGTCCAATCTCAAAACTTCTGTAGGCTCTCATCCATGGTTGATAGTGGGCGATTTTAATTCAGTTCTTGTCCCTCATGAGGCTGATCCTCTCAGTCCAATGACTCTTAATAGCATGTATGATTTTAGGCATTGTGTCGACCAGTGTGAGCTACTTGAGCTAAATTCTAGTGGTCCAAGATTTACTTAGACTAACAAGCAATATGGAGAGCTTTTTGTGGCTCGAAAGCTTGATAGAGCTCTTGTTAATGGTGCCTGGCTTTCGAGGTTCCCTAACTCTTTTGGGATCATCCAAAATCCTAATATTTTGGACCATTCCCCCATTTTGGTAAGGGTCTCCATCGCTAGACTGTCTAGACCTTCGCCATTTAGGTTTTCCAATTTCCTAGTGTCTCAACCGTCTTTCCTCCAGATAGTGGAAGAGAAGTGGAGGTCCCAGGTCCATGGTACCCCTATGTTTTGTGTTGTCTCTAAGCTTAAATTAGTGAGGTCAACCCTTAAATCTCAAAATGCTAGGCAAGTGGGAGATGTCCATCTGAGAGTAGCAAAATGTTAATCTGATCTTAATTCTATTCAAGATCAAAAGCGTAATTTGCCCAATAGCTCTGTGCTGGCTGTTCAGGAAACTAAGGCCATCAATAACTTGCTAGGAGCCTTAGCTGATCAGGAGTCTTTCCCAAAGTAGTGTTCTCGTGTTAAATGGCTTAGGGAGGGGGATTGTAACACTAAGTTTTTTCATAATGCCATTTTGGCTAATCTGAATCGGAATACCATTCACTCGATTATAGGTGAGAATGGGGCTAGACTTGTAGCTGTTGATGAGATTCAAAATCATCTCTTAGGCTACTTTCAAAGTACGATTGGGTCCTGTAAGGACCTCCCTTCTTCCAAAGAATTTGTGGATAAGTTATTCCCTCATCGGCTCAATGATTCTCTTACCAGCTCTCTCATTGCAGACATTTCTAATCAGGAGATTAGGGATGTGATCAAATCCTTTAACCCGAATAAAGCTCCTGGGCCTGATGGCTTTAATGGGGTGTTCTTTAACCATACCTAGCACATTATTGGGGAAGATGTTACTAGGGCTATTTGAGATTTTTTCTCCATGGGCGTCTCCTCAAAGGGATTAACTCTACCTTCATTACCTTGGTGCCCAAAAAAGCGAATCCCTCCATAGTAGAGGATTATAGACCTATCCCATGTTGTAACTTTATTTACAAGGTGATCGCAAAAATTTTAGTTAACAGGCTTAAGGAGATCCTCCCTAGTTTTATTAGCTCTAATCAGAGTGCTTTCATTAAAAATCGGTGAATAGGGGATAACATATTGTTGGCTCAGGAGATTTTTAAACATTACCATTTGGCCAATAATCATAAGAGGTGTGCTTTTAAAGTGGACTTACAAAAAGCCTATGATTCTATACATTGGGAGTTCCTTCAGAATGTGTTAGAGGCTATTGACTGTCCTTCCCAGTTTATTCATTGGATTAAGGAATGTATTACTTCTCCAGCCTATGCAATCCTTATCAATAGAGCCCCCACAAATTTCTTTCCAGGAAAATTAGGGTTGAGACAAGGAGACCCCCTCTCTCCTATGCTCTTCATCATTTGTATGGATGTGTTCACAAGAAGTTTAAATATTTCCATTAGGGATAGTCCCTCCTTTCAGTATCATTGGTATTGTCAAGCCCTTAAGCTCACTCATCTCCTTTTCGCGGATGATCTCTTATTGTTTTGTCATGGTGATTTGGTCTCGGTCCAACTCCTTCTAGATTGTTTAGGGGCTTTTTCTCGAGTTTCTGGTATGGTAATGAATGTGAATAAGAGTCAGTTTTTTTGTGTCCCCGGAGTTGAGTTCCTTGGTTCCTCAACTTGAAAGCATGCCTGGGCTTTGTTAGAGTAGTGCCCTGAAGGCAATCGCCTTTAGTGCGTTTTGTACAAAGCTATGTACAATCTTTATGAATAAATAAAGAAAGGCATATTTCATTAATTTGGTATTCATTATTTATGAATTGATAGTGATCTATAAGCCAATTAATGAAGTCCATGATATCTGACATAGCATGAAGGAAATTATGATGTGATCATACTTGTGAGATTCCTATCATGTGCAATTATGTCAATATCTAAATTATCCCTAGTCATAGGATTAATGAAATTGGACATTGTTAATCCGGACAGACTAGCACATGTCAAACTCCTTGATTTGATCAAGCAGTGGATCTCAGAAACTGTAAATATGAGATGTTTAGAGTT
>JAOTBA010000205.1:8235286-8246141 GCA_025629845.1 Erythroxylum squamatum
CTTCTTCCAAATCTCAAATCTTCAAATCATCATTCAATTTAACTTCTAATATTTCACATCAAATCCATCTTGTATCTAAACCATCTTTTCTATTTCTTGTCAATTTCATAAATTTTCCTTTGCTTTATACATAAATAATTGCCAAATAATCGTCAATAATTTCTCATTTAATAGTCTTGACTTACAAAAAGATTCGGGGTCTAACATTAAAACTTGTATTGAATGGTAAAAATTGTGTATATTAATTAGAAATCTCAAATGACCAATCTAGTCTTTGACTACAAACCTTTTAATTTTTAATTGAATTAATCATTATCCATAATAAATCGATCTTGGATATCTTTATTATAAGCATAAAAATTACCTTGTAATTCTTAGTATTCATGCAACTGTCAATAATGTAATCAATCTAACAATAAATAATTGTATCACTTTAACCAATGCTTAGAAAAAAATTTACACGTAAGCTTTTACAATCATTTTAATAATTAAATACTCTCAATATGTCTTCTTTTATGTCAAAAAAAAAGGATGATAACAATGCAACTACATATATGACAAGGTAAAAATTCTGTTTGAAGACCTGCCACTTATTGGACACCCTTTGAATGATGCTCAAATTTTTTCTTACATACCAAATAGTTTAAACAATGAGTGTAAAGAATTAAATATTACAATACATATTAATGATGCAATATCCTTTTGGGAATATGACAAGTTACCTTACAAAATTCTCCATAAGAAAATCAATTTTTCTATCAAGGAAGTCAAAGTTAGCCTCATATTATTTGTCAATTATATGAAAACTTAGGACATAGTGGGAAAACATCTTGATCTTATAGACAAAATTTCCCTTTTCTTGTTGGCCTCAAGAACATCTAGTTGAAAGAGAATTAAGCCACCAAAATAGCAATTGGGAACTTAACTTTGGTGCTACACATCACATTACATATGATCTTGAAAACATTACACTAGATAAAGTTTTATAATTACCTTTGATTAAAAAGAACTTAATATATGGCTCACGTGTTAGTAGTTTCATTTAATTCTTTTTCTATCTAATTTCTTGTGAAGGATTTAAACACAGGGGCATGCTTAGCCAAGGGACAAAGAAAATAAAACTTGTATGAGTGCTCATCCTCAACTACATCAGTTAAGTCATTCGATCTCAATCCTTCCACCTTAGTGTCTTTATCGTCTCAATTATGGCATAAATGTCTAGGTCCCCCCTCTTTTCTAATTTATAAGAAAATTATGACCGGTAGTCACATTGAATATTCATTTACTTCTAGAAATCAATTATGACTCTTATATTAGTAATAAAAGTTTCAAAAAGCTCTCTACTAAGTCTTTTATTTTTTAACTTATCTTAAAGTGTTTAAAGTTATCGTACTCATATACCTCTTTAAAAGACATCCTAATATGGATTACTTAAAGAAAATGGAGGTGCAAGGAGGAATTTTTCAACTTTAGAATCTTGTTTTACGGGTTAGTACGTATATGATATTTAGAAGGAGAGTAATGTTAGACTATTTTAAAGGAAACAAAGAACAATCATCAGGTTCTTCTAGAAATGTTTTTACAGATAAGAGAATACCAAATAGCCTTAAACATTAACCCCATCACTAGATGAGAAACAACTCGCTTTGCACTCATTTTCTATAGTTCAGTTATGGTTTGAAGTATTATACCATTCATCAAGAGAGCTAAGAAGTTACTCATACTATTTGGGTGATAAGTTTGGAATTTTCCTTGATTATTTACAGTCAAGAAGTCAAATAACTTTTTGTCTTACCATTGAGAAGACAATAACTTTTGTCTTACTTGTATGATTTTCTAAATATGTAGTGTTTATCTTTGATAGCATAGGACTTGTAGTGACTTGGTGCTAGTAAGGAGCTATTCTCCTAATGTGTAACACATTTCTCATTCCCTTATTAATGAATTAATTTATTTTTTAAGACACGTCCTCTATCTTTTTTGATAAACCCTTTTAAGTTATATATTTAGAAGTTTATATCCTACACTTATCAATTCTATTGGAAATTTTTTATACAAAGTTGTTTTTCTTGATTATTTCATAAAATAATATTGTTTTTATTCTTCAAAGTTGAAAAATAATGTGTCTAAAGTGCTTGAGAAATTTGTCAAAATCATTTAAAAAATCACTTTGACACCAAAATCAAGATTATTTATATAGACGGTAGAGTAGAGTATCAAGCAATTTCACAAATTTTAAATAATATGGCATTCAACACATGACTTACCCATTATATAAACCTGAGCATATTGGCTTAATTGAATGCAGAAAATATCATATTGTGAAGACTAGTCTTACACTCTAACAAAATGTTTCCACGTATCTTTGTTTTTTTTTTTACATGCACTCCAAATTACCACATATCTTATCAATAAAATAACCACTCTTATCCTCAATTATTATGCCCCTACTATAGGCTGTTTGGATATGATAATAAGATACCTCACTTAGAGCTTTTGATTATCTTTGCTACCCTTTCCTTAAACTTTATAAAACTCAAAAACTTAAACTTTGATCTTAGTTATGTGTGTACCTTAATTTGTCTTTACCATATCATTCCTTCATTTATTATGATACCTTCTTAAATTGTATCTTTATCTCTAGACATGTTGTATTTTTAAGAAATATTTCCATAAAAAACTAAGTCCTATTCAAATCCAAGAATCTCCAATTATAATTTTTCTAAATGCCTTTTTGTGTTGAGAAATAAAAATCTTAATCAAGTTAAAACTCCTACTAGTGATAAACTTAACCATGTTTCCTTACCTTTTTATATACATTACTTTATCTCTAACATTTCTAAATTTAATCCAAATGTCATTCCTATTCCAATCTCTTCTTTAACAGTTATAAGAAATTTATCTTTGTCTAAGGTCACTCATTAATGCTCCATCACAAGTAAGTAGTTCACTTTCTTTAGCTCTCTACCATACCTAATGCCACAATTTCACTGAGTTTATATAAAATTAACAATACTTATGGTTTATCTCCTTCCAAAGAACCCACTAATTTCATCACTTTTCCTATAAGACCATCAACCCAATCATTGTATGTTATTCCTAGTTTCAAAATTAAATTTAAAAACCAAAAAAAATATTTTTCCTAATCACAAGGTTGTCACCTTCCTTTTAGTAAACAAAGCCCTCCTCGTTTACCCAAGTTAATAAGTAACCTTATTACTATGATGCCAAGAGCAAAGAATTTCTATCTTATAAAAACATAACACTTGTTCTTATATCTCCTTTTCTCCTACACTAATCATTTTTTAGATAAATGGCTATACAAAATTAAGAGGAACCATAATGGTTCCATTATTCATTATAAAGCTTATATTATAAAGAAAGTGTTCTACTAATGTCCTAGTATTAATTATAAAAAAATATTTAGTCCTTTTATTAAACATGTTAATATTCATCTTGTGCTTATTATTACAATAACACGTGGATGGATTTAAAATAAATTAGTTGTTAATAAAGCCTTTTTGCAAAGCACACTTTCTTTTTTATTTTTTTATAGCAACCCTAAGACATTATTAGTCCTTGATATTTGACCTATTCCTATAAACCAAAGAAAGTTATTTATAACTTTCCTCAAGCTTGTAAGGCATGTGACATTGAGGTTCACTCCTTTGTTATTACATATGGCTTTACTAATCAAAAGAATAATACTTCTCTCTTCTACAATGTAAGCATTTGAATACTTATTTATGTACGTGGATGACATTATCATCACTAGCAGTCATTCATCATAAGTTCAAAAGTTTAAAAATCATTTTTTCAATTAGTTATCTCTGAAGGATCATAACTAACTCAACAAGTTAGCATCGAAACCACTAGATCTTCTGAGGGTCTACTCTTATATCAATGAAAAATATTTTTAATCTTCCTAATTGCACTAAATTGTATAAATTTAAAGAAGTTAGAAATCCATTTTCTCCATTTATAATACTTAAACTTGATGATGGATCTCTTAGACTGATCCAATTGAGTATCATTAAATCCTTAGTTCTCTTCAGTACCCTTTTACTTACATGACTTGACATCAACTATGTTTCAATAAGTTAGCCCACTTCATGAACAAACCAACCTTTAATCATTGGCTTGTCATAAAAAGAGTCCTTTGATATCTCAAAGGATGTCTCGTAATGGTTTCTTTCTCTCAACTTATTTACCCCATGCTTTTTATGCCTTTTCCAATGTAGATCAGGCTGGTTATTCTAATACGTGTCACTCCACTTCTACCTATATTGCCCTTGACGATTGTAACTAATTTGTGTAGTCTGTTCATAGCTTCTTCCGTATATTTTGACATACCTTTTCTTGCAATTTGAAAAATTTTCAGTTCTTTGAAAGAAAAATGTGAGAACATGCATAAGTATAATAGTAACCAGACTGAAGAAGTTCACGTGTAACCACTTAAATTAGATGTGACGCTCGATAATTCTTAAATCGCAATTTAGCCAATTTTCTCCTGATCATTTATATAATTAATTATAAAAAATCTCATTATTCTTAAAAATAATATTCATCTATCTGTCACAAAATTTGTCTATACATCCATAAGTATTTCAAACTATAGCATTAAAAAATAAATGACAAGGGGGGAATATGAAGAGGAAGATTGAAAGATCAAATTCCTCTAAAGCCTTGTCAACATCTTCTCAGTTAAAACGGCAATCAATTAAAAGTTATTTTTGCACAACTTCAGCAACCTGAGCTTAAAGTAACCGGCCAAAAGTCTTGCTTTTGGTTTAAAATAAAAATGAAAAAAATGCTTCGGATGAAACCTAAGGCGTGGTTAGTAGAAAAAACGCGACATTATTTGCATTTTAAGTTTTTTTTTTTTTTTTCTGAAAGTGACATGCATTTTAAGAGAAGCAGGCAATTTATGGACACGGAGAAAGCAGAATGTCGCATCTCCGAATTGCCCAGTAGAAGAAAAACTCGGAAATAAAAGGAATGAATGAGCCGGTAACCTAGCTATCACAATAATTAGATTTCTCTATTAATTAATTCGCGGAAAGGGACGGAGCCTCCAAAGCCTGCGTGATGGAAATTTTCCAACGTCTCTTCATCGTATTAATTAATTAGGACAACCGACCATAAGGTCATAAGTCGTCACAAAATTAAACAATTGCACGCGACAACAGAAAACTCATGCAAAAGCGATGGGTATAAACTTGTCTTCGTTATCTCGGTTATCAATAGTGTCTGTACAAATCAATAACAGCGTTTGAAGCAATCGGATGCTAACCTCAACATTCAACACAAAACTGGCAACTTCTGACCTCTGCAACTAACTGGCAACAAGATAACAAGCAAAACACAAATACAAATCAATCATGCAACAATACAAAAATGGAACAATGACATCAAATTAACTTACCTACAAGTATCAATCACTCAAAAAGATCAAAACATTAACTTGTTCCATTCATATTCAAGTGTTTTTTATTTAAATATACATATCAACCAAAATATTGGCACCCTATTCATACATCCCTGGCACTTTTAAGAATGCACTAGTTTTTATTTATAATTGAAAATGTAGGCCATCACTAAGTACCAACTAATGGAAATGTCTGAACACTTCACAAGAAGATCAATGGGTTTTACTTTTATTTTAAAACACTATATTTTTATATTTTATTTAATGATCATCTAGTCTTTTAAAATGAACGCAAACATTTTATCGTGAATACTCCCTGTTTACTTAACATGTTACATTCTTTTAAGCTTAGTTGGAATGTCATTATAGTCTTTTTACTAGAAGGAAAACATTTTGTCATAAATTTTCTCTGGTTACTCAGTTATATCACAACTTAACAATTGGCTACCATATCTATTCTTAACCCCAATTTTTCAGAAAGGGCCAATAGAACACGAAATTTATTTTAGCATATTTATTTAACTTATTATTTTTATTTTTATACCCTACCTATATATTTTCTTTATAGTCAATCCATTCCAATGAAAGGATGCTAATTATGCCTACAAAAATAATTTCATTACGTCATAAGTGCATCCAAACAAGTCATACAATGAAAGAATTAGTACAATATCCTAATCAACATGCATATTCACCTCAAAAGCATTTAGAACACAAACTTTACATGTTAATGCTTATTCACAAATTAAATGATCATGATTGTAGTTAACCTAATCTCTTTCAATTCCATACCATTAACACATTCACATAAGTACACATAATGTAACATCATGCAATAAAAATTTTACACAATGTAAGCACAATAAAAAAATCAAACAATGCAGATGAACAGTCACACATACATGATAGTACAAATACATATACATCCCCATACTTGAACAACACATTGTCCTCAATGTGAAAAATGATACACAACTTAAAACCAATATAAATAACTAATGTAACACACAAAAATAAAAGAAATAAAAATAAGGGTAAGAACATTTATAGGGATTGTGGTGGTGATGGTGTTGGAGAAGGAACTTAGATGCCTTGCACCACAAAATACTTCAACAATTTCTTCATTTGATAGTAGTATTATTGCACTATCTACATTAACTGTGCCTCTTTGATGTCTATTCCACCCTCCATCTTTTTGTTGTTTTCTTCATTTTGCTGAGAACCTTCTCCTATCCTTATTCTTCTTCATCAGCTTTGTCACTCAAAATTTCATCATGATGTTGATATTGTGGGGTTGAACTAGATGCTATTTGTCCTCTCCTATGCTTAACAACAAAATGGGAGCTTGGATTATGGAGTTGCATACCATAAGGCTTTATGATTTTTACCCTCCTTATTAAAGAGCTCATAAGCAATAAAAGTTAGTCCATTAATAGCAATATCATAATATTAAGCCAAAGCAGTAACAAAGAATCCCATACCTTAGTAGCTACTTCTTTTATTAATTGAAGTAATTATTATTTGGAAGATATGTATAGAAGTGTAGACCTTGACCTTATTGTCCATACACCAAAGTAAAAACAAAATGCTCTTTGGAAAACTTATTACTTTGACTCTTCAAAAAAGAAGTATGACACATAAGTTTGTGCAATAATAAGTTTTCTAGATTCCTAATTAAATTATTTAGTGCATTTTGTGGTTCAAATACTTCTTATCCAGTAAATTTCTTCAAATATGTGTTTGTATAAAAATCTTTATGGGATTCAACAATTTTGGTTTTAGGTAAGCCAAATATGTCCTCCATAATATTATGACCTAAGTTTTCTAGTTCCCTTTTTAATCTAAACCAAATATTATCTAACTTATTTTGCTCACATCATAAAGTAGTATAGAATCCTAGGGTAAGTTCTTTATAAACAACATAATCACACTGAATGAAAATTTACCAATTGATTCTTTTACTCAAACATTCCATTTTATCCTTCAACCATAATTCTTCCAAGATTTGAAAATCAAAATATCAAAGTGCCGCAACAATTTTAGAGTAAGGTTTTTAAAATTTCTCACCTTCTTCTTATGAGAAAATAATGAATGAAGCTCTAAAATCTGCAACTAAATCATATGCACTAATTCTAAAAACCTTCTTTTTTTCTTTAGGTTTGGACGTTCATATGAGTTGTTTCACTCTAGGTGCCATCCTTTATGTGAATACCTACAAAATAACACAACAAGAACATAAACAAAATGCAAGAAATTGTAGAAAAAGAAATATGTTGTTAAACTCTCAAACCCCTAAAAAAGTTACGTTCTAATGAAACAATCACTAGATCTAGAGGTAAATTGTGTAAAAATGGAATAAGGTGGAATTAATTGGGAATTCTGCCTAAAATCGAATGAAAATTGAGTGAAAAAGGGTTGGAAGTGCTAACTAGAGAGAGAAAAAGTAAGGGAAAGAAGAAAGGAGAGAGAACAAAATAAATAAATTAGGGTTTAAGGGGTTAAAAGTCACGTTTACACAATCATGACTTGTGTATAATCATGCAACCTGTGTAGATGACTTCATTAACACAATTGTGCATTTTTGCATGATCATGATGGAGGGACTAGAGGCCAGACTTGCATAATCATAACATAGGGTCTTGTGCTCCAATTTGCACAATCGTGACCATTCTACAATAATTTTAAACACTTCATGCTATGAACATCCATCATTAAACTAACTTAAAAACTAAAAAAATATTACAACAAACATACAAACGATTTACAAAATCCTATCTAAACAATAATATGCTAATTTTAATATCACGAGCTTAATCATTCTATCTTAGTTTTTCAACCAAAGGAAAGGAAAAGAAAACTACTTCCTTTTTATATGAGTATATTCCTTCGAAATACGGTTTGCATTTATAGCTATTAAACTTAATTGTTTCCTTTTTATCATTCTCTAATTCTAAAGCTTTATAATTGAACACTTAGGCAATCTTGACTTAAGCTTTCGCATAAACAACTTCAATCATGAGTTAAATAGCAAAACATCATCTCCTGTCTTGAATTCCTTCTTTTTAATATAGGAATCATGCCATCTTTTCACTTTTTCTTATACAATGTGGCATTCTCATAAGCATTATATCTTAACTCTTTTAATTCATTCTGTTGTAAGAGTCTTATCTTCCAATCAAAATTTAATGCCTTAATTGCCTAATATGCCCTATACTCCAACTCCACGGGCAAGTGACAAGCTTTTTCATAAGCAAGTCAAAATGGCATTGTACCAATAGGTGTCTTAAAGATGATTGAACATGCCATAAAGCATCATCAAGCTGCAATGCCCAATCTAATCCTTCATTGAACCATTAATTATCTTCTCCAAGATTCTTTTTAGCTCTCAATTAACAACCTCCACTTTGCCACTTATTGTAGATCATAAGCTATGGCTACTCGATGATAGACTCTATACCTTTTAAGAAGAGTTTTAAATTATTTATTGCAAAAATGGTCTCCTCCATCACTTATAATCTCTCCCTCAGAACTCCAAATCTACTAAATATCCTTTTGATAAAAACTTTTCACCACTTTACCATCACCATTACTTTATTCTATCTCTGGACATAATCTACTCCCACCAGCATGTATGTGTTCCATATAAAAGATGGGAAATGTCCCATAAAATCCAATCCCCATATATTAAATACTTTAATCCCTAAGATGTTAGAAAGGGGCATCTTATCTCTATTTGAAATATACCTTACTCTTTGACATTTACATACTCACAAGCATCCTTAAACGAATTAGGCCAGTAGAATCCACATTCTAATACTCGAGTTGTCGTCTTGTTCCCTCCATAATGCCTTGCAAAGATAGAATTAATTACAAAAATGAGTTAGTATTTCTAACATCTCCTCCTCTATAACATATCTCCTAATTAATCCATTAGCAAAAAAATTTATACAATAGTGTTTCATTCTATAAATAATGAGCATACTCATACAAGAAGCTCTCCTTTTCTTATAAGAAAAATTAAAGGGAAGGATACAACTTGCAACATAATTTGCTATAACATCATACCATAGAACAAATAGACAGTTTATCATAATCAAGGATTTATTGGGGAATTGTTTATCAATTTCTTCGCCAGGTTGCATGTACCCTCCTTCACTACGTGATAGGTGATTAGCCACCAAATTTTTGGCCCCCTTCTTTTCTATAATCTTTATGTCAAATTCTTGTAGAAGTAATAACAATTGAATAAGTCTCAACTTTGCATTTTCCTAGCGAAGAGGTATCTCAACATCGCATAATCTGTATAGATATTCACTTTAGACCCCAAAAAGATATGAATCAAACTTATTGCAAGTGAATGCCACTACTAGGAACTCCTTCTCAATAGTTTTATGATTCAGTTAGGCTCCCAATAAAGTCTTACTTATATAGTAGATAGAATGTAACCTTTTTTCTTTCCACTACCCTAACATACACCATACCGTTTTATCATTAGCATTCATTACGACAAAAAGTGCTTTAGGCAATAGATAAAAGCGTAGCTATAAGTACAACCATCGTTGCCTTTTTATTAAGGCAATATAATTCATATTGTTACAAGAAATGGCGCTGCAATAAGTATAAGGCAACAAAATTTTTTGATTAGGCAGCAGAATAAAAAATGTTGCTTTAAATTTTGACTAGGGCAATACGTTAGTTTCAATTATAGAAACAATGTTAAATATGTATTGCAACATTTTTAAGTCTTTATAAGATAACAAAGAGAATTTTTTAGGCAACAATTTGTAATAATAAAACCAACACTTTATTCTTTCATTAACAATATTATTTTACATAAAATCAAACTCTTGTCATTATATAGGCAATATCGATATATACATTAAAGGAAATAAATAAATATTAATGTACATCTTAATTGTGTACGTTCTATCAAATCTAAACGACAAAAAAACTACATTTATATATAATATATAGTCCATAAGGACTTATAAAATTCAATCTTTGAACATATTCAAAATACAAAAGCAAAAAATCACTAGCTAAAATATTCATCTACAATATCATCCTCCATTCCATATGAAATATAGGTGAACCAATATAAAAACTAAACAAAACCAATATGTATGGGTACTCTAAAATCCATCACCAAGTACCTCCTTCTTCACTCCTAATCAAAACCATTCTACAAAAAAAGGATAGAAAGAAACAAGAATTATATTAGAATTGTAAAACTACTATGCTCACAAACAGGTTGATATATCTAAAAAATGAAACACTAACTAATTTATTGTGACATCAATTTAATAAAGAAAAATAATAAAGTCTAAACACTAACAACACAATGATTTAGTTGTTAAGTCAAAATGACTTTACGTTCAATAATTTTGATGAAGACCAAATAATAATAAAAGAGGAAAGTAAGACAGA
>JAOTBA010000205.1:8260469-8277230 GCA_025629845.1 Erythroxylum squamatum
ATCCTGTATTGCAATCCTTGGTATAAATTTTATTTGACCGGTTTCCAAGGATCAATCTAGAATTGAATGATAAGCCGCGATCAACGCTCCAGTGAGAATATGCGAGAAGATTGTACCTAGAGACTATAAGAGGAGAAAAGGAAGGCCGAAAAAGAATTGGGAGAGGTGATCAAGAATGATATGGCTCGATTGGAACTTACTGAGGACACGCCTCACAATAAAAACTTTAGCATACTAAGATTCAGGTAAAGACTCCCTCTTAAAGAGATCCATGTTGTTTTTATAAGTCTGTTAGCATTCTCTCTTAGATTTAGCCTAATTTTTTAGACAAGTACTAATCTTTCCCCTACTTATTTGTTTATTATTTATTTATTTAGTATTATTAGTATTACTATCATTAGTATTATTATTAAAAATCATAATATAGAGTTATTATGCAAAATATTAATAATATTATTATTATTTAATTATTTTTAATTATTATTATTTTGCATAATAACTGTTTATTAATTTTTTCCTAGATATTATGATTAATATAATTAGTTTTCTATTACTTTCATGTTATTTTATTTATTTTTATTTTTATTTTGTTTTATTTATCTTCTATTATTTTTATTTTATATATTTTTGAATGTATTTTATTATTTTTGTTTATTTATTCATATTTCTTATGATCATTCAGAAACAACATCTCTATTAGTTAGGGGTAAGGTTACGTACACTAGACCTCCTCAAACCCCGCGTTTAACAAGATTTTACTGGGTCGGTATTGTTGTTGTTGTATAATTAATTAATCATAAAAGACCACTAAGTTCAAATATTTAAAATCTTATAAAAGTTAAGCCAATTTGTCAGAACATCGTTTAACTTACGCTTGCTCATTTAGAATATACCTGCATTAGTGCCCATTTCAACATTATATTATTCGCAAAAACAAATCCCAATTTGTGATCCAATTATTAGCATAGTTGCCACACCAAGTTGGGGACAACGCGAAGCTAAACTACACCATATCTATGATAGGCAATTTCTCAAATGATCTCCTCACAAATTCCATATCCTCAAAGTTGGCATACCTACCTACTAGTGCAAGAGATCTTGATCTCTTTCTGGTAGTCATCGAACAATTTATGCTCACATCCCACAAATCGACACTTGTACCTATGAATCATTGAATTACCAACATGCAACTCAAGGGGTGCTTAGTTAGTTGGTATGAGAAGAAAGGAAAGGGTAAGGAATGAAAAAATTATGTTTGGTAATATATTATGATTGGATAAACAGTATTTTTATATCAGCTTTTAAGGCAGTACTGCCTACCCCTTAATTATGAGAGCAAGAATAGAAGTCATTACACTAAAAAAAAAGGTACGCTATTTTCCTCCCCCCCCAAATTTTCCCGAATTTTCCCCCTTCTTTTTTTACGACAATCTCTCTCCCTTAAGCAACACCAGCGAATTGATACGTCTCGACCCTATACCGAGAAAATCCTTAAGCCACCTCTGCTCCACACTGACAGCAGCCTCAAACCTTCTCTGTTAGGAACAGGCTCCTTCACAGGTTCGGAAATACACTGTTCTAGATTTTTTTAATGTAGATGAAAATGGCTCGCCCACTATTAGCGAATGAAGGCACAAACTAAAGCAACTTTTTATACTTCAACAAATAAAAAATAACAAATAATATGATGGTTTTATTATTTTCCATCCATTATGTTATCGTTTGTTTGTACCTTCGAGATAAGTTCCGTGAAATTAAAACAAAAGAAGAAAAAAGGATTGATAGAATGATATGGATGTTTAGATTTACCATAGATTGTGATGTTGCCTACATTAGTGAACTTCATATGGATAGAGCAACCTTTAGGATATTGTGTGATATAGTAAGAGATGTCGGGGGTTTAAAACCCACTAGGAACACATCCGTAGAAGAGGTTGTAGTAATGTTCATATACACCTTGGCTCACCATAAAAAGAGTAGGACAATTAGCCTACTTTTTCTCCGTAGTAAAGAAACCGTGAGCTAGTAATTCCATCAAGTTCTTTATGCAATTATGAGATTGCATCATATTTTGCTCAAAAAGTCAGAGCCTATTACTCAGGATTGTCAAGATGAGAGATGGAAATGTTTTCAGGTAATTAAACATTATAATTAACATATAACACTAATATGAAAGCTTTTATGTGCTAAATCATCTTTTTTAAAAATTTGTAAGGTTGCCTAGGAGCCTTAGATTAGATACTAATTAAAGTTACACCTCCTAATGAAGATAAGCCCCGATATCACACAAGAAAATGATGTATTTCAATAAATGTTTTAGTTGTTTATTTCCCTAACATGCAATTCATATATGTATTTCTTGGTTGGGAGGGCTCTGCATACGATGATTGTGTGCTTCGAGATGTAATCTCAAGGCGTCATGGTTTACGAGTCCCTCAAGGTAAATTTGTGTTTCAATATGCAGTTTGGTTTCTCTTTTGGTTATGCTGCTCAACCATAACTTATTGTTCAATTATAAAGGTTTTTATTACTTGGTTGACTCTTCATATTGCAATGCAAATAGATTTCTTGCTTCGTATCAAGCGCAACACTATCACCTCAAAGAATTTGAGGTTATCGACTAGAGATAGCAGAGGAATACTTTAATATGAAACACTCCAAAGCAAGGACTGTTATTGAGAGATGTTTTGGATTGTTGAAAGGAAAATGGAAGATACTTACATCCCCTTCATTTTTCTCAATTCAAACCCAAGTTCGTATTATAATGGCTTATTGCCTTCTGCACTACTTGATTCACAAGTTCATGAGCTTTGATCCACAAGAGTCAATCACTGAAGATGAAGAGGAGAGCAAGGAAGATGAGAGTGATGAAGATGATGAAATGGAATACATTACAAAAATTAGTCCAACTGATGAGTGGTTGAAATTCAGAAATAATATTTCAACCATCATGTATAATATATGGACAACTAAATCCAATGACAATGATGTGGATTAGTAATTTAATATATGTTTGTTTCATATGCTTATTAGAACATTGAAATTTTTTTATTTTGATTAATGTACTTGAATGGTAAACATCTCTATTTGTTTAGTATTAGCAATATATAATTGAGTTATTGGATTACTTTTGAAATGCACCTATGTGAACATATCTGTTGGTTGACTCTGTGTAAGTGAGTTATTTGATTACATTGTTGTATTCAGATTTTCAACAAAGTTATTTTTGTTATATGTTATTTCCTTAATGGCTCTTACATTGTCGTACTTTTATTAGGAATGGCTATGGCTGCCCGTGGTATGGGAAAGAACAAGCAATATTGGAAGGATGATGAGGTTGAAGCTTTGCTCAACGTTTTACAGCAACTAGCTTGCAATCCTTTATGAAAAGTAAATGGGGGATTTAAGAACAATTACATGGTTCAAGTGCATAAGATGTTATTGAGCAGGATTCCCAATTTCGATAAGGAAGTCAATCCCCACGTCGACTCTAAGATTAAATGGTTAAGAAACAAGTACAATCCAATTTCTAAAATGTGTATGCAAAGTGGTTGTCAGTGAGATGATATTGAGCATAAGATCAATTGTGATAAACAATGGTTGAATGGTGCTTGGTAACGACATCTAGCTTAAAAGTTGATTGGGCTCTTATTTTAGTAGTTTCTTCTCTTATAGTTATAATGTTTTCTTGTTATGAAGTTTTTTATCTTGTGCTTCTTATAATTCTTTTTCATAGAATGACAATAATGCAATTGGAATGTAGAACTTTAAATTCTTATATTTGCACAAAATGGACAGGTGTGGGATAAAGATAGAGCCATGGGACTTAAACTTGAGGATCTAGTTGAAGCAAGTGTTAAGGCTAACTGCCCAAAGAATATAACAGTGTGTTCTTCATCGTACAGTGAAGATGAACCTGTTGTGGTCTCTAATACACAAGGATCCCCAACTATTCCTTCAATTCAAGCACCCATGCAACAAAAAATCAAAAAACCTCTCACTAAGAAAAGAAAGTTTTTACAAGAAAAAAAAAACCAACAACATTTTAGGAAACTATTGACTCAAGGTTAGAAAAATTCACTGTTAAGTTTGAGTCTATTTGCAAACAAACGGCGTTACAATATGATGCTGTTACAAATGCTTTGATTATGGAGTCTAAATCTGATTCCCTAACCAATGAGAAGATGCAAGAGCTCATCAATGAACTTCTTAATATTAGCATATCTCAAATGGATGTTGGTAAGGCTATTGTGTTATTCTATAATGATCCTATTAAAGTTCAGGTTTTGTTCCCTTTGCCAAGTCATTTAAAATGGTCCTTTATGCTTGGATTCTTCTATCCATCTTCTAGTCTATGAATCAAGCAAAGGAGCATATTAATACTTTTGGTATATGAGGCTTTTATAAGTAATATGAACTTAGGATGCAATTGATGTTGCCTAACCATGTTATTTTGTATTAGTTGAGAATTTTGTAGTTATGGTGCAAATAAAGCTTTAGCATTAACCTGGTTATTTGCATCATTTAAAGGCTTTTGATTGAGGTATTGTGTTTAGCTGTGATATTTTACATCATTTGCATCATTAAGGGAATGTAAATCGTATTAAAATCTACATTCTCTTGTGGACATGATTGCCTGCAATGAATCGAATGCTCTTTACCTTTATTTCATGCGCATTTTGAGAAAAGGAATACAATTTATGGGTTCAACTATATTGCTTGATTTTACTGAAGCAATGGAATGGTGGATATTATGGTTATGTCGATGAAATGTACAATATTTTAGATGATTAAACTGTATTTTGAGGACATTATGTGGCTAACGATAAGTTGATGCAAGCAAATGCTGGAGCTTTTTTTTCTTCAAGAGTTATTGGAAAGGAAATACCACAATATACTTGATTTTAAACATTTTGTCATCATAAATAGGGTGCATAAATTAAATATAATTAATTAGAATATATTTAAATTTTGATGTAAAGCAAAATTTCAACAATTTTTTATTTCTCAAGATTTTTAACAAACCAACCACCATCAATGGTAATGGTAATCATTCCTTTGTCCTAACCAACCATCATAATTATAATGATTATATCCATTTTCATTCCTCATTATATTCATTATAAATCCTATTATCATTTTTCCAAGTGAACCAAGCACCTGCTCAGACTCAAACCCACTAATCAAAATCAATTATATTTGAAAATTTGTCGCCCCAAGCGTCACATCTATCACGCGGCTAAAATAATTAGGTCTAATTGCTTTCCATCTCACATCACCTTACAATCTATCACCCTCACTAAGCAGTCCCTGAATTAAGTAACACCTAATAAAAGCTATATAAAGGAAAGAATTGGAATTCTCGACTAGTCCAAGATGAAACTTGGGTAAATGTTCAATACGAACAAGCTTTGAGCAA
The DNA here is from genome assembly GCA_025629845.1 of Erythroxylum squamatum. Taxonomy (NCBI): domain Eukaryota; kingdom Viridiplantae; phylum Streptophyta; class Magnoliopsida; order Malpighiales; family Erythroxylaceae; genus Erythroxylum; species Erythroxylum squamatum. The sequence continues at coordinate 8,265,889 of JAOTBA010000205.1, forward strand.
GAGTTTTGCAGCTATGGAGGGTAGAACACAAGTTAGAGACTTAATGAGGCTACTATGTTATTGATGTTGAAAGAAAGGATTGAATTGCCTCGGTCTAAAGGCCAGAGCTTTGGCTATGGAATGCCTTACTGGGAGAGCAATCATTCCACCAGTTGAACGAGAGTGAAAACTGCTTCATGGGTTGCACGATATTGCTTTACGTCGAAGCAACAAGTAGTAAATTATCGTGAATTTTCTTGGATTTTCAATTATCTACTCAATTTGAGAGGTATGATATATCCACACATCAAGCATAATTTTGGAAATGGAGATATCGTTTGGTTTTGGTTTGATAAATGGACTAACTTCATTCCTCTTATTAAAAGAGCGTATATTTCACAAATCAGAAACAGAATCCCTATGAATGCCAAAGTCTCCACACTCATCCATAATAAAGAATGGTATACCAGTTTTAGAGGTTTTTCTCTACTTGTTGAATACTTACCTCAAATTCCTGAGGGGTATGGAGAAGCTAACATCATCCTGTCTCCTAATTCGATAGGGACATTCACTAATAGTTCTTGTCATAAGCTAATTGCAAGCAATGAAGAAGCAATTTCGTGGCATGCAATTGTATGGACGCAGTCTTAATAGATGGATATTTGACTATATTTTACCACCTATATTTTATATATTTTGCTTGATATTTTATATTTTATCGTATATTTGTCCTTAATTTGCTCTAAGTGTGTTTATAGGTGATAATGGCCTTCATAAACTTAAAGGAGAAGAATTCGGACAAAAACGCAGTTAAAATAGAAAAAACAACAATCTGGAAGAAATGCAACCCCGTGCACTTTCACGATATGCAAATATGTCCAATTGTGTACGTTCCTGTGCATGGCTGTGCACACGACCATACATAATCCAAAAACCTAGATTTTCATATAAAAGAGACGTTTCGGGGCAAATTAAAGAGAGGGGCAATAAGCATCATTATAGAAGTTCCAAAGACAATTTTGGAGGCGATTTTGAGCTAGAAGAGCGAGAGATGTGAAGATTTTATCGACAGATCTACCAGAATACAAGATCAAACATCTACATCGTCAGAATACTCGATAGAGAACAATCAAGGAGATTTAGAATTATGATTCTGTTGTTTTCAATTCAAGTTTCTGTATATGTGTATCTAATTTTGTATTCGACAATATGTAACTATGTTCTAGTAATCCAAAATATTATGTCATAATCTGATTTCAACGTAGCGATTAAGAAATCCTAGTTTGAATAGATCCACAATAATTAGAAAGAGTTTATTGCAACACTAAAAATAGGATGACATAAATCTTCTGGATTAGGGTCAAACTTAATAGAGGGATCCATAAAATGATAACGCAATCCTGTAAGTTTTAACCTAAGTAATTTGGTTAGAGACCATAGGATTAGTTGTCAGTAGACTCAAGGTTAGCTACTAGCATACCTTAGGAATCTCCACGGTCTAACTAATCAACACAATTGCATTAAAAATGATCAGTCGGTTAAGGGTTTGGGGGATTCGAATTCTAGATACTAATTATTCGATATTGATAATTTCATAGTGCTTTTTGAATTCTCTGTTCAATTTCGTTTTAGATTTTATTTTACTTACCTTAGTGTTAGTTTCTTTCCATTAAAAATATAAAATCGATCCTTAAGCTAGATAATAAAGGAAGGTGATTACTAGTATTCATAGTCTTCATGAGATCGACCCGTACTTGCCAATAATAGCTACAGCTACGTTGTGCACTTGCAATTATTACATAATTAACCAACCCACAATAGGTCAATTAAGTCTCTAAACCTAAAAGCCTCAGATTTTACTTAGTTAGCAATCAATAATAGGCTCAGAATCAAAGATAGATGGTTCGGGGTATGTGATCTCATGTCCTTTGCAAATAAGCTAAAGAGAGCAGGAATCACCTATTTTTCTATTATAGGTACACCAAAGCAATTTGGAGCAGCATTTTACATTCATTACCAATTCCATGCTACACATTTGAGTAAGTTGAGACTCTGAACATGATCATTGAAATCACTAAACAAGGAAAAACAGAATGGGCTGCTTATTAAAATAGCCTTTACAACCACCATCTACTCTATATGGATGGAAAGAAACAGGAAACTATATAAGAGAATTGGGGAGGAAAATTACCAGATTGCAGAAAACATTATGACCTAGATTAGAGCAACTTCGATAACAGACAAGAAGCAAAATTTACTCTCTCCTAATGTTAAGAACACATGGATATTGTAATGTAAAGTACCAATGTTGTAATCTTTTGTAATTTCAAATTTTGTTGAATTATAGATAGATTAAAGAACTCATTGTAATATTGATTTAACTTTTGCTATTATTAATACAATTCTTTTTATTTTTCAAAAAAATAGCTCCTATTAATTTGGACTTTGGAAAACCATAGTCGTTTCAATTCAAATACCCGGGAAAAAGTTCTAAAACTAGATTTATATATTTTATCTTATGATTTTACTTCCACTAATATCAAAAGATTTTACATTTATTATCACGCAATTTCAAATATTTCAACATTTATGATATTGCAAAAATGATCTTAGGTGAATTTGTATTCATGAAGCGAATCAGTTGAGAGGGTCGAAGGGCAAAAGGCAGATGACAGTCGTGATCAAAACAGAACATAGGAAATAATCATTTGCTCTAAATTGCTTTGACAAACTGATTCTTTTAACTTCTAGTTGATGTCTTGGACTATATAAGCTCAGAACTGGTGTGAATTAGTCATTTATATACATAATTTACAGCTCTTCGGGGATGGAAGACTAGGGAATATTTGTCTATATACTATAAGCAGCGACGGGTTGATTCTAGGTTCAGTTTGCAACCATGAATGGAGTGAACTACCACTACAAGTCCTCAAGTTGTATCATAGCTCCACTTTTTTGGCAAAAAGTGAGGACATGCTTTGTGTGAACTATTGAGGACGTGGATGGCTCTTTGACTTCCGCAGAACATCCTTCAGCACTGCAGCAATTCTATGTGCCATATGATGCTCCAAAAATACTTGTTTGACCCTCTCGTAACCTCTTTTCCCCATTGTAAGCCTCCTCTCGACATGAGTTGCAAGTTTGACAATGTTCTTCGCAAGTGGGGTAACCCCTTCTTTTCCAACAGGATGCAACAGACCCGTAGTCCCATTCACAACAATCTCGGTGGTACCTCCTGCTGCAGTTCCCTGAATGTTTGTTTAATGAAAGAGAAATTGTAATCAGCGTCAAATTACCGACTTAGAAAGGAAAAAAGAAGAAAATAAAAAATGAAATATCTGGATGAGGTAAAGACCCTGACCAGTACGGGCAATTGAAATGCCATGGCCTCAATAGTTATTCTTCCGAAGCATTCTCCCCGTGCCTGCATGAATGGAAATATCAAGTGAGGCCCAAGTTTTTCCTTTCTAAGTTTGTTAATAAAAGGGTACACTTTTTGAAATCCCTCATTCACTATTCTTCTGTCTTTTAGCTATTTCCTTTCTTTGGAGTACAACGTCCCACAAGAATACTCAGAATATTAATGATCTAACTACATTTTAAATCCTCCAAGCAACATTAAAATACCTGTGAATTCTGAACAAGAACATCGGTGGCAGCTAGATAAGGAGCCACGGTTAGGGTCTTATTCACAAAATGAACACGATCTTGGATCTTTTTCTGTATTACATAATTCCGCAATTCTGTCTCAAATTTGGTCTGGGCAGACACATCAGACCCAACAATCACTGCATGCATCGATGGCACTTGCAGCTTCTTTGCTTGAATTAATTGCAAGCTCTCATAGAAGGCACGCAAAAATAGATCTTGGCCTTTTCCTCGTGAAACACCTGCACAATACCAGTCATTGGGGAACATACATGCACAAGTTAGCAAACTAAAATTGCGTTATGAATCAAGTTCTCCTTTCTTTTGAGCATATATGAGATGGAGTAGGAATGGATGTTAAGAGAATTGACGATAGATAACTGCTTGAAAGACCAAAAGTGATTATAACTGAAAAGAAGTAAATTAAAAATTAAAAAAGCATTGACAGACTGAAAATTAATTTTGATATTGAGTTGGCCAATGGACATCTTGAGGTTTCAATTTGAACAGAACAGTGATTCAAAGTATAGAGAAAAACCAAGTAGTAGAAAAAAGAAATTTTCATGAGGAAGAAACCATACTGTTAATTATTGCAAAAAGTATGTCTTCATCTCGTACACCAAGAGATTCTCGAATATGCTCCCTCAAAACCCTTTTTGCCACACTATCTTCAGCAACCTCCATAAGTTCTTTACTATTTCCAAGGTGAACAACATAGGTCTTGGGCATTTTAATCCTGTTAGGGATGGACAAACTTACTTGAGTGACAAATAAGTCTGCTAATTATACACCTTAACAACGCATGGAAACAATTTACAGCTCAAAAATTAACTTTACAGGATAGAATCAAAAACGGGATATGTAAGGCATCTACAAAGTTCCATCTTAATCAATGGACATGGAAACAATCTACAACTCAAAATTTGACTTTACAGGATAGAAATCAAAAATGGGGTATGTAAGGCATCTACAAAGTTCCATCTTAGTCAATTGACATGGAAACAATCTACAACTCAAAAACTGACTTTACAGGATAGAAATCAAAAAGGGGATATGTATAGCATCTACAAAGTTCCATCTTAATCAATGGACATTTTCTCACTATTATAAGTGTGCCTCAAATGTGCAAATCTTAAGGTTGAACACTATAAGCCTCCAGCCTAATATAGTACGCCAGATGGTTCCCAATTTTGCATATTAGCCAATGTACACTTACAGAATTGCACATAAGAACATTTGAAAAATAATGTACAAAGAATAGAGGAAGCAATACAATTGTACACTAGTCCAGAATTTGCACTTTCAAGAAAAGAGCAAATAATCTAGAAAAACAGTTGTTGGAAGTTTACCTCAGACGCTCTTGTGTTCTATTCTTCCAGTATCTTGCTGTGATGTGTGAATCGATCATTGCACCAGCAACCACAGGAAGGTGCTTGACATAGTCTAGTTTAAAATAATGCCCACGCATCTCATGAATCCACCACAACACTTTGGGAAGTACACGAGGAACATTTTCTTTTAAGACACCATCCAGCCATTTCCCAGCAACGGCAGTGTTCAATACAACCATATCAGCTTTGAGAGCAGTATCTACAGCTTCCTTGCCCTTCGCAGGTATTACCTATCAAGGCATACAACAGAATAATGAGAACCCCAGTCAAAGCTTTCGAAAACTTTTCTTCCACAAGCTAAGCCACACTCCGTTGGCAACATTTTAATACAAAGCAGGCACGTTCAAACAAACATAATAGGTCACTAAAAATATGATTAAATCTTATCCGAAAAAGAAACAATACAATTAATCACATGGACTATTAACAAATGGTATTCTAGAAAATAAGTCATATAATAGAAATTAATCCAGATGGAAGGAAAAGATATGCGTTTGTAGTCCATAAAGATCTTGAAAATTGTGATGGCAATAGCTATGATTACCTGCACTCCTCGAACCAACATCTTTTGCTCCAAATTGTATATCACCTCATCAATTCTTGCTGGCTTTTGAACAGTAACCCAGCAAACTTCAGCACCAACACTTCGCAATAAAAATGCCAGTTCCATGAGCAGCAAAGGCCCACCTGAATCAACAAATATAATAGACACAGCAAAAGTAAGATTAACAAGCAAGAATGAAACACCATAATCAAAAAGTTGACCAAAACCACTGCAGGGAGAGAGATGAAAGCAATCATTATTCTATTGCAAAAACCATTCAAGGACATGCAGGGAACTTTAATTAGAAGCACATATAGAAACCTCATCCAACATTCTAGCCTGAACCACAACCATTAATTAATTGACGGAAGCAAGTTCAGTCATTTAGCAGTTTGACCAAAGAAATCTCTCTCCCCAGCCGTGGAAGCCTTGTTTTGGATTTATAACTAGCTACTTCATGAACTCTGTAAAGCTTTTGTATGACGACTAAACAAAAACTGCACTTCACATGACACGTGTTGTAACCAATTGAAGAAAACAATTATCTTTCCAAGCACCACAACAAAATTTCTCAGGTGAAGGGGGACCTGATAAAAAAATTATTTTCACAAAAGTAAAACAGACATCAAGGTATGCAACACCAATGCACTTTACACAAGTATCGAATATGACAAAATCAAACCGTTGATTCCTGAACATGGGCATCTCCAAACAATAGCTTTCCATATTAGATTCAACATCAGGACAAAATGGTAGACAAATATGAGTACCAATGCGCTTTTCTAAATTCCATAAACATCAAGGAGAAGACCTCTCAGTCCCCGTATAACAGCCAAATTACCATGCTCGTTCCTCTTATGTACCCTTTCTCCAAAACCAAATTAAGTGGAAGACAGAAATCCAGTTAATGATGTATTAAATAGCACTTGCCATTTTCAGATGTAGGAAATTCACTCATCTAAAAACAAAGATAAACTGCAGCCACAGATTGTGAACATATGAAGCCCAAAAAGCCAATATTCGCCAAATCTTCCCCTTCAACATTTATATTCTAGCACACATAAAATTCCAACTTTGAAGTATTTATCTCAGCAGGACTCATAAATGTGTAAATTGGAATGCCCTACACATCAAATAAATAGCTAAAACAGGAAAAGAGCGTCTTACTATAATTAAATGAACACAAAACATAAATTAACTACAAAAACTTCAATAAAAAAACATAAATTAGTATTTATATAAGAAGTGAAAACTATACCAGTAAGAGAGAGCTCATGCGAGACCAAAAGCACAATCTTCGATTTCATAAAACTGAGTGGGCTCGGTGGCGATTTGATCGGCGATGCCCCGCCGGAACTGACAACTTTCCGTTCGACCTCGAAGTAGCGATCGCAGGAATCAAAGGCGGCTTTAATGAAGACAGCAACGACGGTGGAGAGTGAGAGCATGACGAGAAGAGCCAAAAGCCACCGCTTCTGGAACGGGACCCACCACACGACGGCGGCGTGCTTCGCCATTTCTACTTCTTCTTCTTCTCGGCCTAGGGTTAAGGTTAGGTTTGAGTTTCACAAGGCTCCACATTTTAGGGTTCCTAGTCTTGGCTTGGAGCTTCTGTCCCTGTCCATTTGGCTTGCTCTAAATGGAGACTTGTAATCAAGTTGAAGCTTCTCTAATTATCTTCTAACCGTAAATCAACTTCACCGAGTCGTCGTGTTTCAGATTTAGGTTCCAAACTCAACCCTCACTGGGGCTTAGTTGATTCAGTGCAAGCAAATCTAAAACGAAAGGGCAGCTTTCTGTAGATTTTGTCGAATTCGATTTGCTTACTAAAATTACATAAAAGTCAAAAGTTAAAGTTTTTATATTTTGGAATAATGAAATTTTAATCATGAGCCGATCTCAACAAACTAGTAACTAAATTCCCATGATTTAGGGACACAAAATGTATGGTTGATAAATTTAAGGGACTTTACACTTGTTCCGTTGAATTACAATTTTTACGAAGACTTCAAATATTTAATATTAAATTTAAATTTCTACCAAAATTCTAAGTAATTTTTTATTACTTTGACTTGTTAGATTTTTCAAATATTACTAAAATTCTAAAAATATGTAAACCTTGTTTAAGAAATTTTTTAATTTAAAATATTCTTTCAATATTTTAGAAAAACTTTTTCTCTTATATTCCGATTAAAAATAATAACGAAACATATGACACATAAATATCCCACTTATATTAATTAAATGATACTTACATAATAATTAATATAATTTTTAATTCAATTTGAATTAAAAACCACAAAATAGATTTCAACAGTTAGTTATATCATATCATAGAAATGAAAGCCTCAAACTCCAATTGTTATAGTTGAGATATTTGATATATTGGGCATTAATTTTATAGGTCTTTTTTCTTTATCTCGTAATTTTTTTACATACTTTTTTCAGTTGATTATGTTTCGAAGTGGGTGGTAACAAAAGTTACTAGAATTGACGATTTTGCAGTAGGTTTTATAAAGTCTAATATTTTCAACATATCCGGAGCTCTATGAGCCATTATTAGTGATTATGGATGTTGCTTTTGCAATAGAGCAGTGTTAGCTTTGTTTAAAAAGTACGGAGTCCAACATCAAGTACTGACCGCATAACATCCATAAACAAATAGACAAGTAAACATATCAAATAGAGAAGTAAATTTTATTTTGAAAAAGAAGGTAAATCCAAGATGAAAGGATTGGAGTTTATATTTAAACGATGCTCTTTGAGCATACCATACAACCTACATAATGTCAATAGGAATGTCTCTTTATTGATTGGTATTTTGATAAAGCTTCTCATTTATCGGTAAAAATTGAACATAAAGCTTATTGTGTAATGCAACGTTGCAACATAGATTTGGAAAAAGCTAGGAAGGCAAGAAAATTCTAATTACAAGAGCTAGATGAATTAAGATTAGATGCTTACAAGAATTCAATAGTTTACATCAAATTATTATATAATTCTCAACTAAAGCTCATGCCAAGTAAGTTACCTTCTAAATGGCTTGGTTCTTTTGTTGTCACTAATATATTTCAATATGGTGCAGTGCAAATAGACAATTTAGATACCAAAAAGATTTTTAAGGTGAATAGACACAGATTGAGACCATTTTATGAGGAGATGACGGTTTTAAGTGTGGTGGTTAATTTGAAACTTCCCTAATACGTAAAATTTTGAGAAGAAAAAAACTCCTCCTAGCAAAATGACGTTAAATAATTGCACTTTTCATAGGCAACCTAAAATATGATAGTTTTTTATTAGTTTTATTTTAATTATATATAGTTTTCATTTGATTTCGTTAAGTAGTTAGTTTATTGGTTTAAGGAGGATTGAGTCTTAAGTTACAAAATATTAAAATTTGTAAGGCGAGATCAATATCGTATGTAATTCAACTGTCAGGATAAAAGACTCAAATTTTCATATTACTAAAATTCATAAAGGATGATCACGCCTTACACAAATAAGGTTAGGTTAGTAGTCTTTTTAAATTTCAGAATATTAAAACTCATAAAAAGTGATCTCACCTTATGTGATTCAGCTTTCTTAAATGAAATCTCTTAAATTTTATAATACTAACATTCATAAGGCATGATATCGCCTTATAAATGTTAGTAATACTGTATGTTTTGTTTTAAAGAATTAGTAATTTTTAAAGATAAAAATAAAATAAAAAATAAAAGAGATATTAAATAAAAATAGAAGGATGATATAAATAAATTATTTTTACAATAATAATAATACTTAATAAAAACAAATTTTAAAAACAAACCATAATTTCCTATGTGTTTCAGTACACTACACATCGTAACGTTCCAACACCAGGTATACAGACTAGCTTCCCAGCCCTCAATTTCACGCTATACGTCCCAATTCCTCAGCAATAAGTAGACCCAACACCAGGCATACAGACTAGCTTCCCAGCCCTCAATTTCACGCTATACGTCCCAATTCCTCAGCAATAAGTAGACCCAACATCCGACAACCAACGCTCTCAGCGCCTCCTAGTCCTTGCATCACCAGTTGCACACTGTACCACGTCTCCCAATCCTGGTGTTAAACAAACCACAATGCACCATATAACTCTTCAAAAACCAATGCCCTAGCTCTAGAGCCGAAGTGCACCAACCAGTACCTCACGCTTTAGCACCAAACCCATACAACACAATCCCCCGTGCAAATGCAAAACATCAAGCATACCAGCACCAAGCAACTCTCTAGTATTGTAATAACGTCTCATTTATTTTTTAGTTTTTATGTTTAATTTCTTTCATTTAATTTTAATTTTAGTTATTACTCTATTGCTTTAGCTATTTTAAGATTAATTTTTTGTTTATAATTGTCATAATTATAGGACATTCAAAACATATTAATAAGACTGTAACCAAAGGCAAGTTTAAGGTGAATCTAATTGCACACAATGAAACATTGGACCTACCACAAATGCCTATAGGAAGCGTTCTTGGATAGCTAAAAATACATTTATCTTGCCACCAGTTGAGTCAGACATTTGCGAATAACTTACTTTCAGCTTCAAAGAAAGAAAACAAAGGTATGTCGCTTTCAAAACCTGACATATTAATACGGGTAAGCATGTGCATTATCCTTCCTTAGAAGAATTACATATCAAAGAAAGTTTTGATGATTTGAATACTGATATGAGTTGGAGATATTTTATGATGATTCGTTACCTGGTATTTATTAAATGAACTAAAGAGTTTTTTATACTACCTCCAAATTTGATAAACTGGGTAATTTTCACTTTACGTAGTCATAATATGGTCCTATACAAATTAATGGGTGTCAAATTTAAACAAAGCATCATTGAATTTAATTTGGCCTTAAGGTTAATAACTAAGGAATATGCTAATTCAACTCAATACAAAGAATTTGTTGTGGACTATGGTGATTTTGATTCTTATAGAGTGTGGAAATCAATGTCTTCTAACCTGTTGGTTTATCATCTGAGTAAATCTAAGGACAATGTTCTTAATGAGCGTAAATGGATTTATATACAACATTTCTTAACTTTTAATTATTTAGGAAGGAAGGCCACGACTTGTACTTGCACTAAAGTTGAGTTGTTTTTCTTTGTTTGGAATATGATACAAAAAGTACACATCAATTCGGGTGCTTAGTTGGTTACGCAGTTTAACATGGTTATCTATTCTAACAAAAACTTGTGTCTTAGATCCCTTATTACTCACTCTACTATCAATCTCAATTTGTTTGATATGACTAACACTAATATGCATAAAGCATGTGAGATGGATGTTGGATCGCCTATGGCCCAAGTATTCATAATATGCAGCGAAAAGGACCATAAAACAACAAGAAGTATAACCGAAAACTATAGCATGTGTGAAATTACCTCTTGACGTGGATTGGTTGTTTCTTTTTCATATTCGTAGACACTGCAATGCGTGAATATCCTCTACCAGTACTACACGAGGACGAACGATCTAGGCAACGGCTATTGTGTGCTAACACGTTCCAAAACCTTTTCGAACGCCGCACGATTTTTTTCTCGGAGGTGGCTAGGGTTTTCATCTCACTTCTTCTCCTCTCTAATGAGACCTAAGTTTCTCTATGTATAGAGAAAACCTAATCCCATTGAAGCCCAATAAGTTTCGGCCCATATTATATCTCATAAAATAAAAGCCCGATAACTTAATTCAATCTAGCCCAATAAATATATCCACATATATTTATTCAATGCCTAATAAATTAGGCCCAAGAGAATA
>JAOTBA010000205.1:8288179-8305257 GCA_025629845.1 Erythroxylum squamatum
TTATTCAGCTAGGCTAAATGGAGTATAGCCACTGAAGTCTGATATGGATTAGGGGTCGGGATCAGTTTGCACCTGCACATGTCTTCATTGACTTTATTTTTGAATTATGTTCAACAAGAACTGCACAACGTGTATGTAAACGATTTGGTGATGAAATGACTTTATGATTTCAAGTGTTTTGTATTTGGAAAGGGCCCAAATTATCGCTGAATACTAATGTTTGTAATAGTTGTAACTCATGAATGGAAATATTTTTCAATGACAAGGGCCCGATTTGATTAGAAATTTTCGCTTACATGTACCTTGTTTTAAAGAAACAACAGTTTTGTAATGAATTTTGACTGAATGATCGTTCTAGCATGCCACCCTTGCGGAGTACGTACTCGGATATCACCATCGATATCGGGTACGTGTCTCGCGAGAGTGGGGTGCTACAAAAGCGATGATAGGATTTTAGGATTTTCTGTAACTTTTTGGTTTCTCCTTTTTTTTTTCTTTACGAAATTTACAAAATTTATGAAAATTTATAAAATTTTAGGTTTAAAACTTAAAACCTTTTAGTCTTTTATGCTGCATTTAAAAAAAGGGTAATGGTGTCATGTTATTGCATGTAACGGCGCGTATAAATATATCCTAATTTTTATCAGAAAAAAGTCTTAAATTGAGCATACACGTGAAATTTTAACCTTTTATTGAGCAGGTTTTAAGTTTAAGTTTAAGTCTCAAAATGATTAAACTCTAAAAAGTTGAAGCCTCAATTTGGGCTTTTAGCCGATTCACTCTACACGTCCAGAATTTAGATGGAGATCCCGTGTTTTGTTTAACTAAACCATTTGCCAATTCCTCTCTAGTTTCCCCCTTCGCTTCTGTCTTTGTACTTCACAGCTTAAAGCTTTTGTCAGGAAGAGGAAAATGTCGGCGGCGCAGTCGCAGTCGCAGTCAACGTGGCAGTGGGAGAGCGCCACCGCCGGCGCCATCGCAGGGTTCGCCACCGTCGCTGCTATGCATCCACTTGACGTTGTGCGTACGAGGTTCCAAGGTTCCTTCTTTGTCCATATTCATTGTTAAATTTTGAATCTTTTTCGTTTCCATTCTCAAGCTGACCATTGTTATATGATTCTTTAGTTAACGATGGTCGAGTTTCCAATCTGCCAACTTACAAGAACACTGTTCATGCTATTTTAACCATTTCCCGGTCTGAGGTAATGCTTTTGCTTCGGGTTCTGTTGATTTATGTTGTTTGCATCTTCCCCTGTTTCGCGGAATGAAAGGGAATCTTTTGCTTTTGTCTCATAGGGCCTGACAGGGCTTTATTCAGGGTTCTCTCCTGCCGTTCTTGGATCAACTGTTTCATGGGGATTATACTTTTTCTTGTGAGTTCCAATTTTTGTTAACTTGTTTTGTGTGTTTACTTGCCAGTTTATGCCAAAAAGGCTGTTATTCGAGCTCAATAAGTAAGTTAAACATCATAAATTTAAATTCCCTATTTTCGTTCCAATTCTAGCTATAGCAGAGCCAAAGAAAGGTATTCCAGGAACAGGGACGAGAAACTGAGCCCTGGTCTTCATCTTGCTTCTGCTGCAGAAGCTGGAGCTTTGGTGAGTATTCGAAATGTGCAACTTGGAATTATACAGAATATCTGAAATTGTCACATGAAGAATAGAGGAACTGGCAACCACTTAAGGAAAGTAACTCAAAGTGATAAGATAACATCAATAACCAGCATACAGTAAGGACAAACAGCAGTTGTTGAATTTAAATGTTTATCATAGATTGATTTCTTAACCATCTTTTTTGGACAACTGGAATTTGACTGCTGTTTTCAGTTTCAGAGGAGATCCATCAGGCCTTTTCAATCAAGAACTCTTTTATGATATTAAGAAGTTTGTTGTTTGCTTTTGTCAGGTTTGTTTGTGCACAAATCCTATTTGGCTTGTAAAAACAAGATTGCAGTTGCAGTCTCCTCTTCATCAAACTCGACTATATTCTGGGCTTTATGGTCTGCTCTGCATCTAATCTTAACTTGCCTTAATATGCTTCATGAGATATAGTTTCCCTTATGAGTCATGTAAGCCCAGATTCAATCTCAAATTGTTGGATTGAGTTTGATCCTTAGACGTCAGGATGTTTCTTCTCTTAAGAACCTTTTTTTTAACTTGATTCCTAATGAATGTTTAATGCTATTGTCTTCTGTCTGGCTTATGGTTGATAAGCCCTTTGATTCATTAGAGCTGTCAGTTTCAAGTGATCTTTCACAGTTTGGCTATCTATGTAGCTCAAAAATTGAGAAACTGTTAAATGACCGTTTCAACACAATAGCTTAAGCTGTTGTGTGAGGCCAATTTAATTGGTTTTATATATTTAATAACACATACCCTCAAGTGAAAGCCCTTTGGGCTTGAAACTTGCATAGGCTCACTCTACCTTGTGCTGAATAATAGGTGAGTGGTAGGATTTGAACTCAGGACCACTTAGTCACAAAGGCTCTGATACCATGTTAAGTGACCATTTCAGCACAATAGCTTAAGCTGTTCTGTGAGGTCAATTTAATTGGTTTTATATATTCACTAACAGAAACAACCCTAATTTAGTTGCTTGCATTGTCAAACATATTTCTTCATTCATGGCTGTCATAATTGTTAGCTTTTCCGTAAGTGTCGTCTCATATTTCTTCTTGATTTTTACACAAGTCTGATCAATTTCCTACACTCTGTAACTGATTTCAGATGCCATAAGAACCATACTGAGAGAGGAAGGTTGGAGTGCTCTTTATAGAGGAATTGTTCCTGGCCTTTTCCTGGTAAAATGTGATCTCAGAACATAGACAACATTTGAAGAAGTTAGATACATCTAACCATAAGATGCAAGCAGAACTTCCTTATACTTGTTTCACGTCTTGAGAAATTTTCTGTTCCATCAGCAGGTTTCTCACGGCGCTGTCCAGTTCACAGCATATGAAGAATTCCGGAAAATTGTTGTGGAATACAAATCTAGGAGAAGAAAAGAGAGTGATAAGGTTGCCAACAGTGATCTGTTGGTATGTAGCAGGTGTTATTTGTTTGAATTTTTGTGTCAGCTTATCGAGAGGCTTTCTTTCGTATGATTTATTTTCTGTTTTTGAAACAATTCTATTCATTAACTGGCAATTTTTGCACAGAATTCAGTCGATTATGCAGTTCTTGGTGGGTCCTCTAAAGTTGCTGCTATAATACTGACATATCCATTTCAGGTTGGCATTTGTTATGGTGGTCTGAAGCGTTTGTATGGTAATCGATCTGTTAGTTGATCTTTGTGTCTAATGCACTTGAGAAATTGGCTTCATGTTTCAGGTGATCCGAGCTCGATTGCAGGTACAGTTAGATCTTCCATCTACCTTGTACATTTCAAAGTATTAACTTCTGAAGAAGAAATATACCAAGTTGCTGTATGAACAAACTCCTTGTGATAAGTTTCTTCCTCCATTTTATGGAAGAATTAATAAGATCTTTTCTTAGATATAGCATAGCTTGCCAATTGCGTGACATCACATTAATGGTGGAGCTTAAGATTGTTTTCACCTTTGTAGCAACGACCGAGTAAGGATGGAATTCCCAGATATGCTGATAGCTGGCATGTCATAAAGGAGGCTGCACGGTGAGAATAAATTTTCTTCAACTGCTCCTTATCTCAACCTCCCACATTGTCGTGTGAACTTGTTAACTCCAATTGATAAAATATGTGCAAATGAGGCGATGGCATTGGATTAACTCGGTACTCACTAGGAAAAAATATTTCTAGGAGGTATTCCATCTCTGATCATCAACGTGGAGTTGTTAAACTGCAATCACCTATTGGCTTTACAATTTTAAATATCTTTGTCAAGTGGAGAAAAGTGAATTTGAAAGCCCCATATGTGAGAATTATGCAAGGCATATGCCCTCTTTGGGTGCATTAAAACAAATTTCAATACCTTAAGGAGATTGGAGTCTTGTCACTTTGATTGGCCTACTACTACTACTAAAGGACATTCCTATTGTGGAATCAAGTGCTCTGTATAAACATGTGTTTTAATTTCATGATATTGCAGGTTTGAAGGTTTTCGAGGTTTCTACAAGGGCATCACACCAAACCTTTTGAAAAATGTTCCTGCTGCTTCATTGACGTTTATTGTGTATGAGAATGTCTTGAAGTTGCTAAAATTGATAAGAAAAGAATGACTGAGATTATCTACTTTTTTTTTTCATTCTTTTTTGGCTAATTCCGTCTGCCATTGGAGTGGTATCGTTCTTCTGCGACTGGTAATTCACAAGCCTTCAAGCCATTTGCACCAAGGCGGCAAATGAGAAGTTCTACCAGGCCGTCTGATAACGGTTTGACCTACAATCAGTCTGAGAGCATTCCATGTTTTGTTGGTCACCCAATAAATTTCAGATTCTTTGCTGTCTGGTTGTGCTTCCGAAGACGATATTTGAAGCTACGGAACAGAAGGCAAAAAGATACTTAAGAAGACAGCTGCTGCAAGGAAAAGAGCCTAGAGGTGGCTTGTCAAGATCCATTATTTTTTGGTTAAACAAACACACTAGAAAGAATGACTGGTCGATTAATGGTTCAAAGATGTTCTACGCTTCTTTCTGACATTCTGTATTTGCTAGAAAGAATGACTGGTCGATTAATAGTTCAAAGATGTTCTACGCTTTTGACATTCTGTATTTGTTCCGTGTCATTTCCTTGGGAAATGGCTGAAAGTCACCGATATTTGGCAATGTAAGTTAGAAATCAGAATGACATTATTTATAGGCTGAATGAAAGTTGGCAAGTTTCTGAATCTACCAACTTCAGTTCGTTATTGTTCATTAAAAAATATTTATTTAACAAGCAAACACTGTTTATGAACATCAAAATTTTGCAAATAAGCATTTTCACAAACCAAGACAATCAAACTGCAACACCAAACACTCGGAAACATCTAAATCAACCCACTTCAAAGAAACATTACAAATAGGAAGTTTGTAATGGTTAAAAATTGGAAGATATCAGTTATTCCATAAAATTGGCAACTTGGAACCTATAAATCCACAAAAATATACATACACATTGATGATCCCTTGTCCTGTATGCAACTGAAACCACAAACAAGAAACTGGTATTTGCAGGAGTTTCAGGGGACACTTTTTCTCAAGAATTTTGTAGGGTAACAATAAAAGAGGAATCTTAAATCATCGGTCCGTTATACTGCCAAACTAAAAAGAAACGTAAGATAATAGGAAAAAGGTTACACAAGGATTAAGGATTTTCACAGATGTGCTGTCTTAGACAGCACCCTGATCTACCGAAGAACCGAGTTCATGATACCTGCAGCATAACTGCCCTCTAGTTTTACACACCAAGCATTGCCATTTACATGAGTTATTGACCATTCCCAAATTTTTCGTTTGTGGAATGCTTTTCCTTATGTTTTCACTCTAGAGAACAGACCATCCACTACAATTATTCAAACTAAAGTGAATGGAGATGCTATATTGCTATACTTTATCATCATGGAACCACCACCTGGTTTCCTTTGGGGATCTCCCATTTCTACAGTTCCTTACATATCGATCATTATCCTCAGGGCGTTGCTGCAAGTAAGATCACCGATACCCAAGTCAGCTGCCTTTGAAACAGTTTCAGCGACCTCAATAAACTTTCAGACAGTCTATTCAATTACTAATACACAGTCAAAAAGTTGAGGGGGATGCAATCATCCATAATATGGTGAAATTTTTACAATAGAATAGCAAAGCAGCAGCAGCAGCACAATAAACATGACCATATTTGCCATAAAATCTATGAAATCAATTTGACACTAGATCAAACCTTCACTGTAGAGCTCGAAAGCATTGAGAGAATGCTGATACAGATGGAACTAACAGTCATGGCAGGGGACCATGAATCATATAATATGTCTGTATACAATAAATGCAAAAAAATTGTCAGTTTACTTACACTTAGCTTCAGTTTAAAACAGAGTTTGCCATAATTTTCTATATATATATATAAAATAGTGAAAAAGAAAGGCAGAGCTACTGAATTTAAAACCATAAACTAAATTAGTTCAACTATAAATCTCACAACAGAGATGCATCTCCGGCTGTCAAGGATCTGAACATATTATACACTTATTCAGGCACAAGAAGCTGTTCAGGTTCATAAAATTGTAGCTTTATGGTCAACCCATAAGTACAGTATGATTGAGCTTATAAAAATTCCCAAAACTAGGAAAATAAAACGTTACATATATTTTTAACAACTCTGTACACAAAGGGAAACTTCATCAGCTGCATATACAGAGAGGAAGAAAAGAGAGAAAAAATCCAAAATTCAACAATGAACGTGAAGCACATCCGTGGACAAGCCCATCGTTTTCAACAATGAGTGAACAATATCAATTCAGAATCAAGGAATGAAATATCAGAAGGCAAAACCATAAAACCCCCAACCACTTGCGGGCCAACACACTACAACTTTACTCTAGAGGAAGTAATAGAAAATTCCAACCAAAAAAGAAAATACCTAAGCAAATGTGGCCGTTGCTATATATATGGGGGTGCAATGGTGCAGGATGAAGGAAAATAACCTGATTAACCAAAAAAGACCACTATCAAGTCACAAATATTAAACAAGAGCCAACAATTAGGAGTCAGTAAAGATGCAGACTTTTCTATAAATAAATAAACGTGACTTAGAAACCTGAGGAGCTTCCATAGGGTAATGCTCTGGAAAATCGACCTGAAGCTGATATGTCTCATTGGCGTAAAGGGTTCCGGGAGCTCCATTTACTTCAATTATCCACCTTTATTCCAAAATCCCACCAAACAGGAAAACAAAAACAAAAACGCATAAATTGTGTGAGAAACAGAGAAGAACAATAAGAAGATTCAGAAAACCAACTCTAATCATATAAAATGGAAACAAATAGAAAGTCAGAAAATGTAAAATACCCACTTGCGTCCCAGATTCTATTCACTGATTCCCCTTTGATTTTCTCGGGAACCAAACACAATTACCAACAAAAAAACAGAAAAAGGACTAAGAACAGAGAAGTGAGTAACCTTTGGAGATTATCGGTGACCTTGTGCTTAAAACCCGTAGGAGGGTTGACCTGCCACTCCACCAACTCTTTCTGAAGCCGATTGCACGCAATCTTACTCAGTGCCTGACACCCACCAATCATCCAAATCGCCCACCATAATAAACACATCAATAAAAACCGCAACTTTTCTCCACTATAAAACTCAATTTCACAAATAAAAGCACAAATACCAAACAGCAAACAAATCTACAAGTGGGGTTCACAGGATTAAGGCAGACCTTCCGGGCGGTGGTGGAGGAGCCAGTCATAGTGAAATCGGCTGTGGCTGTGGCTGTGGCGAAGAGAAAGAGAGAGAAGCTAGAGAGAGAAAATGGTAAAAGGAGAGGAGGCAAAGTGGGGGAAAGTAATAGATAAAGAGAAGCAGTTTAACGTGATTGACGTTGGCCATTTTATTATATGGTTAAATCATATGTACATATTATCATTGTTCTTTTTTTTAGATTAATTACCTTGAGTTTTATTATTATTATTATTATTAATTACTCTCTCTATTTATACATTTTCGGTGTAAATTAAAATCCCGTAATTGTCAATCTTAATCACATAATTTTAAATTGAAATTCGACTCCAAAAATCATAGTTAACTTAAAATAATGGTTTTGGTCAAACTAGGAATCCTGTACTAACTTTCAATTACTTTATTTGATTTGACATTTTAAAATAACTTTTGCGGTTAAGGTTCTCTGTTGTCATTAACCTATTTCAGTACTGCGTCGTTTTATATCCAAATGGACATAAAATAACGTGCCATGCCATAACTTTTGTGTTAGAAAAATATTAGAATTCTATTTTTTGTAAATATTTAATTTTGACACTAATACTAATACCTCCAGTTCCGTTCCAATACTAAGAATAAACACGTAGCCACTTTTGTATGAGTTTGTTTTCAAGTTCCCTCTTATCCGATCCTAGCAACTGAAGTTTTAAGTTCCCTCTTATCCAATCAAACGACAACTAGCAACTGAAGTTTTTATCTTTTTAATGGTTATTATTATTTGGTGGGTCTTCTGGAATGCGTCCCAAATGCCTGCTTTTGACTTGTCTTAAGATCAAGATTGGCATATATGCTAATGCCAATGTTAAGGGCGTTTGGGAATCCCGTAAAGATGGACTAACAACGCAAATGAAAGGGATATCTTTGTTACGGGGGTTCTAAATTCCATATTCCTTTCTCTTCATGCTTTTTCAAGAAAAGAGATCCAATTAGCTCAAGTTCTCTCATTTATGTTTTCGGACGAGAGAGTAGACAAAGGTAAACATGGGGTTGTCAAGTTGAATGAGTGTTACCCATTCAACTTCCCAGTAAGCCAACTCTCTTTATTTCTCAAGTTACTCTGCTTGTTCAGATAAAGTAATCAGGTTTTCAAGTTGCTCAAATTATTTGAATGGAATTTAAAATTTGGTACCAAAAAGTATTGGCATAAAATAATCACAGAGAAGGAGCTTTATTCATATCTACATCTGTTCCTATGCAGGAATAGAATCAAGTTTCTTCCTCCCTTTAGTCATACCTGTTAAGCAACGATCCCTTGGAGTAGTTGGCATGTTTCAGGTACCTGAAGATAGAGAATGTGGTAGGACTTTATAGGGGTTAAGTATTCCATTGGGATCCAGCAATTTCTTGATGGAAGCCATTGTTTCAACCTGGAAAGAAGGATTCCCAAGTAGTTGAGAATGAATGTAAGCTTATACAGTCTCCAATTATATTCCAGGAACAGTTCCAGTTCCAAGTCAATAGATACTCACAGCTTTATGTGGCTTGCTGTAGAAAATCTTGTTGGCTTTCATCAAGCCAAGCCCATGCTCTGCACTTATGCTGCCACGGTGTTGGGATGTCCACTCATAGACAAAGGGCTCGATTAGCTCCAAAATCTATCAATCATTATAATGGTAAATTAGTTGACAGTTAAAAGGAAATTGAGTTACTCTTTTGAATTCATGAAAAAGCAAACTACCTTGTCATCGTACTTTGGGGCTGAAATATTGAGATGCAAGTTGCCATCCCCAAGATGACCATATCCCACTACTTTGGCAGATTGACCTAACAACATCACATGAAGAAGAATAGAAGGATGATTTCGCAGATGCTCTTCTGATTCTGGAGGGTAAATTCAAATTGCAGTTAATTGAATGCAAAATCTAATCCCAGATTCCTCCGCTTGGGAGGTGTCGAGCAGTGGAAGATGGTTGACTTTTGTTATCCAGTTTATTGAAAATAATCAGCAGGAATATAACAAGTTCTTTCTTTCCCACAAGCTACCCAGTGAACCACCATCTGTTTCCATATGTAATTGGTGATTTTGATAACTTCGCTTACCCAATCTTACTCGCATGTCATCAACAAGACCGTACATCTTTTCAACAGGTATCGACAGATCATATTTGTACACAGCCCCGGCTCTCATTAATGCTTCTGGTACACCCTGAGATCCAGTAAAATGTCCCAATACAATAGCTTAGTATTTGATTGTGTCATCCCCAAATAACTGTTGGTGATTAAGAGCAACAGCTAAATAACTTTTATCTACATAAGATCGACTAAACGATGCCTCTGACGTCTAAAACACTGCCACAGCAGCTGTTCAATTTAAGTAACCAACACCAATTTTCCACGTCACAATGTGCATAAAACAAAATATAAATAATCAATTATCAGAGGTAACACCAATCAAGAAATTAGCTCAAAGTTAGGCAGGGAGACATATCATCTACCCTGATTTTCAGCTTAAACAGAAAGAAAAAAGTTCTTAGTGGACAATAATTCACAACGATGCTATCACTTCAATGCAATTTATGGAAACATTGTTCCTTTTCCATGTCATCTCATAGGTAGTGAAGCTAACACAAAAAGCTAAGAAGAAGCATGACAGTAAAGAATGCTTTCCATCGGTAGCAAGTAGAAATACTTTTACATAACTAGTTAGCCTCATTCATGAATCAAAAACTAAAACCTGCAGCGGGACTGCAAGATACGTGAATTTGTGGATACTACAGGGAATGAGATCACTAGAGATGGAGATGAGGACCTCACGTAAATGCCAAAATGAGGATGCTTGGTTTATGTCTTGTGCAAGCACGCCATCGGAAATTAAGCCAGATTCCATCGAGCTGAGTAGAAAAGCCTCAAGTTTCTCTCTGTAGATTAGTCATATTGCTTACATCTCAGCAGTAATTATAGAAACTACGAAATACAGTGAGAGATGCACAAGATATAAGGAAATCAAGAATGCTATATACCATAAATGGTTGAAGAAATGTTACCAAACGATGCCAAAAAAGATATGACTGAAATTATTTTACGATACAAATTTTTCTGAGGAATCTCATCCTAATACAGTTACTAAGATTCAAATTTGATTTATCTAAAACTGTGCTCCTTCACACTACAACAAGGCAGATAGAAGAGATATGTCCCTTGAATGCACATCTAAAGAGATCTAAAAGGTAAAACAGATAATCTTAAAGCTGCAGAGTATTCCAACATCGGGAATTGAATCAGCAAGAAAATAGCTAGTCATAACACAGAAAATATGGAACATTCTGGTTAGACAATTACTTGTCATAAGATTCATCACTGCCTGTTGTCTCAATCAGAACATAAAAATTGTGCTTTGATGAAGGCAATGGATTTCGAACATTGTCTAATTGGCTAAGAACCTGGCACATCAGATATACGATCAATTACCAGAAAGCTAAGAGAAATTATACTGACCAACCAACCTTTAGTAAGCATATGAGAAAACATTATGACTGTCATTTTTAACATACCAGATCCATTGCTTCTCTGTCCAAAAATTCAAATGCAGATAGAATTTCTCCAAGTTTTCTCTTTGCTTCTAACAGTAGCTTCTGGAAAAAAAAAGGGTGAGAAAAATGTAGATGTTCGTATAATATTCTTCCATTTGGAGTGACCACCTTGGCTCATATAGATGCGCGTAAATCAAATCAAAAAACCAAAAGTAGCATAGCATGCTGTAAAGAAATTTCAGTTGGGTTGATATGGAAGCAAACCTGGCAGTTCAGATAATCTTCACAAGCAAGAAATGCTATATTTACTGAAGATAGCTTGGGAGGGGTAAGTATGGAAACTTTGGTTACTATTCCCAAGGACCCTTCACTTCCTACACCAGAAATAGCAGAAATACATATCTGCTTCATTACTGAAAATTAACCGGGAATGCTTACATGTCACAATGAAAATGTGCTTTCAGATGTACCTATAAACAAATGCTTCAAGTCATACCCTGTATTATCTTTACGTAGAGTCCCAAGCAAATCTAACACATCACCATTTGCTAGAACAGCCTCAAGACCTGTACGATTGAACAAAAGCAGGTTCTGCATAATAAGAGTTAATGTGTTCCCTGTGGACTAAAACTAACTGCATGGCCAATAAGCAAACACAGAAAGATGCAACCACAAAAGAATGTCAAAATATCTAAGGAAATACTGTATTAGCATAAACCCCTAAAACTCCATTTTGTTGAACTTCAAAGTTCATAGAATGTAAAACCCTTACCAAGTACGTTCGCATGAAGTGAACCATAACGAACAAGGCGCAAACCACCAGCATTTGTTGAAACATTTCCACCTATCTGGCAGCTCCCTTTTGCACCTAAGTCCAGTGGCATAATAAATCTGAATGGAAGCATTATTCACTTAATGCAGTATTATTAACTAGCAATTCTTCAATTGATACACTAACAACTAAAGGGGGTAAAATATTGATGCTATTTATTACTATGTGCTTTACATCTTAATACATTTGGCTCTCAAGAAAAAAAGAAATAAAATTGAAAGCTGTGAAAGCTGACACGGCTGGGGCCTAAGATCCGCGTTCTGGTTCCTGAACTTGGGTTTCTGAACGAATACTGTCATGTTTTCCCATAAAAATTCATTACATATGTGTGTGTGTGTGTATTTGACTCTGACTAGGCCTTGAATACTTGAGTTCTCATCATGAAAATTTATCATTATAGGTTTTTAATAAACTTAACGAAAAATTGCAGCTACTCTGCATGATAAAAGCTGTAAAATTTTTTTGCTCTCAATATCACAAGTCTTATTTTATCTTTATCATAAAATAAGTTATTGAACCCCTCAAGAAAGTTTATCAGAAAGTTACCCTTGATTATCCAGGAATGATATCAGATTTTCCAGTATACAACCAGCTTCACAAACTAGTATACCACTGACCTGAAATTAGCACAGGATATATAACAGAAGTATCAATCAAAAAAAAAAAAACTAGAGAAAAAAGAAAAGATAAAGTGGTAAAAATGAAAATAAAAGGTGATAACAATAAGGGAGCAACTGTGAAAAGATGCCCAATATCTCTAATGAGTCATAACATGCAGCTGAAAAGAAAATTACAAATTCTACTGAATAAAACGAACAAATTAAATTTCAAAGCCTGAAAATCCAAAATCTTTACAATTTGTTTAAGAAGGCCTCCCTAGCACAGGAGGGAATAATACCAGAAGAACATGTTTGGTGGAAGATTTCTACCTTATCAAAAGCTACAATGCTGTTCATGGAACCCATATTGATAATAACCTGCAGAGATGGCATAACAAACTTTTCACCTGTGAAAATACGAGCACTAATTTTGCAGATAACGACTTCTGCAATGGACATATACTTGTTTGATTTAGAAAATCTCTGCTAATAAGGTAAGTATGCCAACTTCACTTCCACCATGCGCCTCAAAAAGGCAATAAGAAGAGTAACTTCAGTAATTAGTCACCTCATCAAAAACTGGAACACTTCCACCAACAAGACCAGTATTTCCACCTTGGGGAACAACAGCCAAGCGCCTAGAATTACAATATTTAAGAACTTCCGAGACCTGAAGCAAAAAACAAAAACAAGAAAAGAAGAATAGTTGATAGCAAAAGTAGTAACATCAACAAGTTGGATCACAAACATTACAAGAAACAACAAAGCTCCAAACTTGCCAGGTATTGTAAAACAAATATGATACTAAGTTACTTACCTCCTGGGTGCTTCTGGGGAGTAGAAGCAGCCTACTTGATCCTCTGTACTTACGCATCCAATCCGTATTTGCAGAGTCCAATTTGTCCTCGTCCAGAACAACATTTTTCTCACCCAATATCCCCTTAAAATAGGATATATCATCAGAATTCAACGTCACAAACGACGGAATTCTCTGAATTTCCGCGGCCGACGAGCCAAAATTTCTAGACCGAAATCTGAATCCAATTTCTTCGAAGGAACAAATACCCGAGAAAATTTTCCGTTTTTGGCTCTCCAATTTTGGTTCCTCAACTAGAAATTGTTTGACACTTCCATAGACACAATCACAAGAACCTGTTCGAAATAACAAAAAAACAAAAAGACTCACCTTGAACTCAACATCTGAACTAAACAGCACATGTTCATCAAAATAATTCAGTACCTGAAGTAGAACGAATTGCTTGATCGTTGAAAACCAGTAGACGATCGAGGAGTGGCTTCGAGTATTGTCTCAAGAAGCCATGACTCGCTCTGCTATTGCTCCTCAAAGCCATCATCTTTACGTCACTTTGTAGCTAGAGTTTGGTCTAACTTGTACTGGCTTTTGAAGCTGACTTAACGTATGGGATCAAACTTTTGGGCAGTTTGGAACACGGTGAATTGAATTCATAAACGAATTGGATTCAATTATATTAATAAAATTGGAATTGAATTCAATTTACACTATTTGGAACAAATTCATTAATATTAGAATTGAATTCAATTACACTATTTAGAACAAATCCAGTAATATTATAATTAAATTCAATTACACTGTTTGGAACAAATCCAATAATATTAGAATTGAATTCAATTATTTTATATGACACATTTATCCCTGACTAAAAAATAATGTTATCAACTAATAAATATTCACACTTACATAGAACAACTTATAAACATCAATTTCATTATAAATAATATCATAAAAAAGTTTATTATTAAAATAAAAAAAATTGATTGCAAATGTTATCAACTAGACCGAGTTATGAAGATAATAGAAAACTATTATAATTTAGAAGCTAAAAATGCATGATAGAGCACTAGTTTTGCGTTGATAACTACAAGGCACTATCAAATTTTGATATTTCACTCCAAATTACATATAATATCATAACAAGTTTTAACATGTCTTCCTGTGATAAGGAGACATAAGATCGTTACATCAGAAAATTAAATAAAAAACATTCATACTTGCATAGAGCAAGTTACATCATCCATAAAGTTCTACACTTAAATAGAGCAAGCTATAAAAACCTAACATCAACCCATCTGCCTAGACAACCAATCTAAATGTAGTTCAATTGGACATAAAAAAACATACCAATAAAGTTAGGATATTATACAAGCCAAGTAACTGCATCCAAGAGAACACGTCTTTCCAATCCTAATTCTTTCATTGCGTCAAATATTTCCTTCTCTTTTCTAACATGAGGGTTTGTGGCTACAATAGCTTGTGTAATTTCTTTCATTGCATTGGACATAACTTGTAATTTTGAAGAAATTTGATCTTCCACTCGTGCTTTTCTTTTCTTACCCGTGTAGGATGGCTTTGACATTGGAGGAGTTGATGATGAGGGAGCATGAGTTGTTAGTGTTGTTGGAGTACTCTCGCTCTCAAATGGATAAAAACTCTTTAAATTAGCCTCATTATTTGCTCGCATATTATCAATGTCCTCAATATTCATATCCCACCTTTCCTTTTCCCATCTTTGAACCTTCTCCTTTGCACTTTCAGCTTCAGATCCAGTAGCTCTATCTTTCTCATGAATCTCGCGAACAAGGTCCAAATTAGGTAAAGGCTTCCCTCGAATATGTTTCATCTTTTTGTTAACATATCAATCAAAATACAAAAAACTATGTCAACAAACTTCATGCATAAAAAATGTCAACAAACTATGTTTCAGTAGATCGTCGGAAAAATGAGTGCTAGCTAGGTGAAACATATTCGAGGGAAGCCTTTACCTAATTTGGACCTTGTTTGCGAGATTTATGAGAAAGATAGAGCTACTAGAACAGAAGCTGAAAGTGCAAAGGAGAAGGTTCAAAGATGGGAAAATGAAAGGTGGGATATGAATATTGAGGACATTGATAATATGTGAGCAAATAATGAGGCTCATTTAGAGAGTTTTTATCCATTTGAGAGCGAGAGTACTCCAACAACACCAACAACTCAAGTTCCCTCATCATCAACTCGTTCAATGTCAAAGCCATCCTACACGAGTAAGAAAAGAAAAGCACGAGTGGAAGATTAAATTTCTTCAAAATTACAAGTTATGTCCAATGCAATGAAAGAAATTGCACAAGCTATTGTAGCTACAAACCCTCGTGTTAGAAAAGAGGAGGAAATATTTGACACAATAAAAGAATTAGGATTGGAAGGACGTGTTCTCTTGGATGCAGTTACTTGGCTTGTACAACATCCTAACTTTGTGAATGAGTACTAACTCTACCACTTAAAATATGTAAAAATGTTCCAACTTTTTCCTCAATCAAACTATATTGGTTATCTCTTAACAGTCCCCTCTCACAAAAAATTGAGCATAAGCGAATAAATACATCATAACTCATGCATAAAATGCTACGTGCATTATAATGTATCTCTATTGCAGTTAGTAATTCTTGACGTACAATTTCTCTATGACCTTTTTTTGGATGCACTAGTTGTCGATTAGCTCGAGACATATATTGATATATATGTCTTAAGCAAACCAAATAACACGCATAAGCTACCATAGCAAGTAGAGTATTTCTTTCAAATCTTCTCATATCGCCTGCAATTAAATTTTATTTATCGTCACAAGACAAGTAGAAAAAAATATTGACATTGGCTAAAATCATTTTATTAAAAAAAGTAATATAGTATATAATAGTCTAAAAGTGAGATAAGCTGAAAAAAAAAAAAACAAAAAGAAAATCCACGAGAACTTTTAGTATTTCATCTAGAAACCATAGATACAATTTGCACAAACCTTGCTGGTAAAGATCGAAAAATGAAAGCAAACATGTACAAACGGGGAGTGAAACAACTCACAAAGCTCCAATATGCAAACGAGAAACTACAACATTCAACCATGTTCAAGGATGAGAAAAATCATTCCACAAAACTCTTTGGTATAAGAGCCATCTCAAGAATAGGAGATCTAGACCAACCGACTACTAATTTTTTTTTCAAATCGTTCTCTAGCGATTGAAACCTTCGACCTTCCAACACGAAATCCGACTACCGAAATCTTGTCATGGGTGATGACGAGACCACCAAACCCCTCGACTCCACACCACCCTACTACCTCTATCCCTAGACGGACTACTGTAACCAAGCTGAAGGAAGGAACTCCGGAAGCATCCTTATGGGTGACGGTTAATTCCACAATCGTGGGATGGATTCATAATAAATATAACAAACCGTCCACAAACTGCAAAATGAAAACTTCTCCACAAAAACAAACCCCCAACCAGTAATCAAACACAATGAGGAAAAGGAAAAACCTGTGGGAGCTGCCGAAGAGAAGGTGTTGTTGTTCTTCTTGTGGGAGGGGCTCCTTAATGCTGCGTCAGTTGAAGAGTAGTGAGGTGGGAGGGGCTGCGTCAAGAAACAGAGTGGCTGCGTCAGTTGAAGAGTAGTGAGATGGGAGGGGCTGCGTCAATTGAAGAGTGGCTGCAGTTGAAGAGATAGGGTTATTGCGTAATTGTTGGTTTATGCCCGCATCCAATCAATTTGGTTATAATTTAGTGACAAATTATTTAAAGGTATTTTTTATATTGTATATGTTTAGATGTATATGATAAAGTCTGTAGGATAATTACACATTGCAAATAAAATTATATTGAGATTATAATTATGAAATTGATATTGCATTTATGTATTATTCCTAAAATGTTCCTAGTCATTGTTCTATTAAGATTGAACATTAATAGAACGTAAAAAGACTAGCACACGTTTTGTTTTTCC
>JAOTBA010000205.1:8305357-8319715 GCA_025629845.1 Erythroxylum squamatum
TTGTAAATTAATTATATTTTAATTAATTAGTAAAATGAGTCTCTACTAAGGAATGAGTTTCATTCCTCTACTAAATGAGGGGTATGGAGGATTCCCCCAAAGTAGGATATCAAACCATTACCCCTATAATCATAATCAACAACCAACCACTCACTTTTTATTCCATACTCATTAACCCCTTCCCTAACTCATCAACTAAGCACCTCCTGAATGTTAATGGCTTAAAAGTATCTTCTCATCGTAATTAGAATCCTCCTAAAACAGGGGAAAAAAAAATCGTTTTTGAAGTGATTAGCTAAGTAGGTATGGTACGACTGCCACGTCAGGTGAAGTCAGCCCACGACGCTGCGTTTCGAAGAACTTAAGGTGGTTGTTGTTGCGAACTGTGAAATCCTATCCCACTCTCTCTGTCAAGTCTGTGGCCGTTCCATGGCTTCTTCGCTGGCGTCTATCTCGGCGATCTTGAACCAACAGCACCGAGCTCTGCTAGTTCAACGACGGTGTTGCTGCGTCTGTCCAACTCACGTCTTATATAATCTCCGTTCTTCGTACTCTCATGGGTATCGTTATTTCACGCACCGTTCACTAAAAAGACTTAGCTTTTCGCTCACTCTTTCGAGGAACTTCTCTCACTCGCATAATTCTTCTGCTAAGAATAAGGATAGCCCTGGACTTCACCATTTTATCGCTCAGGCTTCTGTCTCCGCTTCCCAAGCTCAGCCCGAGTGAGTTCTCTTAATTTCTTTTTTATGTAAGGCTCGAGTTTTATCGTGCCCTTTTGGTGGTTGGTTTAGGAATTAAGGTCTAGTTTTTGGGTTGTTTAGGTTTTGGTCAATCATTAAGGCCTCTTACTTTAGAACTCTGTTCATCATATCAAAAGTCTTGTTGTCCATCTTTTAAGGTTTTTCTGCGTTTTGTTCTCACTGATATGTCTTCTTTTTGAAAGCTCGTGTCTGTGTGAAACAGAGATTATATGCTAAGTCTTTCTTTTCCTTGTTGTCCAGACTTATGCCAGCTTTGGATTTGACTACAACACCTGAAACTCCATTGGGTGGTCGCATCTATCACGAGACATATGGATGTCAAATGAATGTCAATGATATGGAAATAGTTCTATCCATTATGAAAAACTCTGGATACAGTGAAGTTGTTGATGTTCCTGAGAGTGCTGAAATCATATTTATCAATACTTGTGCTATAAGAGACAATGCAGAACAAAAAGTGTGGCAGAGACTTAATTACTTTTGGTTTCTGAAGAGACACTGGAAGAGTAATGTTGCTACTGGAAGGGCACAATCTGTCCGTCCGCCAAAGGTAGTTGTGTTGGGATGTATGGCTGAGAGGTTAAAGGACAAGATATTGGATACAGATAAAATGGTTGATGTGGTTTGTGGACCTGATGCTTATCGAGATTTGCCAAGATTATTGGAAGAAGTAGAATATGGTCAGAAAGGGATCAACACTCTTCTTTCACTTGAAGAGACTTATGCTGACATTAACCCAGTTCGAATTTCCAAAAATTCAATTTCAGCTTTTGTGTCTGTGATGAGAGGTTGCAATAATATGTGCTCGTTTTGCATTGTTCCTTTCACAAGAGGCCGAGAGCGGTCACGTCCTGTTGAATCAATAGTGAAAGAAGTAGCAGAACTCTGGAAAGATGGTGTAAAAGAGGTAACACTTCTTGGCCAGAATGTGAACAGTTATAATGATGCAACCGGAACAGAAGTTGAGTCAGGAGCAAATTGGAAACTTAGTGACGGCTTCTCCAGCATGTGCAAGGTGAAGAACATGGGTTTGCGCTTTGCCGATCTCTTAGATCGACTTTCAACTGAGTTTCCAGAGATGCGGTTCAGATACACATCTCCACATCCTAAAGATTTCCCAGATGACTTATTGTACATAATGCGTGATAGATATAATATCTGCAAATTTATCCATTTACCTGCACAATCAGGGAGTAGCACAGTTCTTAAAAGAATGCGCAGGGGGTACACCAGAGAGGCATACCTTGACCTTGTACAGAAAATAAGGAATATCATTCCAGATGTGGGGTTAAGCAGCGATTTCATATGTGGTAAGAGTCTTGTCTCTTCAACATGTTAAACTTCCATACTTTTCTGGATCTTGATCTAATTGATATAGGTATGTCTTGTAAACGTTAAGCTGAAATGCCTAGATTTATTCAGCCATTCAGGCTGTAAGGAACCAAAAATATTTCCTGTTATGCCACTTATACTTGCTCGTCTTGTAGTTTTCATTTATTTCCCTGTCGTAATTTATGTGGTTTAAAACACTTGTGTAATAATGTTGCTCTTTGACTCCATCTTGCAAGAATTAATCTTTTATGAGAAAACTTTTCTTCTTTGTTGACAAGCATACCCTTCATCAATATCCATGTCTGATTCGTGAATCTGGGTTTTAGCTGTTAATATAGGTACTGCTGCTAGATATTGAGTTTTAGTTTAAATGTGCCTTTAGTTATATACATGAATACTAAATTATGCCTTATTCTTTGAAATTAATTGTTGTACAGGATTCTGTGGAGAAACAGAGGAGGATCACAGAGAGACACTAAGTCTGATGAAGGCTGTCGGTTATGATATGGCATTCATGTTTGCATACAGCATGAGGGAGAAAACTCATGCCCACAGGAATTATGTTGATGATGTTCCTGATGAAATCAAGCAGAGGAGGCTTACAGAACTTATAGAGGCATTTCGAGAGAGTACAGGACAGTGTTATGACTCCCAAGTTGGCAGTGCCCAGCTGGTGTTAGTGGAAGGGCCTAACAAGAGAGCACCAGAAACGGAACTTATCGGCAAGAGTGACAGAGGCCATAGAGTTGCTTTCACAAATGTGCCACTGCTAGATCGAACTGGAGACCCAATCCACAAGAGAAATCCAGTTGTTGGAGATTATGTAGAAGTTCGTATCTCTAAATCTACACGGGCATCACTTTTTGGAGAAGCATTTGCAATTACTAAATTGAGCTCATTTTACAAGAGCGTGGATCAACAAGCTGTTGCCTGTGCAAGCTGATACTGAATCCCAGTTTCCTGTGGATGCAGCATTGATCTTCCATTTGTGAATGACATGACATTGGAGAGCAATTCGACAATTCATTTTGGGTAGACATTGGCGGGGCTGTTGCTGAGGAATGGATCTAAGCCAGAGTAGAAACTTCGAAGACAAGGTTTCAGGTTATGTTTTAGCAATTTGCAAGGCTCAGCATCTTTGTGTATTAGGCTCAAGGTTGGGTGTTGTGCTTAGATTGTCGCATTGGTACCTGTCAAGGTTGCTGCTTATATCAATTTTGAAATTGTTGGGCTGATTAATCAATTACTCGAGTAAGCTTGCAAATATCATCCTATATTGCGCAATCATTTCTTCTACCTTATTTATTAGAATATACCAGGTGGGGAAGGGTTTGAATAATGGAATTGAACATTGTGTATCGTGTTCTATAGCTCTTGCTTCATGAAATGGTGTCTTGAGAGAACTGCAACATAAGTTGTAGTATGCTGAGAAATTCTTTCTTTAAAGTGTTTTATTGGCCTTTCCCTGCTTGGAATAGGTGTTCCTACGTTTTTTTGTGTAAAATCTTATGCTAATTGCAAAGAAAAATTGGGCAGTCAGACTCGGTGGTTGATTTCAGGCATTTTCTAAAGCCACTTTGTCTTTTAGAGGTAACAGTAACAGTACACTCGTTGACGTTGTAAATGGGAAGATCCATTCCATTTAGTGATCATTAGCTTCGCTGTACTCTACTATCCACGCCATTATACACATATCACTAGCCCAATTTCTTAAACAGTGGTAAAAGCCAACTTTTTGCATGCAGGTGCACCACTTCCACTTGGTTATGGTAAAGCCATGACAAATGGCAAGGATAGTCAACTAGAGCTATACAAAAAAAAAAAAGAACCATCTAATATTCAACGGTTGGGTCACAACTCACAAGCTACCACCACACTAGTAACAGTGAATTGCATTCGGTTCGGTTACTCCCTGACTCACTCACCTTCAAAGATGACACAGAAAAAATCTTTGACCCTGCATGGAGAGAGAGTACAGATGGGACGTGGCGGTGACTCTGATAGTTCTGAGAATGACGAGGACAGTTCTCTGTCCACCGTAGACAGCAGAAGGAGAAGGAGAAGAAGCAAATAAAGAGAGAGCTGACAAGTTGGGGTCTTCACATTGATTTGCTTCAGTGGGGGTCTCTGTGACTATGAGGACGACGCGCCCACACTGCATGGCCTTCTAGAGTTGCGACCTATCCATTATTCACTTACTTTTACAAACTCAACTAATCTTCTTCCGTTTGGCAATTATTATTTGCATCCCTTTAATACAAATTCCTTTTTAAATCATAGTTCGGTTCAAATATGGGAATCTATAATCAACTCATATTTTAATATTTTAAAATTATATTAAATTGACATATAATACCCACTATTTTATATGAGTAGCTGAAATAAGGAATTATAAATTTTCAGTTTTGAATTGATATTGTGATATATATATATATATATATAGTGAAATTTAATACATACCAAATGATCTTTATATTTTGCTTATCACTTTTATGATTATTCCCATCACCTTGCGAGGTATTTGATACAATACTTCCTATTTTGAAACTCATTATTTGTGGGTTTTATTTTTTGGTTTCCTTACAAGGGCAACATGTAATATAGACAGTACTTGTGGGTTTGTTAAAGTTGGGATTTGTTCCGCAAAATCGGAAGAACATGTATGAGGGCTGACGCTTGCCTAATGTCAGAAGGTTAAGGAAGTTGGTGAGTTGATGACAAGGGAGCCGATGACCAAAGTTTTAGATTAGTGCTCTAAAGGTAATATCGCTTTTAGTACTTTTATACAAACTTTATTTTGATTAATAAAGTGAAAGATAATTTTTATTGATTTGATATTCATATTTATGTATTGATGTCGATCTTAAATCGAGTTAATGAAGTCCATGGTACAAAACATAGTATAAAGGAAATCATAATAAGATCATGATAATGAGATTTCTATCATGTGCAATTATGTTAGTATCTAAATTATCCCTAATCATATGATTAATGAGACAAGATATTGTTAATCTAGATAGACTAACAAATGTTATGCTCCTTAATTTGATCAAGCAGTGAATCTCATAAACTATAAGCATGAGATGTTTAGAGTTAACATGTGGATACTTATTAAAAGCAGGAAGTACATCGGATGACCAGCTGTAAGATTATCATATGGATGCTATCAAATGTCAGTGATTAATCTCATCGTAACAATGGTGCAAATATCCTTAGACTCGAGGTACTCAAGGATATCTTGGATACTGATCTTGTGCTTTGACACTATTATTTGTTGCCTCAAGACAAGGTCACTCATAGGATGGTGATTGGGTACAACCGTTAGTATTCGAAGATAATTGAGTAACCAATAAATGATTTACCACTTTTGATAGAAGGAGATAATACCCACGACCTCTTGTTGGGGTCATTACTCATAAATCTCTGGCCATAGTAGATGTGTCATGAAGAGAGTCTTCAATAATATAAAAAGTAATGAGATTCCCAAAACGAGAACTAATATCACTTGAACTAGATGTGACGTAGTCAATCTAGTGAGAGTTGACATATGACCCATACTTCAAACCAAGTGAGGTATAGAATGGTGAAAGGACAAATTATAAGGTAATCTCCTATGGAAAGGTTCGTAAGTCGGATAATTGACTATCAAAGAGTTCATATGTCAATCCACTTACTTTCCGATAAATTGGCATCATGAAACTATTCATGAATTGATCGAATTAAAAGATAATTCAAGTGGCCGAAAATTGAAAACCTAAAGGGTCACACACTTAGGAGATTGAGGTAATGTTTCGGGATAATATTGCGATATGATTATGGTAAGAAATATTGAAAAGAAATGGACGAAGCAAATGTTGCATGGATGTCTAAGGTGAAGTCACGATTGTGACCAGCTAAGTCACGATCGTGATCTACTAATTTCAGCAACATATATAAGTGATTTCTCGTTACTTAAACATAGAAATTAATAGCTAGGAAGTCCAGAAATGTTCTGGACATTCAAAGAGAGTTAGAGGGAGAATTTCTTTACATATCAAACAAGGATGCTTGATGTTTATAACATGTGATATAATTATCTTCTATCCTTCCTAGTGAACATCTTATTTGTGTATCCATCTTGTTTGGTGCTCAAACCTTCCCTACACACTATATTTCTTCATCTCTTCGTATTTTTTACTGGCTTTTGAAGGTGTTTGGTGATTGCTACAATCCAAACAAGGAAAAGATTCAATAAAAGAGTAGCATTTATAAGGTACATATGTTGTAATTTTATGTTCTTACATTCTGTTTATATATGCACGTGGATTTTGGGTTTACGGGGATATTCTGGGAGTTGGAATTTTGATTCCGAACATTTCTGCTGTCTTGTCATGCACGCGATGCATGATCCCGGGCCTCTACAACACAAAGCCTCGGTGAACGACGATCGTTTCGATCTAAATGAATCATCCAATTCACAAAAGTCAATCTTTGCTGGCTGGGTAAGAAGATAGCAAGTTGCAATTTCTACGAGTAGGTAAGATAGACATGCCTTAGTTGAAAATTCAGACATGCTTTAGTTTATAATTATTTACATAGTTGGATATATTACTATTTTGTATCCCCTTACCAACCTAATTTGCATACCAAAAAATCCTAAAAGCCTTCAGTCTTAGGAGAATTGAGATTGTTAGAAGGAAAATACATAGTTTTGTATATTAAAATTTTTGCATAATCTCAATAACTATGGCTTATGGCAAGGCTTGCATGTGTTAATTGTTGTGTGCTCAAAAGTAAAATTTATGAAAAAGAGATGAAGAAATTGTTAATGCAATTGAGGTGCAATGTGTATACCAAATACTGTCATATCTATCATTAAATGATAATCGTGCTAGTTCTATATCTTCTCAATTCCCCACTCAAGGTACCCATCACCCTCCCTCACTCGTCTCTCTTACAAGTTAAGGACGAGTAAAAGTAGCTGATAAAGCTTCACAGTTTCTTGTCTCTTCCTCTCTCGTTCACCTCCAAACCTCACCCCAGCTGATCATTTAAGTGAAATATAACAGTATTGCTTGGTTATAGAGTTGCATGGACTTGGAGGTAAGACCAACACTTGTCTTTGATATAGCTCATAAAGACTGAAACTTGCCGTGGAACTGAAGAGCTAGATTCTTCAAAAAGCGTAGACATAAGGGTTTTGGTGAAAATGGAATGGGGCGTAGGTTGGTGGGTGATCGTGGGGATTGCCGTGGGATGGTTTTGGTACAGGAAGAAGACGAACAGAGTCGACAAGAAGTGTGGAATTCCAGAGGGTAACTTAGGTTGGCCATTCATAGGAGAAACTCTGGACTTCATTGCTTGCGGTTATACCTCTCGACCTGCCAGTTTCACGGAGAAAAGAAAATTCCTGTAAGTTTTTCTTTCTTCGGCCAGTACTTGGGCTATAGAGTTCCCCAAAAGCTGAACTTTGTATCTTTAATACATGAAACCTTCGGTTTACCTCTTGTCCACTTGGTTTTGAGTATAAGTTACAACCAAACCTTTTTTCTCCCTCAACTTCTAGAACAGTAGAACTTGCACGTCGACCGAGCCTTCTTGGCCGCGACAGTCCTAGTCTTTGTATTATTATGGATTTCCTAGTTTTCAATGCTGATCCTGTCTTCCTTTTTACACTGTGAGTTCTGAAACATGTGGTTAAAAGACCTTGGCGGTATTAGTTGGTGATGGTGGCGGCAGGGCCTCCTTGCTGGTTGATCACTACGAAAAGAGTTATAACTAAATAGAAGTGATATGATTCTGAATCTCGAACAAATGAAGTTGATCTTGATTTCAGGCTCTGAATTCATCAAACACAAGACAAGAACATATCAATTACCTGGTTAAGATGTTTTTCCCTCCAGATGACAAGAATACACGAGTTGTTACACAAATTAATGCATAATTATTGTAATTGACGCCTACCAACTTACGTTTTTAGATGAATGAATGCTTCTCTAAATTTGTCACACGCTCTAATTACTACACCATGTCAACGCACTAATTAACTAGACTGTAGTCAGTCATAGAAAAAGTAGGTTCTTAGTATCCAATTAGGGTAATGAAAATATTCACTTGACTAAAGTTTCTTTTGCAATTATCCTATGGAAAGGAGACGGAGAAGCCTTATTTTCGTATCAAGGTAAATTTACTTGTGACAGTTACAACATCCTGCACCACTCGAGATGATAAAGGTAAAGCCTGGCCTACATTAATTAGACTTTAGAATTGATAGGTGCTTGCATAGGGATAGCTTGTGAAGTCAGTAACCACAGCCCCATTATCTGTCAATCTGCTTCCCAGCTTTTCAATGAAGTGACAATTTCCTTCCCACTCCCTAACTATTCTAGTCTCTTTCCTTAGATCTATCAAAACAAGTCCCCGTAATTTCCCATCACTTTCTTCTTCAGGTACGGAAAGGTGTTCAAAACCAATATACTGGGAACCCCCATCATAGTGTCCACTGATCCTCAAGTGAACAAGGCTGTCTTACAAAACCATGCCAAAAGTTTTGTCCCTGCTTATCCTAAATCCATCAGGGAACTAATGGGAGACCACTCTATCCTCCAAATGAGTGGGAACTTGCATAGGCGTATCCATGGAATAATAGCTCGGTTCTTGAAATCACCAGAACTCAAATCCAGAATCACCAAAGACATTGAGAACAGTGTCAAGAACACATTGGCTTCCTGGCAACACACGAATGATCACCTCATTTACGTCCAGAATGAAGTTAAAAAGGTTGCTTCCGTCTCTGCCACGCTCTAAAACACTAAACATGTTCATTATCAACTACAATGCATGAAGCTCTTGCTTTCTGGGGTTTTGTCGCAGATAACGTTTCAGGTTCTGGTTAAAGTACTGATAAGCATTGGTCCAGGCGAAGATTTGGAATTTCTGAAGACAGAATTCGACGAGTTTATTAAAGGGTTAATCTGTTTACCGATCAAACTCCCTGGAACAAGGTTGTACAAGTCCCTGAAGGTAACATATAAAACTTATTTGTTTAATGCACGATATAATAAAATATATGTATGGTTTGAGTTGTTTGATATTCTGATCGTGCAGGCTAAGCAGAAGATGTTCAAGATGGTGAAGAAGATTGTGGAGGAAAGAAAATGGACAATGGATAAACTATCAATGGAAGACAAGGGAAGCAATAACACGGTCATTGACGTAGTGGACGCACTTTTAAGTGACAATGATGAAGCCAACAAGAGGAATCCCCTACCGTTGGATTTCATCACCGGTAATATCATAGAGATGATGATTCCCGGGCAAGAGACGATGCCAACGGCCATGACCCTAGCTGTCAAGTTCCTCAGTGGCTGCCCCGTCGCTTTAAGCCAGATAAGGGTCGGCATCTATATTTTTCATTATAAATAGACTATCAAATTATATCCATACCTATTCAGTATTCAGCCTTTTGATTTGGTGCGACCAAAATACAGATTGTGTTTAAAGAATCGAGAGAGAATCCTTAACTATAAAATTATAATTCTTAAACATATAAAGTATATATTTTAAGGTCATCTAATATTTTGGTAGGGAGAGAGGGGAGCAGATCACCTGTGCCGTCTATTCTGTACTCCTGTGTCACAAATCATCTCAGCCATCCATTTGATTAGTTTGAATGGTTAGGATACTTTGTGGCACACGATAGAGGGCACCGGCAGAGAGTTGGATCTGTAATCTAGAGAGAAAGATCTCTTTAAGTGAAGTGGGCCACCAGCTTTGTTTATTTTGTACTGTAAAGTGTTTTGACTTCTTTTTTCAGAAGTCTTTTTCGTCAGACACACGTTGGTTAAGGTATGGACCCCACATATATATATATATATATTTGCCGTACGATTTTAGATTGGACGGTTGCCAGGTGAGGACAACCATATTAAATCCCCGCCTGTGAGACAGAAGACCCATCATAGCTTTTCATAATAGTGCCCCTTTTAGAAGGATTTGAGAAATGGGTAATATAAAAAAAGTTGACAAAAACTTTATTTTTTTATTTATTAAAAATTTGGACATTAATGAAATGTACATGTCTTGATGTTTCATTCAATGGTAGACAGGAACGATGTAAACCAACAAAGGTACATTATGGGATAGAGTTACATCGATCAATGTTGAACAAATGCTGAAGCTTTTTCTAGTATTAAAAAGTAAATTTGATTATTCAGTAAATGAATGTTGATGTGATTCTGCTAAAAACAGAACAATTGATCATGATCGTGGAGTTATGAACTGTTAATGCATGATTGCAAGTCCCTGCAAAAAGTCGGCTCTACCCTATTTATGAAATCGATCACTGAGACCGTCAGTGACTTCTCTTCACAATTCTTGATGGGATATATGGTTTGTTTGGTTTTTGGTGATTACATTGTTTGATCTGATTCTATAGAAAGAGAACATGGAACTGAAGAGGCAAAAGACTCGTTCCTGTGACGAGTATAGTTGGACCGACTACATGTCCCTGACATTTACTCAAAATGTAAGTCTCAGTTCTTGAAAGAGAAGATAAAATAGCAAATAGCGAACAGGACATCCGTCTCAATTGTCAGTTCATGTATCAGATTCTTCTTTTCATTGGCATTTGTTTATTTTTGTCACTAGGTGATCAGTGAAACTCTAAGATCGGCAAACATCATAAATGCTGTTTGGAGAAAAGCTGTCAAGGACGTGGAAATTAAAGGTAAAGTTTGTTTCTTTTTCTTAATTGTATGTATGGGCATATCAGGAATTCCTGAAGTTAACAGAAACCATCACCAGGGAATTTGATTCCAGAAGGATGGTGTGTCTTGACGTCATTCACGTCCGTTCACATGAACGAGGAATACTATGAGAACCCATATCAGTTCGATCCATGGAGATGGGAGGTAACAGTTTGTTGGAACTTTTTCTTCTCAAGATCATAGAATAAGGTCTTCTGTCTTATCGTGTCTAGTAAAGGATTCATGAAATTCATTCCTGTACAATACACCATCAAGAAGCTCTTACAATTTTTCTATTTTTCTTGTCCCATAAGTAAAATTATCAAATTTTCATACTGCAGAAAACAGGAGCAGCAGTTGTTAACAATTGCTTTACACCTTTTGGCGGTGGACAAAGGCTGTGTCCCGGTTTAGAACTATCCAGGCTAGAAATCGCCATCTTCCTCCACCATCTTGTCACTAGCTATTGGTAATTGCTCTCTGATATAACGGTCTTTGAACCTAATGATTGGAAATTCTGATGAATGCATTCCGGGGAATGGGTGTTAATATTTGCAGCCTGCACAAGATAAAAACTTCAAGAACGTTGGCTAACTTGGCAATTTTTTTTCCTTTTCTTTTCAGGTGGATAGCTGAGGAAGATGAGATTGTGTACTTTCCTACCGTCAAAATGAAGAGGAAGCTGCCTATAAAAGTCACGACTTGGAGGGACTCTCAGTGATCTCAACTAATTTCAACTAGCAGAAGTTCCTGACTGATGAGCATATCAAAGCTTTAGCTCTGAAGCTCAAAGTTCATAGTAAATCGTAAAGAGGAAAGTCCAAAGTTTGCTTACAGTTTTCTGTTCATTGTTAATGAAATAATAAGCTTGAAGCCTACATCTACGAGAGGGTTACTGAAGAGCAAATGTCTGCTACTGCATGGTTAGTTCCGGTGTCACGATCATTAGCAATGGCTGGTTTTGGGTTAAAAATGTAAATGCAATGCAAGTGGTGGTTGATGGGACTAGCTTGTTTTGTCCACTTTGACCGAACCCTGCCCACAGATTTGGTTGCCTCATCCGATACCAGCAACAACACGTTCGGGCTGTTATTGTGAACAAGATGTACCCTGCTTAACCACCCCACCCCATCAATAATATCAGCTGGTGGAGCCGCTTCACAGCTCTGCTCTGCGTGTGGTGGTCAGTTGACGTGGCATGTAGATGATGGATATCTCAAACTGGAATAATTAACTGGTAAGATTTTTTTTTGATTAAAAAAATGAAAAAAAAGGGTTGAATATAATTGATTTTTTTTTTCGATCTTCGCAAAACGAGTGAACTTATTAGTTGTAATTATTGTTGTTGTATATGTCTCAAACTCCTAAATTAAAGTTCAACGCAATCTTCTCTTTTTGCATTAACCAAAATTTCATCTACTGTACGCTCTGAGCGTCCGGCAACTTGAAACCAATCAACCAAATGAGATAACGAGTGCGTTCGGATGGGTGAGTGTCCGTAGAGTCCGGATCTTCTGTCTAAGTTAATTCTGGCTTATTTTGTCCAATATTCAAATGGCGTTGTGTTGTATTAAAATTCGGCAGGCGAGACTTGTGAGACCCACCCACAAGTGCCGTTTTTAAGCCGTATCCAACGCCAGCTTTGGATTTCTAAAGTCAAATCTACAACAGAAAATAATAAAAGCGTCTCTCTTTTCTTATTATTATCAAGCACGACATTGATAATAAAGAGGAATGTAATGGTATTAAATAATATCATTAATAAATAAGTATTTTATTTATTAATTTATTAATGATAATAATACTACGAAGAAAATTAAGAAATATCAAAATTTATAACAATTAAAATAATAAGAATAATTTAATTACCAACTTTATTTTTAATAATAATATAATGGTGATTAATAATAAGGAATTTAAATTTAGCACAACTTATAATAATTCTTAAAATAATTTCTAAACAATCAAATTATAAGGAAATTATAATTATCATAATTGAAAACAATTAAAATAATAAGAATAGTTAAAGAGACTAAAAGTTATTATAAATTATTATAATATAATTTGTAATAATATTAATTTATAAATTATTACGGATTATAAGGAATTAGCAAAAATATGCATTTTATTTTATTTTATTTTTTTGAACGGTAACGATTGCGCTCAGCGCATATTATTAGAATCCATTGTTAAAACGTCATACAAAAATGAAGGAGGGCAAACCCCTCACTCAAAAACAGACATAGAATTAGCTGCCTTAGCTATTGTATGAGCAACCTGATTCGCTGGTTTCCTAACAAACGCAAAAGAGATAAAAGCTATCTCCTGAAGGAGAGCCTTACAATCATGAATAATCATAGTAAAATATGAAGAACCGCTATGCGTAGATGTCAAAAATTGGGTAACGACCTGACAATCCATTTCCACGCATATTGGGAAAAACGCTAAAGATTTGATCCAGCTCAAAGCTTCCCGAAAGCATAGCGCTTCGCCTACTTGTGGATCTCCCCAACCTGGAAGCGTCATCAATTTACCCGCACAACATTGTCCTTGAGAATTTCGGATAATCATACCAAGACCATAAGAGCCATTCTCCAATAAAGCGCAGCATCCACGTTACATTTAAAGTGGCACGGAGCTGGAGCCACCCAGCAATTTGGAATGCAAGGAGATCGTGATGTGAGGGCATTAGATGCTGCTTTGGCCGTCCTCCATTCTGCCAGCATTGTGCGTGCTCTACTAAGTATAAACCGAGGCGTATGGGTACGAGACTCCCACACTACTTCATTTCGATACATCCACAGGCTCCAAATGAGCATAAAGGTCTCCTCTTGGTTTGGTGATGGATAAGTCTTGACTACACACTCAAGCCAGTCATGGAGAGAGGAAGTATGTTGCCAGCCCACACTCGATAACAGCCACACTGATTGCGCAAATTCACAATTGTAAAGAACATGAAATGTCGTTTCCCCATTCTTCGTACAAATAGGACATATATCATCTTCCAGCATATGTCTACCTCTTAAGGTAGCCCTGCAAGGAAGAATATTACGAACAATGCGCCAAATAAGGATCTGAACTTTACCTAGGACGTGAACCTTCCAGATTTTGTCCCAAGAGAAGCCATCCACTCGGAATTGATCATGTGCCATCTCGGTGCTGAGTCTGTACCCGTCCTTGACTTGGTATTCGCCTTTCCTATTTTTTGTCCATACCCAATCATCCGGAATAGGCGATAAAGCCAACGGAATTTGTAAAATAAGTTCTGCATAGCGTGGACTAAAAGAATGTCGAATCAATGGCTCATTCCATCGGCAATCTATCATAAGATCGGCCACCATATTCAAATTTCTATCTTCCATAAACTCCGTCTGAATAGTAGGATCCCCCTCATCCATTAACCAGGAGTCTCGCCATATATTGATGGTTGCTCCATCCCCCACACGCTTTCGACAACCTTGAATTAAAATGGATCTTGCTTGACATATACTTCGCCAAATCTGACTTGGATTATTGCCTATAGGTGCTGAGAAGAA
>JAOTBA010000205.1:8324497-8336519 GCA_025629845.1 Erythroxylum squamatum
ATTACAACCCTAGTTTTCTCTACTCTCAGCCACTAAAACTCTCTCAAAAGACTAACTTGAGCGTCGGAGGGGCCTGCTGGCAATCAACCCCCGGCGTGCCTTATTTGTTTTGCAGGTATTCAACAGCCGAGGTCACACAGAATCATGGATCCAAGCTGCAATATCCAGCCTCAACAGAATCCGGCTGAACCAATATGTAATTAATGAAATATCAAAATATAAATAATTATCTAATAATAAATATTATAGCAATAATTTAAACTGTTTACTTTTTACGTACAAATACTACTTATAAATATAAGAAAATAAATTTAAGAATCATTAAAATTATATGTATAATTATTAATTAATATATATGTATATATATTTATAAATATGTAAAAGTTTAAAAGTATTATATTATAAACTTAAAAGACTTACTTTGAAAAGTCTAATATATTACTCATGATGCATAAATGTGGAAAATAACTATAACAATTACTAAACTATGTAAAGATAGTATTTGAAATCAA
The DNA here is from genome assembly GCA_025629845.1 of Erythroxylum squamatum. Classification (NCBI taxonomy): domain Eukaryota; kingdom Viridiplantae; phylum Streptophyta; class Magnoliopsida; order Malpighiales; family Erythroxylaceae; genus Erythroxylum; species Erythroxylum squamatum. The sequence goes on from JAOTBA010000205.1 coordinate 8,325,010, forward strand.
TTTCACCTTGTTGGTCCTTGGATGATATACACGAATGGGTAAATTATATGTTTGCCCTATTTGTAAACTAATGAATAAATTGCATATTATGAATGATTATGACAAATTGATATGTGATAATAAAAAAGGAATCATAATAATAATTAAAAGGAGAGTATAAAAAAGGGGAAAATCCATTTATAATAGTTTGGCAAAACAATTTTTAGCCTAGATCCACTTTTTAAAGTTAAGAAAGAAATTTATTATCTTCTTCCTTTAATAGTTGAAGAGTAACTTTTCATACAATATCTTCTTTTCTACGAGTAAACAGGAATCCTTACAATCATTTTGCTTTGCCAAAAGTGAATAATCTTTTTATAAATCATATTTAAGAACAAACGAAACTCTCACAAAGTATATCAAAAGCAATATCCCATTGCAATAATTACACAAAACTCATGTTATTCGTACCAATAAATAAATACTCAATATGTGTTGTATAATACACTGTTGCACTATAGCCTCTTAAAACTCTTAAAAACCCTTTAGGATGTCAAATCTTCTTCTCATAACATATACGTGGCCTATTTATGCAAAATGACCTAAAATAGTAGTTAAAAAATAGTCATTATAATGACTAGCAGGAGTAGCATATGCCACAGTATTCGATTAATATGGTTACAAACTCATGGTACATGTTTTCAAAAGAAACTCTTTTAGTCAATCTAAAACCATAACATTAGTCACCTAATCACTATATTGATCGACCAAACTTTTTGAAGTAAGTTTTTCGAAAATTCTTAAGTTCTTTCAAAGATTAGACACAGAAACTATTTCAAAAGTTCTCCAAAATTTTGTTTACAAATCAAAATGTTTTCATTAAGGATCAAAATGAATTTTCTTTTAATTATGAATGGATTTATACATTATGTCCTACATACAAATGATCATGTAATGCTTAAACCTTTAACTTATTAAATTGTCTATGATAATATTACAAAAGGATTAAAATGATTTGCTTAAGTCTTGATATGCTTGATTTCTCCTAATTCTTGGTTATTCACTTGAATTACATATAAGCTCCAATTTTCTCATTTTCTTCATCTTTTGATAGCTCAATTGATTAAATTATCTCCTTTACTCACTTTATCATTATATTGAGCTTAATCTTTCATATGTTAATTTTCTAATAACAATAAGTATAAAAATATTAGTAGTAATATGTTTTGTTATCATCAAAACTATGGGTTAACCTCACTTGACCAATGATCTCCTTTTCATGAACATTAATTACTAAAAAATCTCAAACTTTATTGAATTTTATAATTATATCTTGGATTTTAAAAAGTGAAGATAAAATGCTCAAACTTTTAATTTTTTATAAAATAGTCTACCATCAGACTTTCTATTAACAATGTTGATATGGCAAGCCACATCTACAGACACATTTTTCACGTAGATGACAAGTAGAATATAAATTCCACATACGAAACTACTTAATAAATATTTAAAGGATTAATTAAAAATTAAGAAAAAACTACTTTACCTTCTTCCATCCTTTATTTGATACATTCCCCTCTCACACGCGTCCCCATTTTTCCTCTATATTTCTTGTGGAGCAATTGCGTGAACCTAGCGAATTAGTGTTTGTTTCTTGTGCTTATCATTATTGTTGTGGAGTAACTTTGTGAACCCAACAAGTCTATCTCTATTCCCATTTTATTGTTAATTATGGAGCAACTTATCAATCAATATATCTCAATTTTAGCCTCTTAAGAGGTATTTATATGAATTAATCATTGTTCTTTTATCCCTTCATTGAAGTTGGAATTCTTATATCTTTTATATTTAGTGCCTAGCAACTGATGATTCAAAATCATTCCTTTGCATTATCATTAAATGATCGATAGTGTTTTATTATTTAGCTCTAACCTTTAATCACTAGTTATTATTGATGACCAATTTGCCTTGCCAATACTAATTACCACTCAATTGAATAGAAATTCTACCTTTTTGTCGTAAAATGGAAGATTGGAACTCCTACCATAGTAATCCCAACTTCTCATTCTCAAGTTCACAGGGACTCTTTAGATTGGAAAAATAATAATCACTTCCTCTAAAGACCATATACAATCTTTTCTATGCATGAATTAAAAAGCCATGAATGGAAATAGAAGTTCCCAATTTTAGCTATCATTTACAAAATAATCATTCATATATAAAAAAGTTACAAATGGACAATGGGATCCAACATTTTGGTTATAGACTAAAGTTACATTAACGATAATAAGAACATATGTTGCTTTGAAAAGAAAATGCTAGATGAGTCAAATGAACTAAAGCTAGGTTATTAGTTTTTAAAGTCATAAATAGTGACAAAGTGAGCAACATGTTACCTCTATGAAACAATCCTTTAAATATAACCATTCTTCCAAACATAGACTATAACATGAAAGTTCCATTCCTATAATAAGGAATAAGTAAGAGCAGTTTATATTATGTTCACTCTTCTATCATTTCTTTCATCAGGCGAAATTTATAGCAGCTCTTTCAAACAACTTGGAACTTCCAAACACATTGCTAGTAAATAAAACACTATAAAATAAGCAAAGAGAATGTTTAAACCAAATTTGCAAAACACAACATCATGTTACTACTATTATGATCTATGTGTATTGACGTCTACTAAATCAAAAACCTAAAGTACAGAAAGAGGATATGGATAATTATGTTTATGAAGTGAATATGGTTGAAAGCATTTATTATAACTTTAGTGAAAAACAAAAGGCATAACATAACTTTATTTGATGTGTGTTTATATTGTTAAAAGCATACCTTATCAATTGTTTATTGTTTTGGTCCTACCCTTTGTACCTATTTAGTTTTATTTGTTATTTAATTTTATTTGTTATTGTTACAATTTCATTTTCAATTAGAAGGATTGATTCTTTCATTTTTGTACTATTATAAAAGAAGTTGATGTAGCTATCACTACTTTAATATGTTTTTTTGAAAGCTAATGCTACGGTTATTTGTAATGTAGATGTTGGTAAATTTTAAAGTTCATTATGGTAGGATGTCAAAAAGAAATGACAACAGCAAATGTATTGAGGGCAATATTAAAAGAAAAAGGATATGGGTCTTGATAAACTTAGCATATTAGTTTTAAAATGAGTGATAGAAGATAAAGGACATATAGTAGTATCTATGTTTTACAAATTTCTTGAAGAGTTGATGAGATGCTTAAAAGAGTTAAACTTACACCATGATAAAGACATATTGGTAATGCTTAACCGCACGCAAGAATTGAATGACCATAATTTTAAAGTCTATTACAAGCATGGTTATAAGAATCTTTCTATAGATGGTGAAAAATATCATTCTAATATTGAAAATTGCTTTAAAACTCATATATTATAGAGTATGAATATAAATGACAAAGAATTGTTCCATGTTCAAGTGGAAAAAGACGATGAATATTTCCCTGTAATGCGGCTGAGTAAATCTGAAGATTATTCAGTTGAATAAGAGATATATATAATTGATGACAAAGAATATGTTACTATAAGAACAAATAAAAAGAAATGTGTTAAGAATGTACACGGTAGATTTAAATTTGACAATATTGTAAATGAAATTGGAAGCAGTGGAAAAGATTGCAATGAAGAGGTTATTTATTCAAAAAATTCATAAAGACAAAAAGGGAGTCGATATGGTTAGTGTAGTGAACATGAGGATAGTGATGTTGAAGTTTATATTATCAGTTTGTAAGGATGATGGATAGTGCTAAGCATCTATCATGAGGAATAAAGATATTGTGTTTAATCCGAAGATGGATATAGAGGATTTTTAGTTTGAAATTAGCATGAGTTTTAGGAATAAGATGTAATTTAGGAAGCAACTAAAAACTATACAATTACAAACATATATGATGTTTTAATATCGATATCTAGCATGAGAATGGAGGCTATTTGTGAGCCTCAAATGTCCATTTAGGGTATAAGCTAATTAGATTGGAAATGAAAAAATATTTACTATTAAGATATTAGAAAACAAGCATAGTTGCAGAAAAGTACAAAGAAACGAGCAAGCTAGCTAGAACTAGGATAGCAAACTAATTCTTAAACAAGTTTAGGAGAAACTTAAATTAGAAAATTAATAAGATGATGAATGATCTTCAAAGAAAGTATGCATTACAAGTGACTAAATCCTAATGTTATAGGGGAAAATGTGCAGCTATTGTGATGCTAGGAGAATGTTTGGAAATTCATTATGTGAAATTATGGTCTTATAAATAAGAGTTACAATGAGTTAACAAAGATGGACAATTCACTATTCAAATTGAACTTGATGAAAAGTTTTGTCAACCAATATTTATGTGGATGGATTAAAGAATTTCTTCCTAGAAGTTGAGTAGAGAAAACTTGCTCGAATGTTTATGCAAATTTGTCTAGTCTTTATAAAGGCCACACATATATGAGTTTATTTTGGCAAGCAACAAATTGCACTACAAAAGTGGACTTTTGATGAGATAATGAAGCAATTGAAGTGTATTTCAAAGAATGCATATGATGATTTTAAAGTTAGGAAATCAGAGACTTTTATCAAGGAATTTGTGAGCACAAGACAAAGATTGAAATAGTTCACATATCAGTGACATTTGATGGATTCATTTATGAAGCCCATATAAAAAGCTTGATCAAGATATCCAAGTTACCTTAATGACACGGATTCATAAAAAAAAGATATGATGCTCAAGTCCACTGATGATACATGCCAAAGAGTAAGGAAAAAAAAATAGAGGTCACACAATAAGAAGCAAGACATTGTATCACTAAAAATAATGCAAATTTGAAATTCACAGTCACACTTTTTGTAGACAAGTTCACTGTTGATTTACAAGTATGAACTTGTTGACATAGAATTTGGAATATAATAGGAATCTTAAGTAAACATACAATGGCTTGTATATTATATTAAAGGAGGATATCAATGCTTATATGAGCTGATACTATAAGCATGAATGTTATTTAAAGAGATATCAGTATATTATGAAACCCATTAACAGTCCAAAATTTTGGTTGAAAACTAAAAACTTGTAACTTATATTACCTCTTTTAATTAGGAAGATGCTTGGAAGACCTAAAAAGGCTATAAAAAGAGATAATGTTAAAGAATCACGAAATCTGAAAAAATTAAGCAAGGTAAGAGTAGCTATAAGATGCCATCATTGCTATAAAGTTGGTCATAATATAAGCGAATGCAAAAATAAAGATTAACCTTCAAAGCAACCTACAATTGTTAAGGTAATTATAAGTTTCTTTTTGTTTGCCTTCTTTTCAAATGTAACTTAAATGTTGAATTTTTCATCACAAAGTGTACATGTATAATGCAATAAAAAAAAGGAAGGCCACTAAAAAATTAAGTCCTTTCATCTAATATTGGCAGCTATCTAATTAGAAGATCCAAATAATTAGGATCTACAAGGTCAAATACCACATCGTCAACCTCAAAAAGGGACAAGAGAGTGGTTAGTAAATTTTCACATTTAATTTCAAGTAATTTGCATCAAATATTTAACAACATTTTTATTGTTGTTTCTACAAACAATTAGAAGATATGGGAAAACATTTGGAGAAGTTAGTAGGAACACTTATTTTACAGTTTGTCACTTAAATACATTTTCATATTGGTTATGTGTAATTATATCGTAAATGATAACATTATGCTTTTTGTTTTCAATGTTTCATAGATATGTGGAAGTTAATTTCAAGTACTTAAATCTTTAAGGAACAATGAAAATATAACTTAAGCTTTTCAAGATTCAACTGCCAATATAACTCAAACCATGAGAAGGATCAAATTAAGGGTAAGAAGATTAACTCCAAAGAAAATATCAAATTATTGATAATGAATATACTATATATTGAACCATTTGTTGGTAAATTTGGGTCCTGTATTTGTTATGATTTGGTTGAGAATTTGAACATTGTGTTTGTTATGATTTGGTTGAGAATTTAGACATTGTGTTTATTATGATTTGCTTGAAAATTTGGACATTATATTTGTTATGTTTTGATTGAGAATTTGGACATGTTTCTTATAATTTGGATGACAATTTGGACATTATATTTGTTATGTTTTGAATGAGAACTTAGACATTGTATTTGTTATGCTTTGGATTCTTACATTATATTTTTTTATGTGTGCTTTTTTCACGTGAACACCATGGAACAAAGAGAATTGAGTGTTACACCCATTATCAATTATATTTAGCATCTAAAAGAAGGAATAGAAACCTAGGAATTAATGAAAGGACAACTTATAGTCTTATGGTATATACACATTTTTGGAAAGTGTGTATAAGTGTAGGGTTAAAGTATAATACATGCCACTTGCCTTGTAAAAAAGATTGCATCTTATTCTTTTTCTTATATTACATGTACAAACAAACTAAAAGTTCCTTTCTCTTTCATATTCTCAACATACTTGCATAATTCATGTTCTTAATACATATCATATGCATGCTATTATCACACATGCATTTGATAATAAAGAAATAACTACTATATTATTGACATATTTTAGGAGAAGAGAGTCACATGAATTAGAAACTTCGTCTTCATAGAAATTTAATAGATTGCATATAGTATAATGATATTCCTTATTTGTAATAATTTAAATACAAATTCAGCTAACACAACTCCAAAAACTTATGGATATTTGAAAACATGTAAATATTGTAACTAAGTACATTAGACGCCTAAAAAACATAGTCATATAAAACCTATAAAAATAAAAATAAATGCAAATATTATAATTATTTCAAATTTGTAACATTTAAATGAATTAATATATACACTCACCTTTTATGGGCAACAATGAATTTTGTGGAAAATAATCTTTCCTCAATGCATAGAAGATGTTTGACATAATTTTTAAATAATAACAAACTAGCTACCTACAAAACACCTATATTTTGAATGTTCATTAAAGATTTATATAGTAACGACATCGTTAAAACTATAATTGAAATACTTACTTTTGCATTAATACACTGATAAAAATATTAATTAATATTAGACTTAGCATTTGATATTCGTAACTTCATTTTATTTTTACAATTGGGGCAATCATTATTGGGAATTTGAAATATAAATATGGATCACGATATAAATAAAAGTACAATCAATATACCATATATAGTAACAATAGAAAAACTAATATTATTTTACTATTGAGCATTGTGAGTTCTCTCGACAAAATTGAGAATTTATCCTTTCACCTTATGTTGAATTGTCAAAACAGAAATAAATAGTACTCCTAAATTCGTTATTGATACTTCAACACTTTTCCCATGTAAAGTACATAATAAGAGCATAGTCAATAAAAACAACATGTAATTTATTTCCACCAATATTTATTTTAATTATGTTACAATATCATTGTAAGAATATATTAGTCAATAGAAGTTAAGAGTCGTAAATGAAAAAATAGTTAAACCCTTGTTGGCTTTGGATAACCTAGTATATTATATGACATATGAATCATTATGCCATAATCACATTACTCGGATCTAAAATACTATCAATATGTCTCAATAACCTACATAAAAACAAATTGAATCAGAATTTATGATTTCAATAGCTAATAAAAAATGCAAAACCTATTATCTAGATCTCATAGAGTCCCATTATAACTCATTAATCACATTACCCAAAACTTATAAAGTCCTAAAACCCAACCTTGAGTATTCTCTTCTTTTCTAACTTACGTGTAATCCACTTCTATTTCCAATCAATTATAATAAGTAATTTAATATATAAATTGTAGTTGATAAATTATGTATCATTAACTTATTGTTGGCTTAATTTTGTAAGCATAAAATGCAACATCGCCTCACAGTAAACTTTTTTCTCTGGTTAGAAAAGCTTGGTGGATCAATATGCAGATAAGTCTAATTATCTTCTCATCAGTAAACTAAGAACAAAAAAACACAAAAAAAAACTTAGCAATGTTCATAGTACGGAGAAGTAACAAAAGTTATAAATGGGACCCCCATCGTCCTGCTTATAAAATAGGAGATAACAACAACAAATTGATAAAAGAAAACCTTCATCAATCTAGTGCTATTGGAAGGTAAGTAATGTTTTGACAGTTTAGAAGGAAAAGTCGATGAAAGAAAAGTAAATTTCTTAGATTTAGTAATAAACAAGATCAAAAGAATTCATTAAAATTTTGATAAGCATTTTTTCACTTGTAACATAAATATGAATAAAATAATTTGTTGCTGTGAACATTCTAATCTTGATTATAGGAAGAATCCTACTTTGTATAGGCATTGAATTCAATAACCAAGCAAGGTCAATATATCCAAAATTTATAGTTTCTAGCATGAGTCTTAATTTTGCAATCTTATCTTAATTGTACTTCTACCGATAGTCTCATTGTATTTGTCATAAATGGTTCCAACAAAAATCCAAGAAGCAATTAATCAAAATTTTAAACTAACAATATGTTTAAAAATCTTGTCACTAACCTGATAAATAATGGAACTGATAAGATGCATCCATGGATTGGAGATTGTCACTCGATTTAGCTACTATGCCTGCAACTTTAATGTTTATTGGTGGTGCTTTCCTTCCTTAGATTAGGGATGGCAATTTTTGGCCCATGGGCCTAAATTTAGTTATTTTTAATGAGTCAACTCATGGGCCAGGCCCAAGCCCAGACTAACTCGAGACCTAATTATTCTAAGCAAAGCAACATCGTTTTATTTAGAAGAGTTGGACGTCAGGTAAGCTTGGGCCTGGCAGCCCAGAACTTAATCTAATTAAAAAAATAAATTGTTCTATATTTTTAATTAAAAAATTATTTTAAAAAACTTGGCGGGGGCTGGCCCATAGGCCAACCTATTGCCTTCCTTGCCTTAGATGCCTAGCAACCTTGTAGAATAAGGAAGACTAAAAGAAGGTAGATATGTGATAAAAAAAGTAAGAGGTACAAAAAAAATGAGGTGAGAAAGAAACAGGAGAAAACTTAAGCAGATATGGGAGAACTGAGAAAAGAAAGCTTAGGCAGATGCACTAGAGATAAAGAGAAAAAAGTTGGGTAGGAAAAGTAACATAGTAGAATTTTTTAAAATAATTACTTTAATAAATAATTTGTTTATGTGGAATTTATATCCAACCTATTATCTAAATGAAATATATATTAGCTAATGTGGCTTGTCAGGTCATCACTATTAAAAGAAAGTCTGATGACAAGTTATTTTATGAAAAATTAAAAGTTTGAACATTTTATTGCCATTTTTTAAAGTTCACAATATAATTGCAAAATTCAGTAAAGTTTGAAATTTTTTTAGTTATAAATATTTTTTATGATGACCAAAATTTTAATGATATTGGAGAAAATAAATGACATCAAATAAGACTCTCTACACTAAAGTAATATTTAATGCTTATTCCCCCTTAATTCATGCATCATAAAATAATCAAGTTCTAATGTTACTCCTCCCTTCCTGTTCTTTAACATTAAAAAAAAGTATATGATATATAGAGCTATAAACAATAAAAGGAAAAAGAATAACTACTTTTCTTTCCCTTTTTTTTCTTCAAAAACTCTATCAATGGACAAAGAGTAAATGCAAAGTATTTATAAAATTAAAGAGAAATTCTTTAACTTTTACTGATTCCAAAGATTAATTTGTTTTTCTCCCTTAGGTGCATGTAACAATGCTCCTCCTTAAATATACATATTAAGCATGCTCCTCCATAAATATACATATTAAGTAAAATATTCTTAAATAGTGTACCATGAAAGTATGCAGACTTTTCTCTACATACTAAATAAATGCATACTATGTTAGCGGGTAGAGGAAAGCCTTGGACACCTGTTCTTCCAATGTGAGTTTGCAAATCCTAGCTGAATAATGATTCTACATAAATGTTATGCGATGAATGTACCTCATAGTTGGACCTCTCTTATTTCTTGGTGTGATCATTTTATGATGCATGATGACCTTTCCCGTTTGAGCTTTTGCATAGCACTTTCCTTGCTTGTTAAAGCTATTTGGGATAAGAGGAACCTCTGCATATTTCAGGATAGAAGCACTACTCAAGCACAGTTCCAGAATAATCTATACTTGCAAATTAGATGATACATTAGCTTACACAAACTCACTTCTCCCAGATATGCATATTGGAATAGAATGTGGAATTTCTAGACCTACTTAAACCTTGTCATTAACTCTCTTCATATTGTCTTTTAATTTTTTTTGTAACACCTCTATAATGCTTTCTATAGCTTGTGTAAACATTTGATTGCCTTTAAGGCTTAATTCATTACATTTTCTTAAAAAAAAAGAAAGTGGTTACCTCCTTTTATATACCATCAATTGTTGCATCCTTTTCTTCCTGAGTTCAAAAATCTTTTGACACTAACCTCCTTACATGAATCATGTGAAGGATTTTGGTGATTTTTTTTGAAATCAATTGTTAGAGATATCACTATTGTTCTTCATTTGATATAAATAAAGGTAGTACTAATTATTTTGTTCATTTGATATTACTACAAGACAAAGATATTAATATAAGATACTCATACGAACTTAAGTTCTTATGGATTAGTGTTTAAATCTTTTCAATCCATATCTTTTTAGATTTATTTAACATGCATTATTTCAAAGAGTAATTTTTATGGATATATTATAATTACCATAAAAGTTATTTATCATATGAGATTATTAGAAAGCATATGAATTATATGAATGTGACCATCCATATCTTTTTAGATTTATTTAACAAGCATTGTTTCAAAGAGTAATTTTTATGGATATTTCATAATTACCATAAAATTTATATATCATATAAGATGATTAGAAAGTATATGAATTATATGAATGTGACCTATAAGAATGTGAGATATATGTATTTTTAGGTCTTTATAGATGATGACGATGATATAATGACCTCTTTTGCAAATGTGGGAGATTAAAATCTCTCCTTGTATAATGAAATTTTTTTAAATATGAATTGGCAATTACATGCTTCTTTGATAGAAATACATCCTATGTTTAATGAATATGTATCATGCATTTAGCTTATAATAAGGCCTATAATGATTATAAGATTTTTTATGCTATTTTAGTGATATAGAGGCATATATGAATGAGAAGGTTATTGTATTTTTTTTTGAGATAACCCTGAATAAAAATTGTGCCTACTTTTATCTAAATGTTATACCCTCTAGGTTTAAAACATGACCTATATATGAATGTGTGAAATTTTCCTTCTACTTGGTACTTAAGAGAATGATAAATCAACAAATGATTTTTGTATTTTATATGATGCAATGTGTTCATTTGATAATTTAGATATAGGCTCATCATGTAAATATTTAGGTCTCATAAACATAATCTGAAGTTAATCACAAGTTAGTACAATGATAATCAATACACAAGAAGGGGGGTTGAATTGTGTAACCTTTTTCGTTTTACCCTTCTTCAAAACAACACTTGTTTAATTCAGATT
>JAOTBA010000205.1:8380038-8401157 GCA_025629845.1 Erythroxylum squamatum
AGTCGGTCGTGTTATTAGGCGTGAAGATCTTTCACGGGTAGTTAGGTTGTGGGTCGGTTACATAGATTGGGTCTTACAGGGTAGATTAATCTTGTGTAATTTTTGTGAACTACAGTGAAAGAATTTAATCTGGGTGAGGGGACGTAGGCAAAGTGTGCCGAACTGCGTTACCAAACGTCGGTGTCTTCTCTATTTTGCAGCTATGATTTTATTTACTTGCGTGAAAATAAATTTGAGGATAGTCTACGAATTGATTAACGATTTAATTATTTCATCCTTCAATCTTTAACTCCATTTTTCAGTTCTAATCACAGAAGTAGCTTCAACTAAAAGGAAATGAAGGGCCAACCTGGACCTGCCATAGCTGTACAATCCAGTTTTATATTCGTTCAAGTTTGATAAAGCTCCTTTCCAGTCTAAGTACAGCATTAGCCTGGTTTCAACCGAATCAGGGGCCAACCATGACTGCACAAGCACAATCATGCTAGTAGTTTTGAGTGATTTATAAACCCAATTTGAGTGCAAATGCAGTTTATATTCATTTATGCACTGGTTTGATGAACATGATGTGATAAAGCTTCAATTTTAACCTCCAAATCAAGTCTAATAACGGAATCAGCTAGGTCCTCGCTGAAGGGTAACTAATCAAGGGCCACTCTGGATCTGCGATGGCTGTGCCCTTCTGTGCAAACACAATCTTCTAGCAGTTGTAAGTGATCACCGATCAATCACATTTCTGATTTAAGTACAGTTATTACTTTATGTTCATGTCTGCAGTTGCAGTTTGATAATATGGTTGAAAACGCAATAGGCATATGTCATTTTATTCGAGGAAATTAACATAAACAATCCCGAAATCTGCGGAGTGTGGCAGTGGGTGACCAAAGTGGTCAGAGTTCAAGGGAACGCGACCATGATCACACTGTCTTAGGGTTCCCCACGCCTTTGCTCCGCACTTCACGCCATCGAAGCCTACAAAGCGAAAGAAGCCGTTTAATCTCGCCTACAATATCCTCCAGCTCCGTTAGACCTTTCTGCAATAAAATTGGTTAATTTTGTCAACGTACTATATTAAGAATGAACGGATTCTTTCAGCTAAATTACTTTACGACCACTTCAACAACATAATGATAGTGACCACTGGTCAGATGGGTCTCCATTTAATTAATGGATTTGTGAATAAAGCAAAAGAAAGTGATAATTAGTGAGTAGGATGGGTATCCGTTATTACAGCACTTTAAGGAGCAGAGATTGATGAGCAGCGCCTGACAAATGTCTTCACTTTTCTCATTAATTGAAGGAGTTCATCAGCAAGTTTTGATGGGATAGACACCAACTTAGTTCCCATGTAATGATGCTTCAGTTTTTACCTTTTTGCTTTGGACGAATATGCTTCAGTTTTTACCGTTAAGAATTATTCCAACCTAGATTCTTCCATTATAATTTTTTGCAGACTGCGTTAGATTAGAAAAGTTGGCCAAAAGATTTGCATGGATTTTCCATTCAACACTTAAGAGAAAGTGGACATAAGATGGTGAAGTAGGTATGAGCACCCATACCCATTACTTTGCCTTTTGTACCCATATTCGTTAAAAGTATCAATCTGTGTTCTTCTTTAACACCAACCAGGAAGCTAACAGAGCCACCAGGATCAAGCGATGAATCGGCAAGAATTGTTTGTAGCTACACATTAATGTGACAGATAGTAGGGTTCTCGGGAGATGTAATGGAAGAACAGATTTGAGACAGGCAAAGTTGGTATTGAATCGTGTCATTCATAGAAGCAAGAATTGTGACAGATAAGATACATACTGAGAGAATGGGGTTTCATCACGTAAAAGCAGCAAATTAGGCATTTGTCTTTACCTTGTTCTTTTCCCCTTTTTTTTCCCGCAAAATATTTTAAGAGGGTCTTAATTATGAGAAGACATTTTTAAGCCATTCACGCACAGACTAATCCTCACTCAAACCAAGTAGATCCTTTATGGGAGGCAAAACTCTGACCCCAAGTTTTAAACGGCTGCATATATGAGGACGGTTCAAACCCACAACCTCACTTAAACCAGGAGAACCCCTTATCAACTCACCTGGACCTTGGGATTACCTGTTTTTTTCCTTTTGTTCCGGTGATGCCTCTAGTCAGCTTCCATTATTACTGGTCAAACCCTTTCAATGTCTCGCCATTGACAGTCTGTGAATTATATTAAACAACAGTGAGAAAGTAACAATTTTTATTTCTGTTTTTTCATTACATCAAAAACTCTCTTCTTTCATGGGATTGTAGAAGGGCTTTTTTGACGTTGAGAGTTGGGCCACAGGTACTGAAAATGGCCGAAGAATTTCACTTTACCTTTAATAGTAGATTCTGTTAACGCGTGTGTTCAACTGTTCCCTATTATCAGTTAAAATAAGTGTACAAAAGCTTCTTAGATTGTTGTTTTGTAAGGCATTTCTTAGTCATGGGATTGTAGAAGGGCTTTAGTAGCTTACAGCCACGCAGTGGAGACTCTTGCCACTTGTGAACTGTGTCAGGTTAATAGCTGTGTGGAGTTAATATATATATATATGCTCTGCCAAGCTCAGAGGCTGAAACCTGTGAGTGTGGAGTCCAAGGCAGTAATGGACCTTGTTTCTGCTCCACAGTAGACCAAGTAGACCACAACCACAAAACCCCTTTTCTCTCTTTCTGACTATCTGTTCATTCTTTGCCTTCATACAGAACCTTTTGTGAGCTAAGTGAAAGGAAGAATGGGAACTAACACCGTTTCCAAGTTGGTAGCATTGCTATGCTTGGTTTTGTGCTTAGGTTCTCAGCTGATTCAGTGTAATGTAACCTACGATAGGAAGGCAATTTTGATTAATGGTCAAAGAAGACTCCTCTTCTCTGGTTCCATTCATTACCCAAGGAGCACTCCTGATGTACTTTACCCTCTTCCATTTCTTTCTGTTCTATATCTTTTCCTTTGAGTACCACTTTATTTGTTTATGATGCTTGTTAGTCGCTTCCACTTGTTTTTTTTTTTTTGTGTTGTGACGAATTTCTTGAGGAATCTGGGTTTCGGCAGATGTGGGAAGATCTTATACAGAAGGCAAAAGATGGAGGCATTGATGTGATTGAGACCTATGTTTTCTGGAATGTGCATGAGCCTACACCTGGAAATGTACATAATTAGTATACACATTCCGATTTCTTTTCAGTAGTCAGTATTTCCTTCTGGGTTTCTGCTGTTCTTCAGTGTTAATTTGCATTCTTTTACTGGTTATAGTACAACTTCGAAGGAAGATATGATCTAGTAAGATTCCTAAAGACAACACAAAAAGCAGGCCTCTATGCCCATATCCGCATCGGACCTTATGTCTGTGGAGAGTGGAATTTCGGGTACCTAACATTCTTCCTCTCTGAATCCCTTTTTTTTATTTTTTATTTTGTATTTACAGTAAGCCGGTTCTTTGCCTGTAAGCCGGTTCTTTACCCCCATAGTCTTTTTTTCGCCCTACTTTAGGTGTAGTTGCTGATATGTGTGAGTAAAACTTTACTTACGTCCTTTCCAATACACTGCATGTTGTTTGCAGAGGATTTCCTGTTTGGCTGAAGTATGTACCAGGAATAAGTTTTCGAACAGACAATGAGCCTTTCAAGGTTTTCCCTTTGTCTTAGATCTTGGTGTTTAAGTATGTAACAAATTGACAGCAGAAACAATTCGGAATTGGTGAAATCTTGGATTCTTTAATTTATAATATGCTTGTAATAAGGAGTCTTGAATGTGGCAGAGGGCAATGCAAGGATTCACTGAGAAGATTGTGGGATTGATGAAGAGTCATAATTTGTTTGAGTCCCAGGGTGGGCCCATTATACTATCTCAAGTACGAACTTGTTCAATTCTTTTGCTCTTACAGATTCAAGTCTTCTGCAGTTCTGAGATGTGAATTCATGTGGCTGACTCTTTTTGTCCTTTTTCAATGCTAACGTAACTCAGATGACCCGTGACTAATGCATAAACAAGAGAAGAATTTATCAGTTAACTTATTCCCGTTACTTTGATAAGAGCTAAGAGTAATCAATAGGTTTCCTTGTCTTGCCTCATGTATTTCTGTCCAGATTGAGAATGAGTACGGCCAACAGAGCAAGCTATTTGGTTCTGCCGGTCATAATTATATGACATGGGCGGCAAATATGGCTGTTCAAACAGGAACTGGAGTCCCCTGGGTGATGTGCAAGGAAGAAGATGCCCCAGATCCAGTGGTAAGCAGTCCATTCTTGGCCAACAAAAGTTTGTGTGTTTCATTCTTACTGCGCTTCTCTTGTATAGTGATGATATACAATTCAATGACTTTCTCATCTCCAATGGTAGATAAATACATGCAATGGGTTTTACTGTGACTCATTTTCTCCCAACAAACCTTACAAGCCAACTATTTGGACAGAAGCTTGGAGTGGATGGTAAGGATATTCGTATTGTTGTTTGAATCAAACTGATTGATTAACTACAAATTTAACTTTCATAATGTATTGAACTTGTTTATCAAATTGTGAAGGTTCACGGAGTTTGGTGGTCCAATTCATAAGCGTCCTGTCCAAGATTTGGCATTTGCAGTTGCTCGATTCATACAGAAAGGAGGATCCTTTGTTAACTACTACATGGTCTGTTTTTACCTGTAATTTTATCTGTCACTGGATTGAAATTGACCTTAAATTCTCTTTTACTAATAGTGGTTTCCAATATTCAAAACAGTACCATGGAGGGACTAACTTTGGTCGCAGCGCTGGAGGCCCTTTCATCACTACCAGCTATGACTATGATGCTCCACTGGATGAATATGGTAAGGATGAGTTGCATGTGTTTACCTTCAACAAGTCTATGAAAAAATATTCCATGATTAGGGTCTGAACTGCCATGTGATAAAATAAGGACAATACGGCTACGTTCATCTAAATACATTTGGAACACTAAACTATAATATATATTGATTTGTCTGGAAAAAAAAAACTCCAAGGATGGACCATTAGTCAGTCTTATGGAAATCTACCTAATTTCTTTGAATTCACAACTAGATTTTTGTTGTGTACAAAAATCCAAAAGCTCACGATTTAATAAGTAGTCTCTAACATGAAGTGCAACTGGAAAAGCATCTAACTGCTTTGACTTCTTTCAATTGACAGGTTTGATCAGGCAACCGAAGTATGGACATCTAAAGGAGCTCCATAGATCCATTAAGATGTGTGAGCAAGCTTTAACTTCAACTGATCCTATTGTGACTCAACTGGGGACCTATCAGCAGGTATTATCCTCTCTCTGAAAACATCTTGTTTCAGGAAATTTTATTCTGGATTAGAGATATTGACCCAAAATTTGGATCTTTTAGGCTCATGTATACTCCACAGAATCAGGAGATTGTGCTGCTTTTCTTGCAAACTACGATACACAATCTGCTGGGAGAGTGCTTTTCAATAATATGCACTATAATTTGCCTCCTTGGTCCATCAGCATCCTTCCTGATTGCAGGAATGTGGTCTTTAACACTGCAAAGGTATTTTTCTACATCTTCACTCCCAAATCAGAGCTATGCACCGTTAAGAGAGAGAGAGAGACAAGGGAGTAGGGGGATGGTGGGAGCTGTAAGGGAAGAAACTCTTTTTCCACATCATGAATCCATTCAAAAGAAAATACAACTTATACTCGTATTCATAGGTTGGAGTTCAAACGTCACAAATGGAAATGTTGCCAACGAGTACTGAAATGCTTTCATGGGAGAGCTATGATGAGGATATTTCTGCACTTGATGACAGCTCAACTTTCACAGTCCCTGGTCTTTTGGAGCAGATAAATGTCACAAGGGATACTAGTGACTACTTGTGGTACATAAGTAGGTGAGAGTGTTCAAAACAATATCTGGGATCCTCCACTTTATGTTGTCCCTGTGGCATGGCATGTTATGTCTTTCTTCATCTCTTTCTATTCTTCTTCACCGTCAACTTGCCAAAGAAACAGTTGAATACTTCTAATTGTTGCTATACTTGATTTTTAAAGAGCAAAAGAGGAATCTCACTATAATACTAATCTGCTTCCTGCCAACTGAACAACAGTGTTGATATTGCTGCATCTGAATCCTTTCTGCGTGGAGGGGAACTTCCCACTCTCATTGTCCAGTCATCAGGCCATGCTGTGCATGTTTTCATTAATGGACAGCTTTCAGGTACATGGATGAGTTACATGCTTCATATTTTCCATTTGCGTTGAATTATGAAAACTAAGATTTATATGCCTTGTATTAGGTTCTGCCTTTGGGACAAGACAAAATAGAAGGTTTACTTATACTGGGAAGGTCAATTTACGTGCTGGAGAAAACCAAATTGCATTGCTAAGCGTTGCTGTTGGATTGCCAGTTAGTTTCTTTTGTCCCCCTTTAGAGGATTTACTAGATTTATCACTTGAAATGTTTATAATAGTGATAAGAATTCTGCACAACTCATGTGGCTGCTAGTTGAATCATTACTTGAAATCTTAAAAAGTTCTGATAAGTGATTAGTGCTTAAGACAAGTTATCTGCACTTATTATAGCTTAAGACAAACTGTCAGCACTTATTATCAGGTCCTTTCTTTTATCAGGGGAAATGACACACACTTACCTGAAAAATCCTTAAGAGGCATAACTTACATCGGAAAGGAAAGGAAGAAACTAAAAGAAAGCTCTTTTAACATCAAATAGTAGCTTCTATGGTTTAGGCTGGTACATAGAGTCTAAATATGGCTTGCCATGTTAGTGGTTGACCATGTACGGTAGCCCGGTCAAGAAAACTAGAGTATGTTGTGACTACGTATGTATTTAATTTCTCAAACTTATGTTTCTTTCTTGATATTGAAGAATGTTGGTGGACACTATGAGACGTGGAATACAGGAATCCAAGGTCCAGTTGCGCTGCATGGACTCGACCAGGGAAAATGGGACTTGTCCTGGCAAAAGTGGACCTATCAGGTTGTGCACGTTGACCACTTTCTCAACTTGTTAGCTCAAAGGTTCAATCACTAATTTTTGTTATCAAACAGGTGGGTCTTAAAGGAGAAGCCATGAATCTTGTTTCCCCAAACAGTGTTTCTTCTGTTCAGTGGATGCAGGCATCCTTAATTGCACAGAGGCAACAGCCATTGACATGGCATAAGGTAGTAAATTTGGGAGACTGCACTTAACATTAGTTCAGAAAAAGAATCACTGGTGTCTCAATCAAACTTAATGGAACTTTTCAGGCCTATTTCAATGCCCCTGAAGGAGATGAGCCATTGGCTTTGGATATGGAAGGCATGGGAAAGGGTCAGATATGGATAAATGGCCAGAGCATAGGAAGATACTGGACTGCATATGCTTATGGCAATTGCAATGGATGTAGTTACGTGGGCGCATTCCGTCCTCCTAAATGTCAGCTTGGTTGTGGCCAACCAACCCAACGATGGTAAATATTTCAAAGATAGACATATACATTAAGATAATTCATTCAAAGTTGTTTTCGAAATCTTGTCTATTATGTCAATAAGAAAATTTTGCTTTCAGGTATCATGTTCCTCGATCTTGGCTGAAGCCAACACAAAATCTGTTAGTAGTTTTTGAGGAACTTGGAGGGAATCCCTCGAGAATTTCTCTTGTCAAGAGATCAGTGAGCAGTGTTTGTGCTGAGGTCTCAGAGTTCCATCCAACGATAAAGAATTGGCAAATTGAAAGCTATGGAAAAGCTGAAGAGTTCCAGTGTCCTAAGATCCACCTCCGGTGTAGTCCAGGGCAGTCAATTTCTTCAATTAAATTTGCAAGCTTTGGAACTCCTTTGGGAACTTGTGGGAGCTATCAGCAAGGCCCTTGCCATGCCCCTACCTCTTACGCCATCTTGGAGAAGGTATTTTATCGCTGCTCTCTCTTGCTTGCTAATTTCTAGTGTAGAACAGTTCTTTATAGTCCTCTGTTCATTTTTCCACAGAAATGTGTAGGGCAGCAGAGATGCACAGTCACCATATCCAACAGCAACTTCGGCCAAGACCCATGTCCAAATGTATTGAAAAAATTGTCTGTCGAAGCTGTATGTGCTCGATCAAACTTAAGAACCTAAGAATGTGCAAGAATGATCTCTAATTTATGTTGTAGTAAGTTAACCACAGTACCAGCAAGAGAAGCAAAGGAGGTACAGTAGGAAGAGTGCAGGAAAAAAGTTTTACGTTAGATAGCTGAAGATGCTGCCATCTCTCAGAAAGCGAGAGGCTATGGCCATCGATGGGTGTTCAAGTGCATTTAGTCTGTCTTGATTTATGTGTGTTCGTTAGCAACTGTAAATTAGCGGTTTTTAGATAGGAGTTGCAAAATTCGCAAGTCCTTATTATTCAGGGACTTGGTGAAAAGCAAGGCCCTCCCAGTTCCCAGCCTTTTTAAGTGGATACGGGCACAGGGGACTGTAGTGGTGTGATTTGTTTATCAGTTTGTAACCAGACGGGTACAGAACCAGTCGTAGGATCATGTTGGTAGTGGATCCCAGTTTGGACAGTTGCGTCTTCTTGAAATCTAAAGAGCCTGTGTGTCCCCCATCTTACACGAAGTGTGGAATATATTCCAGTTTTGCTAAAGGACAGACATGACGGACAATTCATCCCAAAAAACATGCGTGAAACTGTCCATAAACAGCAGAGTTCACTACCCTATTCAACCTTTTCATTTGAATTCCCAATGCATATGCATTGGTACGTTATGCCAGTAAGCTGCAGATACGATTCCAAAGGAAAACTGGAGAAACTTTTATGAGACAACTCAAGCTAGATTAAGTGTCTTCAACGAGTGAAATGGTGCATTTAAATGTTGTAAGAAATTGAAATTAAATTTTAATTTTAATTTTCATGTAATCCAAAGTATAATATTAAATTTAAATGTTAAAATTATATAACAATTTTTATGATACAATGTGGATTGAGCTATCGGAGTTTCTTTGCTATTGGATAGAAATAAGGCTATGTATTATCGATGACTTCACACCTCAGCAGGATTTTAATTGGGTGTTAATGATAATAATGATGATTAAGTCTCAAATCTGAGTTGTTATTCCCGGGTTAAAGATCAACCTTTTGTCAAATATTCATTGAGAAATTTTCTTTAATTTTACATCACATGTAAACATAATGAAAATTAACAGTTCCATTTTCAAATTTAACTAAATGCAACTTCTAAATCATTGATTTCGGTCTCTTGATTCAATATTCCCATTCCAAAAACAAATATTCTCTTTGTTTTGGACCACGACATGGTAAAACATCATAAAACAAGCATGAAAATATGCATATACCATGGATAGGATAGGGGTCCATATTGTTCTTACAGCGCACCGGTCTCGAGTCATTTAACAACTAAATAGCAAGCAAATAAAGACACAAGCAGACTGTCAGCTTCAACTAGCTAAAGCAGACTGTCAGCTTCAACTAGCTAAGTACATCTCCTTCTTTTGCAGTTCATCTTTCTTTGCTACCTCAGACTTTGTCCACAGCCTTCCCTTCTTTCAGGAAGACGAAAGTTGGCATGGCCTCCACATTCCATTCCTCAGCAACTGTCTGAGGTAGAGAACGATATACAAGTTTTTCATTTCAATTGCAAATGCCAAAAAATAAAAAAAAAAACAAAAGATACCATCCTCCATACCCTCAATTCAACCACATCCACCTTCAAGAAAATAACGTTGGGCAACTTCTTTGCAAACTCTGCAAAGACAGGTGCAATAATACGACATGGTCACACCATGAAGCTGTGAAATCAACAACTACCTGCATAATACCGCAGAAAGGACATTACGTTAATACTAAGAAGTCCAATCTTATGCAGAAAACCTCCACGAGCTTTGGGAACCATGGCCAGGATGACACAGTCTTAGCTTGTACAAATTCCTTACCAACTTGGAATGTGACTCAAAAAAACAAAACAGATAAACAAAGTACCAACACTCTCCTAATATCCCCTGCTGCAAATGCAAAGAAGAGGTCAAACCCAGAGCACACGACCTTTAACTTGAGAAGAAGAGGTCAAACCCAGAACACACAACCTTTAACTTCAAAAGAAGAGGTCAAACCCAGAACACATTACCTTTAACTTCAGAAGATTCTGTACATCCCATGACCTTCAATTAGGTTAGAAGCAGACCATTAACATAGCCAATACCACACAGAGTTCTTACACTTCTAAAACCCAAATCCTAATGTAACCGGCAAAAGCCTCGTAAACCATAGAGACCACAAACAAATAAATCTTCTATTTCACAGTTGAAGTTTCCAACTAGACATCTATTGCACTCACCCCAAAAAACTTTATCCATCACTAAACAAAAGAAACGCCAGATTTTGAACATAACCAACACCCTGAACTGGAATGACCAAGCGACCAAGGCAAGCTAGAGAGACAGTTATCTGGACACTGAAAAAAACCAAGGCCCGTAATTCAGAACAACGTCAGAAACCACACCAAGAAAAGGTAATCAACTCAACGTTATAGTCAAAATAGAATGTTTTTTTTTCTTTTTGATCACCAAAACCGAAACTTCAGCAACGAAGGGAAGAAAAACACAATCATACCAGCTTGCTGAGTTCCTTGCTCTTCTCCAACTGCTGAGTCCATTCCTGAACGGAGTGGCAGCTGATCACCTGTCCCTCTTCTGCTGCCATTTTTCACACACACAACGCAACAATCTCACAGATCACAGAAGCCGCATGAGTTTGCTCCGTGCATAAGTTTGAAAAACACATCGTTTTTGTTATATTTCACTTATGCCATCACCAACAATGAAGGGCGTTAGCATCTAGATTCCGCCCAAAGTACTAAAAAAGCGCAGTTATATTTCGTGAATAATCAATAAGTTGAACTAGGAATATCTTTCTGAGAGAAAGGGAGGGAATTCCAACTTTATGTAACTTGATTCGGGATCTTGTCTCTTAGTTAAATGAGAGCATGAGCATGAGCAACTTCAGCATTCGCCCTCGCCCTCGAAGTAATGTATTATACACAAAGACAGCTTGTGATGATAATTTTTTTTTTTTTTTTGCTACAAAAAGAAAACTAAAAAAAACCACACAATCAAAACCCCTAATTAACGTAGGGCTTGTCGGTATAAAACACCATGCTGGTCGCGTTGGAGTTGCTCCTGTATGGTCACCGGGGGTTCCTTCAGAAAATGCAATCCTTGGCTGAATGCTACGGCTAGAGAGCCATCCGATCGGCACACTGATTTCCTTCGCGATACACATGGTAGAGATGCACCTCCCAGTCGCGTTGCAAAAGTTCTCGTGTACCTGCCACCAACAAAAGATCATCCGTTAGAACCACCTTAGAAGAAGAGAAGATATTCATTACCTCAAGGGAATCCACTTCGACGATAACACGTCTGTAACCCATCGCCCACGCCTGGGACAGTCCCAAGTGGACGCCTCAGAGTTCCGGAGTAGTAGGCGAGCCCCTCCCTATGTTGTGGAGGAAGCCGCCACACCACTTGCCTTGCCAATCTCTAATAATGCCCCCGACTGTGGCGATGTTGGTCCCTTGAGTAACCGCCCCATCCGAATTCAGTTTGACCCAATCCGGCGCCGTTTGATCCACCCCACAAGATTGCCAACAAGTAACCCGTGATGCTGCATCACGCAGTTCTCCGCCATTCTTGCTCTCTCGATCCAAGCGACATAGTTCAGCACCACACGCGTGCTGGTTTGTGGCCACACAAATCCAGGTTCAAAAATGATGCGGTTCCGCCATTGCCAGAGAAACCAACAAGCTACCCCAAAGAGCATATTCCACTCAACCTGATGTTCCTGTCGTTGCCTTCTGAGATTGTGTGTGCCACCCACTCATCCACGGCATGGTGAAAGAAACCCGTGTCCTCCACAATGGAGGGAAAATTACCCTAGAAAGCTTTTACATGCAGGCAATCCCTGATGACATGCAAGGTAGATTCTTCATGCCCACAAGCAGGGCAACGACCATCGTTGGTAAGCTGGCGAGTCATTCACTGTTGATTGGTTAGAAGTTTGCCTTTGGCCAGAAGCCACAGAAAAGCTCGAATCCACTGAAGCCCAGGCCATTTCCAGATAGAGCTCCAGAGGCCATTAGGAGCTGCCGTAGAGCGGCCTTCAATTAAATCGTAGGCTGAAGCTACCGTAAATCTCCCATTACTAGTAGGCCCCCAAATCATCTTATCGTCCTTGGACCTCCAACTTAGGGTCGAATCTCCGCGAGTTCCATACAGATCATGGCGGGTAAATATTGTTGAAACATAGGCCACCGCCAGTTACCATCTTCATCGGCCAAGTCAGCCACTGTGGCATAAAGGAGGCCATCCGGGAGGGGAGTCGGAGTCGCTAATAAGAGCGGGCCACATTCATTAAGCCAAGTATCCAACCAGAAGTGGATGCGCCACCCATTGCCCAGCTGCCATCGCATACCTTGCCGAACAAACTGCCAGGTAGCAGAGATTCCTTTCCAGAGGACCGAAGCTCCGTTTCGGTCGATGCTCGCGTAGAGGGAGTTAGAGTCTAAACGATATTTAGCCGTGACGATTTTGACCCAGAGAGTGGTGGGCTGATTGAGCAAAGCCCAACCTAACTTAGTCAAAAGTGCATCATTGGAGGATCGGAGACGTTTAAGACCCAGACCCCCTTCGGTCTTGGGTTTGCAAACGGTTGCCCAATTAACCAGATGATTTTTTTTTCTGGTCGTCCGTAGCTCCCCAAATAAAAGCCCTTATGATATGCTCCAAGTTGTCGCACAGGCGCCTCGGGAGTCGCACCGTTTGCATCGTATACGTGGGAAGAGACGCAAGAACGGACTGGGTCAGAGTAACTCGCCCTACCAGGGATAACGTTTTGGCTCGCCATCCTGCAAGCTTTTTCTAGACGCTGTCAAGGATATATTGATACATATGTCTCGTTGAGCGTTCATGAAGCAGTGGAACCCCTAAGTATTTCCCAAGATTGTTAGTACGAGGGATTTGTAGGGTTTGACTGATGTGGCGAGCGATATGTGGGCCGACATTCCTGGAAAAATAGATCCTCATTTTGTTTGGATTTACTTTCTCTCTTGAGGCCTGGCAAAACACTTCCAAAGTCTGAGCAACGACTTGCGTCTGAGAATCCTCCGTTTCAGCAAAGAGAAAGATCATCGGCGAAGAAAAGATGGGAAATAGGAGGTTCGGTATGGTTCAGCTTGACCAGTTTCCAGTGCCCTTGTTCTACTGCTTGGGATATGGACTAACCCAGTCGTTCCATGCACAAAACAAAGAGGTAAGGGGAAAGCGGATCCCCCTGCTGAAGACGGAGGGTGGGAGTGAAGGGATCCGTCAGCTGACCTTGCCAATCAACTTGCATCAACACCGTCGTCACACATTGCATAATGAGCTAGATGAAAGACATAGGAAAGCCAATATCCTGAAGGGTATGTTGGATAAAATCCCATCGTAGACGATCGTACGCTTTCTCCAGGTCCACCTTGATAGCAAAATAGCCGGTTTTACCCGTCTTTTTGCGCATGGAATGAATAACTTCCTAGACAATGATGATGTTGTCAGTAATTTGCCGGCCCAGAATAAAGCTACATTGGTAAGCCCCTACCAAGTAGTCCATATGACTTTTCATTCTGTTCACAAGAATTTTCGAGATGATCTTGTAAAGAACAGTGCAGAGGCTAATCGGACGAAATTGAGCGATAGTCCAAAGGGAAGGGATTTTGGGGATCAACACCAAAATAGTATGATTTTGATCCTTGTCCCAGCGTTGGGAACTGAAGACTTCTTTGATGTTCTCAATCATTTTGGGGCCGATAAGCTCCCAATGCTTCTGGAAAAAGAGCACATTAAACCCATTGATGCCAGGGGCTTTATACAGGTTCATATCAAAGATCGTTGTCTTGATCTCGAGATCATGGAGAGGTTGAGAGATCAGATGAAGCCTATCGTTGGAAAGCAGAGGGAACATGCCAGAGAGCGGAAAAGGTTGTATAGGGCTGTCTTCGTGAAGGTAAAGGTTGGCAAAGAAAGACCTGGCTTCGAGCCCTAATTACACAGGATCAGAGAGCAGGATGTCGTCGGAGTTAACAAGGCTTTCGACCCTCAGTTTCTTTCGCCGAGAGAGTGTGAGGGTGTGGTAGTATCTCGTGTTCCTATCCCCTTGGGAGATCCAGTCACATCGAGCTTTCTAGTGCCAAAAAAATCTCCTCTTCGCGGAGGGTCTACGTCAGTTCCCTACTAAACTGATCCTCCAACAGTAACAGAGAGTCCCTTTGGTCGGCTCCCATATTCCGTTGGATACCCTCTAACCGAGCGAGTAACCATTTTTCTCGAGAGAAGATATTACCAAAATCCGTGCGGTTCCAGCTCACGAGATGCTCTGCGAATTTAGCTAAAGCCTTACGCATGGTCATTTCCTCGGGGAGCCAATGCGTAGCAACCACTTTCAGAAAATCAGGGTGAGTCAGCCACGCATTATGGAATCTGAACAACGAGGGACTTCGATGTCTAGGGGGCTGGGGTACGAGGTGAATTAACAAAGGCCTATGATCGGACCCTAAGAAAGGAAGGTTGTGAATTGTCGTTTTCGGGAAAGCGTGCAACCACGACGTCGACCCTAACATTCTATCCAGTTGAGCTTGGACCACTCCTCGCCTCCACGTAAATTTGGAGCCCACATAACCCAGGTCGTGGAGGCCGTTCGCGTGGATCCAATCTTTAAACTTCGTATTCACTATCCTAGTGGATGGGACGCCCCCGCGCTTGTCCGAGATGTCCAACTTAGCGTTAAAATCGCCACCTATGAGCCAGGGGCGAGGCGTAGACTGGTCGAGCCAATTCAGGAGGGGCCAGAGGATGTTTTGGGTCGAAGCTTAAGGACTGGCATAGACCGCAGTAAATCGATCGATCTTGAAGCGCGCTTGATCGTAGTATGAAGAAATTGGTGATGAGCTATTATGATTGAGATATCATAAATATCCTTCCATAATAGCCAGATCCCACCCGAAAAGTCGTCTGCTTCGATTCGAAACGAGTAATCAAAACCCACCCAACTTATTTACTATAGCCGTCACCCGAGAGCCACTGATTTGGGTTTCTAGTAAAACTAGGATACCAGGATTATAATGCCTAAGGTAATTTCGCAGGATGGTCTGAAAACAAGACCCCCTGCCCCTTGACAGTTCCAAATGATAATAGACATTAAAATACCAAAAATAATCGAACCTACTCTACACCGGAGTAAGGGGTACCTCCCAAAGGGTCTCCAGATGGACCCTCAACGTGCTGAACAGTGTCCATAGCCGTATCCGAGTGCGTTTGTGGCGGGTCGACCTGCTCTCCCAGCCTCGCATCGAGATCCGGCGGGTCATTGGGATGATGGCCTGAACTATCCGCCAGGGCAGTCAGGGTCGCCGGGGTTTCAATACTGTCCATTAGGTGTAAGGGTTCTACAACCCTCTGTCCACAATCCTCTAGGAACTGAGGATCACAGTTCATTTCCGTATGAGAGGGAAGCTCAATAGCTAAATGGTTTTTCTGGATTGAGGGTTTTAACGAAATGACGGTCACTCTTGTGGACCCCATTTCCATGTGGACAGGCCCTCGAGAGCTTTCACCTGTAGTTTTGAGGATGGAAAGTTTTTCTAGCTTGTCTGACTCTTCGAGGGGGTACGGCAGGCCGAGTAGCGGAAAAGACTGGCCCTATTTCGACTTGTTTACTCTTGGCCATGAAACTAGACAGGTGAAACCTTGTCCAAAACCAACTGGACTAGAAGTCTTCGGGTCCTGAGTAACTGGCACCATCCCTTCACATCTAACTTTTGTCTCTAACAGAATAGAAAATCTAGAGCCCCCTGCAGAGCCGTTGGCCTGTGCACGTCCCATCTTCAACGGACGACTTGTCTGACGCCGTTGCTATGGTCGATGTTGAACGAGCATCCATGGGCCGTGGCCGGTAGGAGCGTCGTCCACGGTGACCCTCCCTGGATCCTCAGTAGTCGTCTTCTCCATTGGGTTTCGCCGTCCAGTATCAACGTGGTTTCGTGTCTCGCTCATCGTAGCAGTAACGCCACCTTCCTGCTGCATGGAGCTAGCCGCAGACGTTGGAGGACTTTCGGGCAAGCGGCAACCGCATGGTCGACCATGCCACAGATAAAACACATCTGTGGCAGCCCTTCGTAGGCTAACGTCACCCCATCGAGCTCCACTAAATGGCACAACGGTTTGCTTAAGTCGACCTCAACAGCTACCCTGGCGTATTTTCCACGTTGAAGCTACAGGGTGGTCTCATCTATTTTCACGGTGTGGCCGACGATGTTGCTCAACACAGCTAGAATTTGGGGATGATACCGGGCGATGGACAACTCGGGAAACCGTATCCAGACCACCACCTTGTCAAGCGTCACATGTGAGGGTTGGAAGTCGGGAGCCCACCTCTGCACGACAACCGCCTGGCCAAAGACTGTCTATGGTCCCTGTGTTAAAACGCGCAGATAGTCATCATCCTCTTTGAAACGAGCCAGGACGAAGTCGTTTTCTAGATCAATGAGTTTGGTGGTGCCGCGAGGTTTCCATTGAGCCTGAAGTCGTGTGCTGAACGTACGGAAACCAATTCGGCGACCAAGCGACTTGACCACGACGGTGCTGGTCCAACGGCTATCCAGCTTGGTGCGCAGCGACTGGGAGAGTTGAAGTCCCCCGGCTAGGTCCCAGTAAGCTGAACGATATCACCTTCCTCAATTTCGACTGGGTCCTCGTCTGGCCAACTGGACGCATCCAAAGGAATTTGTGTCGGCGGGAACCTGCAACAGCGGAGCTATAGGTCGGTTTCGGGCGTGGCTCGACATCTTTGTTAGGATTTATTTTTTAATATATCCTATTTTTATTTATGACATTTTAATTAGATATGAGAATTTTTCCTAATACCTTTTGTTGATGTGCCTAAATTGGTAATTGGACACTTTGTTGAAATTGGCAAGTTAACTTTCAGATGTTGATATTTTGCTTATTTGAAAAGAATTTATCTATGGTATTTTGAGAGAGCTTGCGTAAATAATAGGCATTAAGTGGTTTGCTAAGGATTGCCTTGGGTGACGTGGAATTGTGGTGTAGGTTATCACCATTCTGATTTACGTGAATAAGGAGGATTGTGTGGTATTGTAGGTTGTGGTTCATTAGTTGTGTTCTGCGCAGACTCTTGATACATACGTTGTTGAGTAAGAAACTGTTTTGGTTTTGGTCTTAAGTGTGCAACTGCTGCGTGGCTTTGGGCTTCTTGTCTCTTGAAGGAGCTGTCCGTGTGCATCTGGTGTGTGGCTTCATTGAGTGCAGCGTATACGACCTTGAGGTTGACATCCAGCAAGCAATTCTATGGTGATATGCGGTTGATGTTGGTGCTGAATAATTTTCGTAGATTGATTGACAATTGAAGCATATAAAAGACTTGGTCATAGATAAGTTTACGTCTTTTGCTGCTGTTATTTTGGCTTATTCATGTTTAATTTCAGAATTGGAATTATTATATTCTTGAGGTTATTTGTCCGTGTTATTGAAGTAGAAATAGTTCGCAAAATCCTCTGACGAGGTTAACACGAGTCGGTCGTGTTATTGGGCGTGAAGACTTTCACGGGTAGTTAGGTTTGGGTTGGTTACAAAGATTGGGTCTTCTGGGAGTAGATCAATCTGTTGTAATTTTTTTAGAACTATAGTGAAAGTATTTAATCTGGGTGAGGGCCCCGCAGATGTAGACAAGATGTGCCGAACTGCGTTACCAAATATCGGTGTCTTTGACATTCTGCTTTTGTGATTGTTGATTTAATTGTGCGAAGAATTTAATTTTTGGACAGTCCGCGAAATTGTCGAAGATTTAATTATTTCAATCTTCATCGCACCTTCTGGTCCGCACACGCTTAGAAGTTTGTTCCTCAATATCTGGGGGCTCCATGCATGCCCCAATAGCGTTCGTGGAGGTGGCGGTAATGTCAGACGGTGAGTAGCCTAAGTAATAACGTGCGGTGATCGGAAAACAAACGCCAACTTTCTCTCTCTAGAGTTTTTTACTCTTTCTCTAGTAATGAATCAAATGTTTAATCATGTAAAAGTTCTCCGTGATGATACAATTTTAGAATGAAGGGAAAATTAATGTAATATAACGTAAAGGTTTACTATTTTATACACTAACTGTCTAGAAATGATGGAAAGCGCTTGCTTCTTAGGGTTCATACAAAACAACTTCACAGACTGCTCCAAAGCTCACCCTCTCATTGGATAAAATATGTGACCATCAAAAATAAAAGGTATTTCTTCTTTTGAGTTATCGCTTTGTTTCTTTAAATTCCATTAAGCTGCTTTTGTTGAAGAGACAATATAATATAATTCAATGACGTAACAAGATTAACATGTGACACATTAAACGCGTCATTTGCGTATAAAATTGGAGCTTCTATGTGACTTAGAGCATGTCAATACTCAAAACATTAATTTTCTAGATATTTTCTGTTTTGAGTATAAGCCAGTTGTTGAGGAATGGTCTCATGGGAATGGTTTTTAACCAAATATAACAAAAGAAAAAGGCTGTTTTGCTTTGAATTATTAGCAAATTTTAGATTGGTAATATCTTATTTTGGTACAAAGATATAGGTATATGCCTCAGTGGTTGACCTTTTACATCTCTTTGGATCAAATCCTAGGAGGATTTGTGGCTCAGAAGAAGGTTGCCATCATAAATTGGTTAAGTCAAAGGAAAAAGAATAGTGCATGGGCTGAGCTCGCAGTGCAGCCCCAGAAACGGTCACCTTTCACTGGAATCAGTAGATCTGTCTGAATTGCTTAAGGTAATTCGTATGTTGCCGAAATTAGTTTGAGTTCATTAGACAATACTTCTTGTACATGTAACATCTTCATTAACATAAAATTACAATTGGATCAAATCCTTGAAGCAATAAGTAGCAAGTAAAAACCAACCAATGAGAAGGATTGCAAAGAAAGCCATAAAGATTACAAAAGGGAAACCACCCAATACAAGTCCCATACCACACACTATGAGAAATGGTAAGTAAGACCTCACCATTGCTCCTGTACTTACCCACTGACCCTTCAGGAAAATGAAAGCAGCAAGGTTCACCACATTCCACCCACCAGATTGAAATCCTAACCGGTTTAGATTGTTGGCAACAAATGAGTGGCAATTGCAAGTGAAAAGGCTGTATGAATGATGCTGGAACTCCTGTGTGCCCTTTCTTAACGCATAATCCCATGTTATTGGGTCTCTTCCCGAAGAATCCAAATCATATTGATCCTCGCTCTCAAACGCAGATGCATAGGGAGACAAAGAACATTCCTGGTCATAATTACATACTATAGATCACAAAAAAGTGGAAGCTGAAACAAGTAATCAGAAGCATTTCTTGCTTAAGGGACTTGGCACTTCATCAAGAAAACCAAAGACAATATAATAAGCCAACATAACTTCTGTTTGGAGGAAAATAGTTGCATTTTTGTGTTCCAATGGAGATCATGAGATATCTATGACCCTGGTTTCAGTTAAGAAAGAAATTTACCTTGTCCTTGTTTATTTGAATGTACCGAGTTACTGCCCCAAATGCAAAATTGTCTACGCAAACGAAATTAGGTCCTGCAAAGTCCAGGATAACTCCATCTTCTCTGCATATGCCCATGTGACCAACAAAAGGAAGCAGCCATGATATTACAGGGAGGGGTGTCCAGACGATGCAACATGGGAAGCGAGCCCTTTTAGGATCAATTCCTGGACAATGTTCTTCAAACATCATCTGTTGCTCAGGATCCTCATTTTCTCCCATGTTGCAAGATGGATTTTCCCTTCTGTATAATAAGCTCATTAACGCGAGATCAAAATGTTTTAACACGTCTAACATAAACAAAACAACTCTGTTCTCTGACTTCAACGTTTTGCTTGAAAACACAAGCTCATGAAAAATAACTACATATACCTACTATGTTTGGAAACTTAATGAGCTTCCAAGAAATGGTCTTACAAACTTCTATGGAAAGATCCAGCCTTTCAAACCAGGTAATAAATCTGAATGATGAAAAACTTAAGCAGTGAGCAAGAAGGTATCACGAATCCAGGATGCTCGCACAGCATTCATTATGCTTGACCATTCATTACCTATGTGAAATATTCATTCTATGCACCAAAAAAAATCTGCAAGCAGACTCTCAAAGAGGTGATTCTATACCAATACCAGTGCCTATCCTACCCCTTAACAGCATACATGTCTTGAAATGTTACATTTCAAGTAACTGGATCCTCACTAAGAATAGTTCACATATCATCAATGCCCAAACGAATCAAAACCGCAAAATTTCCAAACTTAATAACGTTACGAACGAGAGAGATGGAATCACATATGATGAACTCCATAATCCAAATTCAGTAGCTAAAAATTCGAAAAATGGAGGCAATTCCACAACTTATAGATCAATAGAACAAAGCAAAACAAAAGATCAAAAGGTTAAAAGTTCATAGACGAAAAAGAAGCTACCTTTCGATGAGATAAGGGTGTGAAGAGATTTACTTGTTGAGGCTGTAAAGTTTCGCCAAAAGATCCACGAATTTGGAGCAAGTTGTTTAATGAATTTCAATTAGACCTTTTCGTTTGATCGGGTCGGGTCATGACTTCGAGAGGCTGTGGGCTTCTCTATGTGCGTTGCCTCCGATTGTACTTTCCCAGTCGTTAAAGGCAAATGATTTGCGGTAATTAATTTATTAGTAAATATGAAATTTTTTCTATAAATATCACTAACTAATTAGTTAGCATGTTTGTAATGGTACGCTAATTACAACTTGATTTTTTAAAAAAATATACATTTTTTTTGAAGATATTAAAAAATATACATACATAATTGGTATTGGATTTATGTAGATGAGTATGACGATCCAATTAAAATCATGATATTGTAAGAAAGCAAGTATCTTTGACATTAAACTAAGAGAATATCTTAAATCTCTACGACATTCATATCAAAACTTACTTCATTTCCTACTTGAATTTAGTAACAAGATCATAGTTGCTCCTTATAATTAAAAGATCATTAACATATACTAGAACCACCATCATATCTTTACTTTATTTATTAT
>JAOTBA010000205.1:8406436-8416672 GCA_025629845.1 Erythroxylum squamatum
TTTTAAAAAAAGCTCTTCTCAAAAAAGCTCTACTGACAAAAGCTCTACTGATAAAAGCTCAACCAAACGGGCCCTTATTAAGGCTTGAGATGATAATTGCAGATGATGATAAATAATGATTTTGCTTTATTCTTCACCTATTTCTTATAAACATCTAGTGATCATACTCACATTGGGTAAGGATACAATTATTATGGAGGACATCACCAATGCACTATTGGATCACAACCAGTGAAGATAGAACACTAACGAAGGCTCTCAAAGCGAAGGGTCGTATTTAAGAGGAAATTAAAATCGTAATAAAAAACCATAGGAAAGATGATTTGTCTACATGAAGTATACGTTGAATTTTGAGGTTGTAAAGATAAGTTGATACTATATTTTTTAGCAAATTGGATAGATCATAAGGACTTTCCGAACAAGAATAAGTAGAGTGATGAAAGAAAAACAAACGATTTATTAATGTTTGCTAATGTAATACATGGAAAGGATTTGGATTGAAGTAATGAAAACATGCTTCATGTTTCAGCCAATTAACTTTAGGACTCATAGATATTGAACACATGATGCTCATCTCATATGACACCAAACAAGGATTGGTTTATGTCTTACTGATAAGTGCTAATTAAGTTATACTTTTAACATAATTTTGAGAGTGTTTTGGTTATATTTAGATATTTTTGTAGGATTTAATGCTTAATTTGGTTTATATTTTATTTATAGCCCTTGTTTTAGCTCTCTAGTGAAGAAGGAATGAATTCGAGCAAGTTGAGCCAAGTTGCAAAAGTTTTAGCATAATTTTAAAGAAACACAAATCAATATAAGGCACCAAAATAGCGCCCTATTAAAGTTATTTTGGATGTCAAGGAACATAAGTTCATGTTTTAGACCGATATTGGTGATAATTATTTTATAAAATAGAGAGTTTTTAATAAAAGAACAAGATTCAATTTTAGGTCTATATTGAACATATGTTTATTAAGATATCTTGAAATTATAGGGTTTTGGATATAAAGGGGAGACAGACACAAATAGATTAGAGTTTAGATAGCTACACATCAATGTAGGCATAATTAAAGCAGCATGAGATAACAAGAAAGCAACTTTGGATAGAAAAGAAAGGATTTCAATCAAGTTAACTAATATTTTTTGGTTTTCTTTATCTTATAGCTAAGTTAGGATAGACCTATATAGGATGAGTCTTAGAACTATGTGTTTATATTAGTTCTTTAATTTAACTGAAGATGTATTTTAATTCATGAATTATTCATGATTACTTCTTATGTTTGAATTGAGATATTCTAGCATTTTGATTCAATTTCATATTTCATATATAGGTATTGAGAAATAATATATATGAATTGACATAAATAATAATAGTTACATAGAACCCTAAAAATACAACCACATAAATTTTCTGGGTTAATGTCAAATCTAATAACAAAAGTCGTAGGACAAGTTAGTGCATTCTTAGGATTTTAATTATAAAGATATTTCAATTAATCAACTTAAGGATATAAGTTGTATTTTTAAAAAAGGAATATGGCATAACTTTGAAATTTTTACTGATCCAAGAAACTTAGGTTAATAATTGAATTAAAATAAGTTCAAGCATAGAAAGGTTCTAAGGGAATTCTACACTTGTGTCTTATTTATTATTCAGTTGTTTCAGTCTTATTTACTACTTTGGTTTGTTTTTTAAATTAGTTGTTCAGTTAATGATTCCTTTTAAATCAGTCATTCAGTTTGTGCCAGTACTTAAAGTCCATATAAGATTAACACTCATATTAACCTAGACTATACTATAAGAATGATAGAAATACCCTTTCTTAGTGATTTTTAGTATTGTTTAAAAAATACACAAAATCATATACGTATTAGGGAACTTTGGTACTGTCTAGTTAGGAATGATAAAGCTTGCAAATTTATTAGAACAGGAAAGGTTAGGATCAAGATGTTTAACATTCAACATTACCAAATTTGATAAAGAAGTTAATCTCTTTGGTCAGGATACACGCAAATGATTTTGGATATAAAACCAACAAAAATAATATTAAAGGTGTGATAATTGCAAAGAAAGGGCAAGACTGATGAGAAACATCTATAAATGAATACATACCACAGTTCTAAAAGGAAAAATTATAATAGTAAACTTCAAAGAAGATAGAAAAGTTCTATTAAACATGAAGTTAGATCATCTCAATGACTAGGGGATGATATAACTTAGTAACGAAAGCTTATTAAAGGGTGTCAAACATTGGATGTTACACTTTTGTGAATTTTATGTTTTTGGTAAGTTTAGGGCAACCTTCGAGAATCTAATATTTAAAGATAAATATATGTTGAGGAAAACATATAAAGAAGATATGTCAAGGTTAGTAAAGAATAATACTAATTTAAATGTGGTATAACTGGAACTAGAACAACCTAGAGCAAAAGAAAGAAGAATAACTTTAGGAAAAGAGCAAAATTGCAATGTAGCGATTTATAAAGCAAGAAGTAGAATGAATGTTATGATCAAAGATGTGAGGTTTTAAAAGATCAATGAATTATTGCATTTGGTCACATCTTATTAGAAAAGATTCATACTTTGGAGGATGCAGATGATATATTAACAAAGTCAATTATTGTGGAGAAGCTCAAACATTGCTTGGACTTGATTAATGTCTTAAGGGTCTAGACACTGCTATAACCTAACCTGTGTAGAGTATACTCATCAAAGTGGAGATTTTATATGTTGTTCATAAACATAGACATACAATTTTAGAAGAATTTCTTAGAGTGTCTTGGTTAAACACGGTATATTCTCCAAGCTTAAGATTATTGTATATGGATCATATATACATACGTTTGTAATCTTAGAGTACTTTTGAAAGGATATGTTTGTTTTTATGAAAGTCTTTGGGTGAACATAACTTAGCATATGGTCAAGTGTTAGGTCGTGTTCTTCTTTAGAATGCAGAAGTGAAGACATAGGCTAGAGCACAAGTATGTTAATACGGTAAAGGATATCAAAGAAAAACACAAATATGTCATTATGGTAAAGGATTTTTTAAAGAAAGACACAACTTGGGACAAAGGCGTATTAAAGCCTATCTCTTTTTATTAACAGTAATAATAAGTTAAACAACCTGAGATACAGGTGTTTCAGAATTTGTCTATGTGTTAGAAAGAAATAATGAGTTATATGGCCTAAAACATGATCATATTCATGATAGAGTGGCTTGTTTGAAAAAACTTTTTTGGTAGATTTCAAACTCTGAAAGGATTCTAGAACTTATTAGTATTATATTTAAGTTATGTTGGGTATGGTAAGGGGCAAGTTGTGTAAGATGTATCAATTAGAGTTTACATATAATTATACTTATATAAACCTAGTCTATATAAGAAAGTTATGATCTTTACATTAATTAATCAATATAGTAAAATCTACTACTTTTCTTATCAAAGACGTAGCACACCCAATTATGCGAACCTTTTTAAAATTTTCTTGTTTTCTTTCATACTACTTAATTTCTTATTACATATACTTTCTCAACAGTTTTTCTATATGTCCAAATTACTTGCTTGACTTACAATGAACACTAGGTGAAAACCAATAAAACTTTTTTAAATGTTCCTTTTTATTATAATAAGCACATTTAAAATAATATAACTTTTCACTTTTTTTTCCTTTGTCTTAATATCTTGTTAATCTTTTTTGTCCTTATGTCGTCTTTCACTAATGTATTTCATACCTCTTATACAAAATTCATCATGTTTTGATTTGTAAAATAGCTAATTCACGTGATTTCCTAACCTATAATTAAGGGTAACAATTGGTCATATTAGAAGTGACTTGGGCTCGAGCCACAACCACTAACAAGATAATGTTACTTTGGTCTATAGATTCTTAAAAATATTGAACAAAACGAAGTTATTTTGATCTGTTATACTAAAATGATATCATTTTAATGGCTTAAGTCAGGTCAGACTGACCACCTAACCCCAAACAGCCTAAAGTCTAGTTAACTTAGGCCAATCTTGTTGACTTTGGACCAAGATAAAACTATCACCCTTACTAATAATCTATTCTTTTCTCCACAAATTCCAAAGAATTTACCAAGGCAACCAATTTCAGCTAAGTTGAATATCTAAATTATACTAAAAGGAAATCTTATACGCAAATTTTTAGGCAAGTTAACTGATAAGAATCACAAATCAATTTAAGCTACACAATCTTTAAAACAAGGGAGCCATAAAAAGGGACTTAGACAGATAACGAAGGGTTAGTGAAATGTCAAGTTTATAGAGATCCATCGAGGGACCATTTCCAAGAGCAAAAAAAAAGGAAGGCCAAAGAAACTCATAATGATTTAATGATAGAACTTCATGCAAGAAGTGAAGCTTTACTACTTTAAGAGATTGAATTCAAGCTTGTAATGTTGATTTAAGTAAGAAAGCATTGCTTTTAAAAAAGGTGACATAATGTAACCAACACCAATGTCATGTTGGTAACTAGTATCAATCATGTACGGACTTTTAAAGGTTTGATAAATAGAATGCAGTTGACACTACAATTATACTACATAGGCATCGAACTTGCATTGGTTTTATAGACTAAAGAAATATAAACAAACCAATTCCAAACTGATCTTCTTACATAACCTCCGGAACAAAATTGATGTCAAACTAAAAGCTATAGAGGCATTGAACTCATAGTTTAGTTATTTATGGTTTTAAAATTTCATATTGTTATTTCCTTTTTGGGATATAGTTATTAGGGTTTTATGTTCCTAGGGTTTTATGCCTATAAAAGGTTGTTTTATCCTTGCTGTAAGTATGGCAATTCATATCCTTCTTTTTTGTTTTAGTTTGTTTTCTTGGATTAAACTTATCTTAATAGAATGATCCTTAGTCCTTGTTTATATTAATATCAAATCTCACTAGTCCTATTAGTGAGAGTTATATTAGAATTTTGGTATCGAAGTTGTCTCCTATATCTAGGTTTGATATTTGAATTCTTTTCTTCATATTTTCAATATTCTTGTTTCTTCTTAGTATGCAATTAATTTTCTTGTTTGTTTCATTCATAGATAACATTTATAATAATATATCAATTTTTAGTTTCGTATTTCTTGATTTTACATGTTACTTCAAAAGAAGAAAAGGAAAAAATATATATTCATTTACAAAAGAAGGTTTTGTCAAAATAAGCTCTTAAAAGTCTCATATAGAAAATAAATGAAAAGCCAGCAATTGCATTATTCTTGTTATTCTTTTTTCTAACAAGAACAAGGTACTACATACTTTAAATACATTTTTTTAGTTATTTTTGCTTTTCATGTTTTTATAATTCTTTCTTGTTGAGATCTTGTTCTTTGTTAAATCTAAATGGGTTATGTGGAATTTAATTCTCTATTTTTGAGTGCTTTTTTGGCTTCTAATTACATCTTCTTTATTTGTTTTTGTTTATTTTGCTTCTTTAGGAGTTCTTTCATAAAAGGAAGGTTAAAACTAACCTTTTTAGTAGAACGAGTCTGTACATAACTTTTATTTAAGAGTTTAAGTTATAAGTAGAGTGAGTTTTAAGAGAAATAAATAAGGACAGGCTTTTGCTACTAACAATTTCTTACAAATTCATTATGACTCAAACCACACAAAAAAATCCATAGATGGCCCTACCTAAGAGAAAAAGCTATTGAAAAAAGATCCTTTGTGAATGCCAAATGAAATCAATTGAATTTGTACTAGATTTAAGACAAATAAAAGAATGAAAGAAGTAATGAGGATATAGTGGAGATAATCCAGATGTTTATCATTAATATAATATAAAGTCAATATGAGCATCTCATTAGGCAATTTGATGAAGTGATGTATAAGTTGGAGATAGATGAAGTTATTATATCTAATATATAATATAACTCATCTTTACCTATTAAAGTGGATAAATTTGAGGTTTATGAAGAGGTTGGGAGTGATATCAACTAGTTGGAGGAGTTAAACCTAAAGTCAAGTAGGGGAGAAAGAAGTAAAAAAGGAGGCAGAATACGAATACAAGGAGGAGGCATATTTGGTTTAGGCTATGATAGAGGCTATGAGGAATGGATGGATAACAATATAAGTATATTAAGGTGAATATATCACCTTTTTTAGGGAAGAAAGACCAGAATGTATATTTAGAGTGGGAAAAGCATATGGAGTTAGTTTTTGCTTATTACATCTTTTTAGAGGATAAAAAAGTTAAATTGGTTATTATGATGTTTAGGGATTATGCTATAAATTGGTGGGAGCAACAAATCCTCATTAGAAGTAGAAATCGAGAGTTATAATTAGAACTTGTAAGGAGATGAAAGTGGTGATAAGGAAACATTTTGGGTCAAGTTCCTACTATAAGGATCTCTATCAAAGGTTGCAAAATTGAGCTCAAGGTTCCAAGAGTATGGAAAACTATACAAAGATGGAGGTTGCCATAGTTAGGGTGAACGTAAAAAAAGATATGGAAGCAATAAAGCAATAACGACCTACTTTATTTATAGACTAAATCTATAAATTGTTAATGTTGTAGAGCTACACCACTATGTGGAGTTGGAGGATGCAACTCACATAGCCATGAAGGTAAAATGATAACTCAAATTAAAAGAGGCATATTAACTATTTTAGTGTTTCTAGAGCAAGTTCATCATAAAACAAATTATGGAGTGAAAAGGATAACAAATATTTCAAGCCTAAATATAAAGTAATCAAACTAAAATTGTAAGCAACAAATGAAAGAAAGCTAAACTCGGTGCCTCTTCAACAACTAAAAATTGATCATGTGCTTCAAGTACTTAAAAAGAGTGTATATAAGTTCATAATTTCCTAATAAGAGGATGATGATATCAAGGGAGCATGGGGAGGATATCAAGTATATGTCCAAGAGTGAAGAGAAGGTAGACAAAGATATATGTAGTTTGGAGAATACAAGTTATGATTAGTGTCTTGAGAGACCCAGAAAGAGAAAGGTATTGGTTAATAGTAGGGCATTAAGGATGTATATGGGAGAAGATGATGTGAATAAGCAATGGGATAATATCTTCCATATAAGGTATCCCACTAAGGATCAAGTTTATAGTATGATCATAGATGGAGGAAGTTATGCAAAAGTAGTTAGTGCAAAATTTGTGAAGAAGTTGGGATTGCCAATTATAAAACAATCCAAACTGTACAATTTAAAATGGTTAAGTAAGAGTGAAAATTTTACGGTAACAAAGTAAATGCTATTTTTTTTTTCCTTTATTGGAGGTATAAGGATGAGGTGTAATGTGATGTGGTGCATATACATAATAGATATTATAATTGTTGTTCCTTTACCGTTAATGACAAACCAATTATCCTTACTCTATTATAACTAAAGAAAACATATATAAATAACTTAAACACTTTTGGAAAAGAAAAAATAAGAGATAAATATGAGGAGAAAAGAGTAAGTTTGATAGCAAGAATAAGGGATGTGAGAGATGCATTCTTGGCCAAGCGACAAATGTTTTTTCTTATTTAAAAAATTATTTTCTTTCTCTTGGTGTTGACACTAATGATTCTTTACTTAGGGTTGTTATTTTAACTTATAAAAAGGATAAAGCACTAAATCAATTTCATTTATGGAAGTGACAAAAGAAATAAAAATGAGAACAAATTTGGAAGAGATAAAAGAGATACAAAAATAAGTGAATAAACTTTTGGATAAGGGCGATGTGAGAAAGAGTTTGAGCTTTTGCATCATTCCTTTTTTTAATAATAAGTAAGGATAGATCTTATAGAATGTTTATTGATTGTTTCATAATTATCAAATCATTATAAAATATAGACATCATATCCCTAAGTTAAATGAGATGCTTGATGAGTTGTATGACACATACTTGTTCTCTAAAATTGATCTAGAATTATATTACTATAATATTAGGATTAAAAAAGGTGATGAATAGAAAATTTCCTTTAAAATTAAATATGATTTGTATAACTAGTTAGTAATGTCTTTTATTTTAATAAATTCATTTAAAAACTTATGAGATTAATGAAGAATATTTTACGTAAGTTTTTAGGCAAGTTTATTGTTGTTGTAAATTATTTCTCAATGAGATGGTTAGATTGCATACAGTTCTTAGAACAGTTACTTTATATAGGAATATTAATAATGTAATACTTTCTAGTTAGTTAGGTCTTAATTAAGGGCTGCTACCCCCAATGAGGTTTGACTTTTGCTTTTTTCCTTTATTGATATACAAGCTTCAAGCCTAGTTAATATGATTCTTTCAATTTCATAAGAACAAGTTAGGAAATTAGTTGTTTCCTATAACTTGCTATCCACAAACCAGTGGCAAAACTAAGATGATTAAAAGAACTCTAAGTGTTTTATTCCATGCTATTGTTGGTAAGAATCTTAAAACTTGAGAAATGTTGATGCTATTGAGTTTGCTTATAATTAGATTATCCATAATGCTACGGATTATTCTCCTTTTGAGATTATTTATAGATTATTATCTCCTTTAAATTTTACACCTCTTCCTTTAAGACAAAGAGATGGCTTTAATGGAAAGAAGAAAGCTAAATTGGTAAAAAGCTAAATGAGAAGGTAATGTTTAACATTAAAGAAAGGGTTCAACAATACATTAAGTAAGCTAATAAGTGGAGAAAATAAGTGATACTTGAACCTAGAGATCGAGTTTAGGTACACCTAAGAAAAGAGAGGTTTTCAAGTAAACATAATTCTTAGTTGCAACCAAAAAGTGATGGACCCTTTAAGTCATAGCAAGAATGAGTATTAATGCTTATAAGATCGACTCGCTAAGTCAATATTGTGTTCATACTATTTTCATTATTGTTAATTTATCTCCTTTTAATTTTGTATATGAAGATGTTGATTTGAGGACAAATCCTTTTGAGGAGAGAGAAAATAATGGGAATCAAACAACTCAAGCTACATTAGCTTTAAAGCAACGTGATCGTGAAGAGGGGTTTAGAAAAATTGCAAAGGATTCAAGTGAAGCATCGAAAATTGTTAGAGATTCATTGAAGGACATTAGAGGATCATTAATAAGAAGTATATCCAAAAAGGCCAGAGAAACTCTTAATGATCTAATGGTGGATCTTTATGCAAGGAGTGAAGCTTTGTTACTTCAAAATACTGAAGTCAAGCTATAATTTTGATTCAAATAAAAGAGCAAGCTTTAGAAACAAGTTACAAAATATAATTGGTGTTGGGGTTATATTAGTGACCAACATCAGTCATAGCAAGCTTTAGAAACAAGTTACAAAATATAATTGGTGTTGGGGTTATATTAGTGACCAACATCAGTCATATACTAACTTTTTTGAAGGTTTGAAAAAAAGAACATAACCAATACCCATAAAATTCTAAAATAAAATTGCCACTGAACTGAAACCTAAACAAATGCTAGACTCGTGATTTAGTTATTTATGGCTTTGGAATTTTAAAATGTTATTTCATTTTTAGACCTTATTCTTTGGATTTTTATTTCCCTAAGATTTTATGCCTATAAAAAGGTATTTTTTAGATGTAATAGAAAGAACACATAATTATTACTATTCAATCAAGAATACTTAGAAAAAAATTTCTTTATTCTTGATTAGAGAAGGTCTTATTTTAGGTTCTCTAATAACTTATGTTCTTAGTTAACTTACTAGTGGCGATCAACCTTATAACCTTATCAGTCTCCCTTTTCTGTGAGAATGGCGATTTATATCCTTCTTTTGTATTTGAGTTTGTGTTTTTGAATCAAACTTGTCTTGAAAAAATAATCATCGATCTTGTTCATATTGATATCAAATTTCATTAGTTCTATTAGTAATGGCTGTACCATTAACCATCACCATTTTCATCACTCTCTTCTTAAAGATATCTTCATCGAATGGTTGTACTTATTTATGGTCTTCATGATCCTATTAGAATACTTGTTTACTCATTTATTCTCCTTCATGTT
This sequence comes from Erythroxylum squamatum, assembly GCA_025629845.1. Taxonomy (NCBI): domain Eukaryota; kingdom Viridiplantae; phylum Streptophyta; class Magnoliopsida; order Malpighiales; family Erythroxylaceae; genus Erythroxylum; species Erythroxylum squamatum. The sequence goes on from JAOTBA010000205.1 coordinate 8,416,396, forward strand.
AGGAATTTCAAACTCCCTTCTCAGATTCAACACTTGCATTTGTTTGGTTTATCATGTTGGGCCTCGTTTCCGAAGTCCAACGATCGCTCCGAATATCGAAAAACATAAGACATGCTCATAGCACCCTAAATGGGTTATTTCAATAACCCTCATCATTTCATCTTCATTCTTGTAACACCCCAAAAATTTTCCTTAGCAATTATGCTCAATGGCGTGCCCATACAAAACAGTCACCATGCTTAAACTCATTTCTCCTGTTTGTGAACAGAATTTGGAA
>JAOTBA010000205.1:8416772-8450291 GCA_025629845.1 Erythroxylum squamatum
ACAATAACTATAAATAAATTACCCACCTTATAACTCTTGAAAATCCAAATGCAATGGTTCCCTTCCTTTTGCTCTTGCAAGGGGCTTTCTTGAATTCCTAAAACAACCAATTTCTCATTTCAATTCCAATTCAATAAAAACCCTAATACTCCAACAATCACAACCAATTAAATCAACCAAAATCAATCTCAATCTTAACCTACCCATAGTCCATCTAGGTTAGAAAAACCAAAACCTAGCTTAGAAACTCAAAAACCCCATGGATTCTCTCAAATCTTCTTCTTCTACACAACCCCTTTCTCTCTCTAGGATTTCTTCATCACAACAAAACCACAACCCATTTCCTTCTACTAAAGCAAGAAAAAGATGAGAACTTACCTTGGAAGCTTTGATTTCCTCCTCTTTCCACGAAAATCTCCTCCTTTTCCCTAGCTTTTCGATTTTTTTCCTTCTTCTTCTCTTCTCCCTTTTCGTTTTTCTCTCTTCTCTCTTGCTATTCACGACAACTCCCCTCTTCTTTCTTATTTCAAGCCATTTATTTAGTCTTTCTTCCAATTTTGCCCTTCATTAATCTTGTCTTTCCCATTTTGCCCTCCTTTGATCTTAAGGCTAACATCTTATACTTCTAACTTCTTAACTAATAATCATGGAACAATTGAAGGAATTTGCTAACACTTCCTTCTAGAAAAATGTTCCTCATTATCTTAATTTTCTAATGACACCAAAATCATTCAATTTGGTTTGGTAATTTGAAAATTATAACCCAAACATTTCCAAACTATCCTTACATTGAAACAATATTTCGTGCTCAATTTCCATCCAAAAATTGAAACTCTTAGAGACTAAATTAAAACTCAATTTCATCATATCATTTGTAGCCCTATTTCTCTAGTTTAATTCAAATTAAAAATCATCTCATTTCGATAACTAGAGAAAGAGTTATGGCTAAAACACCGAAGCATGTTCAATATAACATTTTTCCAACTTTTAACTTCCAACATTTCTTATATAATAGTTCTAACTTTCCAGAACAATTTGGGATCCAACATATCATCCCTTGAAATTCATGTTTGAGTTTACTTACTTGTCTCACAAGCTATTATTATTGTGAAGATTTTCTTTGTTACATTAGCACATATAAGAGACAAGGATTTGAATTGTTTAGTATACTGCTCAAAACAGTGCCACTGTAGTAGGCTTAGCAAAACAAATCGAGCCCTGCTCGGCCCAACTCGAAGTCAACAGGCTTGAGCTAGTTTGATCAAGCTCAAAACTTTCTTAAAAACAATTTATTTTTCAAATTTTAAACTAAAAAGAAAAAAATAAGTTCGGGCTCAAGCCCAGGCTAGTCGACTATCACCTTTACACCATAGGATTATTCCTTTGGATCCCGCTTAATGTGGAATTTTTTTACTTTAATCACTTATTTTTAAAGTTATGTTTTTTTTGGTACAAGGGAAAAAAACTACACTGTCCCCCTAATGAACACAATGTTGGGGTGACAAAACGCCTTGTTGGTCTCGGGATAGGAGACCACGAATGGAAGGTGGAGGCGCCTGGAGAAAAAGAAGGCCTGGACTGGCTCGAGCTGCGAGGGATGCCAAAGCATCTGCACTCTGATTGCCTTCGCGATACACGTGTTGAAGCTGCACCTCCCAGTGGCGGCGCAGTAGCCCACGAATACCTGCCACCAAAAAGTAATAGTCAGTCTCAAAATGGTTAGAGGAGGAGAGAATATTGATGACCTCAAGGGAATCCGTTTCTAGAATTATACGGCAATAGCCAAGGGCCCAAGCCAATTGGAGCCCCGATTGGACTCCCCAAAGCTCGGCCTGCAGAGGCAAGCCTCTCCCTATCTGGTGGAGAAAACCGCCACACCACTGACCACGACTATCCCGAATGAGACCCCCGGCATGCCCAAGGTGATGTCCGGCCGTGGTGGCGCCATTAGTATTGAGCTTGACCCAGCCCTCTAGCGGTTTTGTCCACCCAATGGGAAGGCCTGTAGGTAACTCGGGGGCACCAAAGACGCTACTTTCCAGAGTTCGGGCCCTGTGAATCCACTTGACGTACTCTATAACTGCTCTGGTACCATCGGAGGGCCAAGTAAAATCTGCGTCGAAAATGCTACGATTTCACCACTGCCACAGAAACCAGCAAGCAACCTCGAAAATGAGCGCCCAAGGGAGTTGTTGCAACGGGGTGTGGTTCGTGATCTCCTGATATTATTTTTTATTAAAAAAATGTGAAACAACATTGTATTACTTGTGTAGGTGTTACATAACACACACTTGTCTTGGTCATGCCACATGATACAAGCAATATCACTACAATTCACTATTTTCTTTTAAGTTTTTTAATGGATAATGACATCGGATGATACAAACATATAATTTTAAGAGAATAAATAATAATTTATAAAAATTAAGTACTAAAATAAAAAAGTGCAAATCGGCGTAATTGAATCTTTAATTTTATAAAAAAAAATTGATGTAATTAAATCTTTAATTTTTTATGAAGGGCTACCTTGCTGGTTTTCTCTCACTCTTATATTAGTCACTAGAACTTTACAAAGAAATAAGAGTTAAAAAAAGTTGTTTTAGAGAAAATATAATTCGGTTCATTTCGTACAAAACATATCTATCAATACAAAAACATTCCAAGACAAAGCTAGGTCAAGAACTACTTTTCTAAAATTTTGATAATATGCTTCTAAGTCAAAAGCTCAAAATATGTTGCACCATTTATTTAATAATTACATTCATAAGAAAATATAGAATTAGATTGTCAGATTTTTATTGAAAAACACAACAAAATATTTTTAAGGCTACAACATGTGTGTCCCAACAAATAGCAAGCATCCTCACTTTTTCTGAGGTCTGATAACTATAACATGTAAAAAAATGCTACTGTTGATCTGACCAATCTACTCGCAGAATGTAACATTTCCATGTTCTTAGCAAATTAAACATCCCTGCGAGGAAGTAGTGGCTGAACAAGTAATGACTTGCCTGGACCTTTGGCTTGACTGTTCTCAGACACAAGGGAACTTGCATCTATTGTTTCCCCTAGCTTGATTTCTTCACCTTTTCCCCAAACAACTAGGTAAAGACCAACTATTATTAACACTGCTCCGATGATGCTGCAGGTTCAAATTTTCAACAGAGAAATGCTTGTAAAATTGTCTGCAGATAAACTCACCACACTGTCTTGAAGGACCAGAATTCAAAGAGAATATAAACAGACTTCTTTCAGGATACAGAGCTTACCCTCCTAAATGGAATTCTTCACCCAGAACAACAGAAGCCATTATGGCTACCAGCATGGTCTGCATAGGCAGATAGCCAGAAACGAACACGGGTCCTCCCTTCTGTATGACCCATATCTGGATCGTGAATCCAAAACCTGAAACAATCAACCCCTGCAAACTGCCCTATTCAGTAAAACATTTGTAATGGATGCAAAGATTGTAAATCAATCACCATTGGTGAGCCACACTATAGTTACGAACCGCATAGAAGACACTAAAGAGCTCGCCAGCTGATTGAATTTTCCAGGATTGATAATCTCTCTCAGTGCTGACTGTAATTGCCAAAAGCTGCAGAATACCGAAGAAGCAAGTAAATGAATAAACTGAAAACCGAGCAGGGTACTTCTTTAACAGGATCGCTTGTAATACAATCCAGCCGGACCAACATAAACAGTGACCTAGACAACAGATGCAACCCAAGGTCCAGTTTTTGGAATTGGCATCTCCAAATGCAGACAACAGATGTGATTGGCCTGAAGGCGAATTTGACCCGTAGACAATTGGCCCCTTGTAAAGGGTTATAACTGTAGCTCCAAGGAAGGAAGTTGCAGTACCAAGAACCTTAGCTACCCCATCTATCCTGTTGAAATGGACCTGCTCCAATCTGGAAACCGTGTTAGTGCTTTAAGATGCTTTCCCATTAAAGGCTTAAAGTTGAAACGGTTGCATTAGCATACCCGAGTTAGATTGCAAAGACAAAGGTCAAAGCAGGAACAGCATTCTCAATAGCAGAAGAAAAGGTGGGTGAGGTGTTGTCCAAACCTACTAGGTAAAACACTTGATTTGATGTTATGCTGCCACAAAAGCATTTTCTATTCAGAAGAAAACAAGGGCCAAATTTTGCAAACAGTTGGGGCTCTAGACAGGATCATTCATACCCAACAAATCCAATGAGAATTAGCTGTACCAGGACAGAAGTGGTAAGAATTGGCCTGTCTTTCCTACAGAAAACAACAAAAGACAACAGTTGTGATGACCATCGGTAAGATCTGAAACTACCTGTTAGATCAAAACTGAATTGAGACAATTTCTGGACACAGGAGGGTATAGCTAAAGCACGTACTTTTCCAGGAAATAAGCTAAAGGAGCGAGCAGAACCAGGGCAATCATGTTCCTATAAACTGGGAAGACGAGTTTGCTTATGCCCAAGTTAAGTGCAGCTCCCAAGATGACATGGTTCCCTGCATAGCCCAACTGGAAGATTGTCATAGCCAAGTGCAGTTTGGTCTGCTCAGATGCAGAACACATCCTGTTAATTACAACGGCAGAATCACAAGATCAATGAATCAAATTAAGAGCTGCGCCTCCAAGGTTGCCAAAGGGCACTTGTTAATGTCTATTACAAGTATTAATGAATTGATATGGACGCTTGTCAAGCTGGAGGATTGTAACTTAAAGAAAAATATCAGTAGTGTTAATGTTATATAATATTATATAAAGCGTCAATTAATTAACACTGAGACTGTCATTTATTACAGATACAGTGTACTGTATCAACTCAATAAGTTAAACAGTGTATGCATCCTTCTCCCTCTTCTTCTTGTTGCAGCTTCCACTGTTTACTCATTGAGAATCCAGATATTGGTATCAGTCCCCCTCCAAAATGAGGAAACGAGATTTGGCCATTCTCATGCTCTCCGCTTTCGCCATTTTCTTCTCGCTCCAGGTAGCTCTCTTAACTATGAACAATTGCTGTTCCCTATTTTCGATGATGTACTTGAGATGGATTTTTGGTATAATTTTGTAGCACGAGGGTGATTTTCAATTCAGGGAGGCCTGGTTTCACCTCTTCGATGATTACCCAATCAAATACGAAGCCGAACGCCTCCCTCCTTCGATCGTTTCCGACCTTAACGGCGACGGAAAGAAAGAAGTGCTCGTCGCCACCCACGACGCCAAAATTCAGGTTCGAAGAACTGGTTTTTCTTTTATTGTTTTTCTCATAATTATTTTGGCTGAAGAGGAAAACTGTTACTTTTAGGTTTTGAAGCCGCACTGGAGGAAAGTGGACGAGGGTTTCAGCGAATCGAGAGTGATTGTGGAGGTCTCGCTGTTGCCTGACAAAGTTCGTGTTGCGAGTGGTAGGCGTGCAGTGGCTATGGCCACTGGTGTTATAGACAAAATCTATAAGCAAGGGCAGCCACTCAAGCAGGTTTTGGTAGTTGTTACTTCCAGTTGGTCGGTCATGTGCTTTGATCACAACCTCAACAAGCTTTGGGAAAGGAATCTGCAGGTTTGGAAATTTTGATGGTGTTTTATGTGTGCAGATTATCGTAACTTGGGGTGATTATGATTATCTTTCTATGCAGGAGGATTTTCCGCATAATGCTCACCACAGGGAGGTTGCCATTTCGATCAGTAATTATACCTTGAAGTCTGCGGATACGGGATTGATTATTGTTGGTGGTAGAATGGAAAAGCAGCCCCATGTGAGTTTTTCTTTTCCTTTTTTCACAAATGTGTTTATTACTGGTTGATAAAGTTTTTATGATCTTTGGCCCTAGTATCAAATTTAGTTGACGCCCTTTTGTGCATCTGTTTCTACCATTTCAGCTTTACTTAGATCCCTTTGAAGAGATCGGTATAGCTGAAAAAAATGCTGAGCTGCACAGAAGAAGCGCTAGTGAGAAGGAGGTGAAAACATTTGTCTTGTGATTCTATTTTCTTCGTATATACAGTTCCTTTATATAGATATACGTGAAGTTTCAAGCTGAGTATAATTATATGGGAATACAAGACATACAATTTTCTGAAATGCCTTAAAGATAGTTCCAGATCCAGCAAGTTGATATCTTTTGTTTCTTTTGCTTTTTGGGCAGTGGATATTTAACAATCTATTGATTCTTACAGGATTCAGAGAACACTGGAACTGTGGATCTACGCCATTTTGCTTTTTTTGCTTTTGCTGGTCGAAGTGGTGAAATCCGTTGGAGTAGAAAGAATGAGGTGGCAAATTTATCTGTTGAACTTGATGTTGGCCTATTTGCAGTTATATCTAGGTTTAGTTTTAAGGGCATGTACTTTTCCAATAGCAAAGCCAAAATTTTGATATTCTGATACTCTCCAAAAATGTCCAGTTCATGCAAAGTTTCTTACAGCTTGTTATTATTATAGTTCTAATCTCATAACATCTTTAAGTATTTGTTCATCCAACCAGGGCATTCCTTTAGAAATAGCTAGCCTAATGATTGGATGATATAACAAAATTCGACTTTCAGGATCTGTCTTATCGTCTTTGTCATTGTTATTCTGCTGTTGTATAGGTGTCTTTTTTTCTAGAAAAATCTGTTGGGCATAATTTTTATTTGTTCAAAACTTATATGAAATATGCTAACCTATATATTATATATAGGGACAATCTAAGGAATTATTGAAATAATTGAGGTGCAAACAACCCAATGTGTGCATGTACTAGTAAACAACTACTTTTAATGGCAACTTCTACTGGAAGTTACTTCTTGTGTTAGCACAGAATTTATTAAATTTACCTTTCATAAGCATTGCTCCATTTACTGGTATCACTGTCTCCTCTTTACTCAATATTTTCTGTTGATGCAGAATATTGAAGCACAATCTTTAGATGCGTCTCAGTTGATTCCACAGCATAACTACAAGCTTGATGTGCAGGCTTTAAATACCAGACATCCTGGAGAGGTATCCTCTTATGCGATTCTGGACTGGGATAACTATGGTTCAGTACTGCTCACTGATGGTAGAAAGCAAACTTCATGTCATGGATAATACTCTAGTCATTTGGAAAAATGGTACAAGGTTGACATGAGGCTGATAATAACTTAGTTCTGCAGCTGTATTTGTTAGGGTTATTGTTTTCCCCATTTTTTCCTTTTGCGCATCTGTTTAGATCGATTGTTTGGTAAATGCAGTCTTCCAGATCAGCTTCTTTGATTAATTTAAACCATTTCTAATCTGCACCAAAATCCAACCCTCACGAGAGAAGGGGATTGTAGGGTGTTCTATCCACTTTGTGAAACTTTTTCCTAAAGTAGTTATTTCCATTTGGATTGTAATTCCATTGTAAATAAAAGTGTGCTTATGCAAATTAAATGTTAGTTTGAATGCAGAGAATTCAGGGAATCAATTCTTGGAGTTATGCCACATCATTGGGTAAGCATTTTGGAAGTAATCTTTCCATGATTCAGTTAGTTGTATAATCTGGGAGGTTCAATCTCTGTATTAGGATAGGAGAGAGGATACTGTATTGCAGTTGGCACACTTCAGGCGTCACAAAAGGAAAACATTGAAAAAAGTACCTGGAAAGACAACAAACTATCCTTTCCAAAAGCCTGAAGAGAATCATCCTCCTGGGAAGGATTCGACTAAAAAAATTTCAAATTTGATTGGAAAAGCTGCCAATTATGCGGGCTCAGCAAAATCTAAAAAGGTAAATCTACTGAGTTTGCCTTTGTGCAGGTTGTGCTTTAGTCTTGAGAAATTTATGCCATTGTTGTGTAATTTTTGTTTTCTTGATCCCATTCAAGTTATAGCTTTTGGATTTCTGACGAATAACACCTTTCTTATATATTACCATTATCTTAAAGTGTGGGTATATTATTATTGTTTTGAGCACTATAATTTGTTACTGGTCCGGACAAAAAGCAACAAATGAGAAGTTATTAGAAATCCCTTAACCTCACTAGGTGTGGGCGCATCATTACAGTGGATATGATCACTGAACTTGCCAATCAAATCTTATCTTATAGATTTCCGTGTCTTTTCATTGACTATTTGACTTTACTTTTGTAGCCGGTAACTTATATTCCAACCATAACAAACTACACCCAGCTATGGTGGGTTCCTAATGTTGTTGTGGCTCACCAAAAAGAAGGGATAGAAGCTGTTCATTTGGCATCTGGTCGTACCATTTGCAAGGTAACTCTTAAGCCATGTGATGCTTTCGCCAAATTTTTTTGGGTTACTTTCAATAGGCTATTTGCTGCCTTATGAAAAGGTCCTAATGGGGTTGGGAAGGCATTATGTTATTGTTAATGTTAGGTAAGAATGTCCTCTTTTTATCCTAAGAACTACTTTTGAAAGACGTTAAAAATGCCTGCCTATGTATGTCGTGTCTTATTCTGCACATTCTTAAAAAGAGATTGAAATTTCACCAATTTCGACAGCTTCATCTCCAAGAAGGTGGGCTTCATGCTGATATTAATGGGGATGGAGTCCTTGACCATGTTCAGGTAAATTGATTGACCTCTCATTCTCCAAACCAGTACTTATATAAATTAAAATGGCAATGACATTTGGGTTTCTATATATTTCCTGGATCTTAGGTTGACTACACATGCTCTAGTTAGGCACAATGGAAACTGCTTGTGACATTATACTAAACTTGGACTCACTGCTTTTGGGCCTTTTCTATTGTGCTAAACACCATCATAAGGACAAACCCTGTACGCAGTGAACCTTTTTTGTTTCTTTTGTTTCCGCTGTTTTTGTTCAAGTCTCCATAAGTGAGATCCGAAAAGGTAGATAAAATGATGATGGATTACGAATTTTGGTAATATGTTTTGATTTAAAATATAAAGCAAAAAACTTTTCTGGAAAAGATGGCTGGAATATTTTAGTGTTAAATGGAAACAGAAATATTACATTTCCTTTTTTTAGGCTGTTGGTGGAAATGGAGCTGAGAAAACTGTTGTTAGTGGATCCATGGAAGTGCTGCGTCCCTGTTGGGCTGTTGCAACTTCTGGTGTACCAGTGCGGGAGCAACTTTTTAATGCTTCCATATGTCATCATTCCCCACTTAACTTCTTTCATCATGGAGAGTTCTCAAGAAATTATGGTCGGCCTGATGTGTCTGCTTTAGAGGTGGCTACTCCCATTCTCATTCCAAAAAGTGATGGCCATTGGCATCGGAAGGGAAGTCATGGTGATGTCGTGTTCTTAACCAATCGTGGGGAGGTATGACTTTATCTATAGTTTGTTTCATGGTATAATATAAGAGAAGTTCATCAAGAATTATTTGCTTTTAGTTATCAACTATTTTTACTGCCGTTGAAAATTTTGAGAGTAAGTCTGCTCTATATAATTGAGTACTGATCATTATATTGTCTCAAGGTTTCTATTTTTTGGTGGAATACTCGTATGAACACGATGGGGAAGTTGCTAATGAGATTGGTGTAACTAGATGATTGCGTTCAGTATTATTCACCCCCATATAATTACTGTTAGTATCATCACTTGTACTGCCTATAGTGCATCTTACCATGATTGGTGCGGTCAATGTTTCAGGTGACATGCTACTCTCCTGGGTTGCATGGCCATGATGCTGTTTGGCAATGGCAGCTCTTGACAGATGCTACGTGGTCAAATCTTCCTTCACCATCTGGCATGATGGAAGCTGGCACAGTGGTTCCCACACTGAAGACTTTCTCTTTGCGAGCGCATGACAATCAACAAATGATACTTGCAGCAGGAGATCAAGAGGCGGTGGTGATATCTCCTGGGGGAAGTAGACAAACGTCCGTTGATCTTCCTGCACCTCCAACCCATGCCTTGATCTGTGACGATTTTTCAAATGACGGACTTACTGACCTCATTGTCATGACATCAAATGGGGTGTATGGTTTTGTCCAGACCAGGACACCAGGTGCTCTATTCTTCAGCACTCTGGTAGGCTGTCTTCTAATGGTCATGGGCATCATCTTTGTCACTCAACACTTGAATTCCATTAGGGGGAAGCCGCGGCTTGCATCTGTTCATTGATGAAAACAACCTATTAATGCTTATGTTGTAAAAGAATTAAAGCGTACAAGCTTAAAAAGCAGAAAGGAGTTACATTTAGGATTTTGTAAGGTGAAGTAAATCAAGATCTTCAGAGTAGGCATAAACTGACAAAACCAAGAGATCCCGTTGAAAGGAATTCATGGAATACTTGATCTTAGGTCAGACTTCTAGCTAAACCGACGGTTTATGTAGAAAATTTTTACTACTTACTATACGAGATGGTTCTTTTTGCAATTGATTATCGTGTTCTACCTTAGACACAAAAGAACAAGCAATGACAGTTAATTTAGACAAAAAGGACAGTTATAAGGGTCTCGTGATGTATACCTAAACGAACCTGCCATTTTTACTCGTTTACAAGAAATGGTGGAGCCGTTTAATTTTACACGTCTCCAAAACAGATTGTTAGACAATAGCTTGTTTAGTCTGCTATTGTCTAACATCTTGTTGGTAGGCCCATAACCCATTAGGCCTCAAGAAATCTTTCATATGTTCCTGCACTAGTTACGGATTTGGAGTTTGGACCCATACCAAGCATCCGGAAGCAGAGATAGAGAAGAGGGAGAGCGCAATTTGCGAGAAGAAAAGGAACATAGATAGTGGCAGGAAACTGTAAAAAATGAAAAACATGAAAAGGGTCACCAAGAAAATTTGTGACAGTGCCATATTTACTATTTTGGGCGGTGCATCACTTCTACGGTGCAGTGAGTCCCTCAACATATAAATTGGATGCTTGCTTAATCTCTGCTTGCCTAACGGAGGCAAATCTCTAACCCCAACTACATACTATTTAATGAAAAAAGGTTCAAGTGGGAGGGAAGTGATTTAAGTTCATTTCCTAATTTCGCGAAATTCTTATAAATCTAAATTTTCTATATACAGTATGAAATTTGATTTAACCTCTTAGGCATTTTTCCCAACTTGAGAATTTTATTGACTGTTGCTTGATGGTTCTTTGACTTTTCCTATGACAATGTGTAATGGCCTTCCGTTGCTTTCTAATGAGTTATGATTTTCTTGTTGTGATGCCATCCTTGGAATCATAAAATACTCTTTATTAATTCAGGGTAAAGGATCCTGAAGCAATACTTGAGTTTTAACTTGTTCTATCATTTATCAGAAGCTACGCAAGTCTATTCCTTCAATTATACCATCCGCTTGCTTCACAGCACCACATCTACATTGTGGAAGTGGATCCAAATAAGCCAACTCATCCCAATCCTACGTTGGCTACGCTACCATTCCATTGTGTAAAAGAAGTTATCCTCCTTTGCAGCTAATCCCTTTAGCAAGTATTTTCTAATTGATATTTCGTATAGTTAATAGGTGCATCTATTTATATTTTTAACAAAATAATATTTAAAATAGTGTACTTATAATTGATAAGGATAGTTAATTTATATGATTGAGATAATTAATTTTGTAGTAATAAAATACTTGAACTTTCAATTTGTTACAAAATCAGCCTTCCATTAATCCTCTAATTATTTATGTCAATATGGTGATACATTGACAGGTAAACTTTGATAATAAAAAATATATAATTTAGTAATTATCAACTTCTTTTATCCTTCTATTTATTCCTACAGAAGTCTTCAACTTAGTAAATCAAAAAGAGATATATATATATATATATATATATATAATAAGAGAAGAGAATGGGTGACAAAAACCTTTGATAACAAGTATTGAATTTATAGACTATATGGATGATGAATTTCTAAAAATTAAATTTACAATCTTTGCATTTATTAATTGAAAATATGTAACTCAATGCATTCCATTCCTTATCTAAGCCTATTAAAATATGGGGGAGGCATAAATATGGAGGGAGACCCCAAAAATCAGTTACTCTGGCAAATTGCGCATACTAATTCCTCTTTTAGTGACCACTAATTAATTTTATTTCTCAGTTTTATGCACTTTTTAAGTTTGATATAATCTTCCACCATTTAGATTATTCTACAAACCAAATCCCATTCGCTTTTTTAATAAGGGTTATTAAGTCCGGTCCAACCATAGCCCACTGTTTCTGATAGAATGTTGGAACATAGTACGAAATGATGTGACTAAGTCCAAAACTTCTGTGAATTTAACTCCCCTTTTAGAGACCTAGTTTTACTACCACCACTTCTTTGCTTTTGTGGGCTCCTTAGGACCCACTTCTACACCATGCATGCACGGTGGTGGGTTCGACACATGTTTGGTTAGATAGAAAGAACCCAGAGGAGCGACCAGTTGATCAAGTACACGAGCAGATCATCCCTTCATTATTATTCTATCATACGATTAGTTGTAGATTCTCTAAATTCCTATCCTACAAATCTTTGCAACTTTTTTTTATATTCACTAATATATTTCATCAAATGACAACCATTCGCAGTGTTAATCTCTTTTCATTACAAATAAGAATGGAGATACATGACACCTTATCTCTTGTTGACATAATTGCTCATTCAAATCAGATGCATATGAAGATGAAACCTAGTGTTTGCAAGCCAGTGTTAGAGACAAAAAAGTGGATTACAAGGGAAAGAGGAAGAGGAGACAATTGTTAGTCCTTTGGGTAGAGTTTCAATAACAGAAAATACTATCAAAACATACTTTTATTAGTAAGTGTTTCACTCAAAAAGAAAATAGTAAAATAGTGATCATTTATGACGTACAAGATCCATCAAAATGGCAAGTATAGAGCATACTTTAAATCACACAAATAGTACTAGCTTTATACAATGAGCTAAATATGCTCACAATAATCAAGCTAGAACTCTTCTAGCTAACACTTGAACTCTTTACACTTGAGTTCTCACTTCTCACTTGATATGAGTCACGAGTTAAACACACCTATTTATAGTTGAAGAATTCTTGAATATATGGGCAAGAATTGATCAATATTGGACCACACATTTGCTTGGTTCTTATTAAGCCAAGTATCCTAATTCTCCACCACACAATTTTAGTAGGGATAATTTTTTTTTACTTTAACACTCTCCCTCAACATAAATTATTCCTTCTAATCTCTTCCTTAGACACCATTCCAAGTTAACTTCAAAATTTTTCAAACTTTGTTCTATTGAGACCTTTAGTGCAAATATTTGCCATTTGATCTTATGCTTTCACCTTAACAATCTCTTGTAAGCACATTCTCTTGTATGAAACGATATTGTACCTTCACATGTTTTGTTCTTGCATAAAATATTGGATTTTCTACCAGACTGATTGTTGATTGACTATCACAATATAGCGGTATTGCATAATCCATCGGTTGTTGCAATTCTTTTAATAAATGGATTAACCATATGCTTTCTTGTGCTGCCATAGTTTTTGCATGATACTCTGCTTCTGTTATTGAAAGTGAGACTATTTGTTGTCTTTTGTTGCACCAAGTTACACCTACAGATCCCAAGGTAAACACATAACCAGTTGTGGATCTTCAAGTGTCAACATCACTAGCATAATTAGCATCACAATACCCTTTTAATTCACATGTCATTCCCTTTTGATAGAGCAAGCCAAGATCAAATGTCCCATTGATATACCTTAGTATTCTTCGAACTGCTTCTAGATGAACCTTTTTGGGATTCTACATAAATTGACTCACTACTTCAACTGCAAAAGCAATATCTAGTCTAGTCAGAGTCAGCTTTCCTAAAGAGACAGGCTTGCAATCAAGCATACTATACTTCTGAAGTAAATCTGTAGCATATTTTTGTTGAGATAGAAATATTTCTTTTCTTGTTCTACTTCTAATCCCAAAAAATGATTCAACTCTCTAAGCTCTTTCATTTGGGAGCAAACTGATAAGTTCTCTTTGATCTGACTGATTTTGTTCTTATCATCTCTAGTAATGATTAGATCATCAACCAAAATCATTACTTTCTTTCCTTCACGAATTTTGAAAAACAAGTTTGAGTCTGTTGTTGCAACTGAGTATCCGTTGAAAACTAGAAATCCAGTTATCTTCCCATACCAAGCTGTTGATACTTGCTTCAATCCATCTAACATCTTCTTAAACTTGGAAATAATCTCTAGATGAGATTTGTTTTGAAATCCTTGTGGTTGCTCCATACACACTTCTCTATCTAGCTCTCCATTTAAAAAAGAATTTTTTACATCCATCTACAATAGATTCAAGAATTGCTTACTATGAGAGCCAATAAAACATGTATGGTTACAATCTTTGCTACTGAACTAAATGTCTCATCATAATCCATTCCATACTGTAGTGAGAATCCATGAGCTACAATTCTTGCCTTGTATCTCTCAATTGATCCATCTGAATGAGATTTCACCTTGTACACCCATTTGCATGAGATAGGTTTCACTCCCTTAAGTTTTGGTACTAGTTACCAAGTCTCATTATGTTCTAGCACTTGAATCTTATCTTCTATAGCCAATCTCCACTCTTTCTTTTAGGATGCTTCCTCATATGCGGCTGGTTCTTTCACAACTCTAGAGTCTTCAATCAAACCAGCGTTAGCATGTTTTGGATTTGAATTCCTTAGCCCATTTGACCTTTGTAGAGCTTGTTGATAAACCTCCTTTGATCCTCTTCTAGTTGTCTCTACCTTTCTTAAAAGAACTATTGATGTACTCCAGTTTGCCATGGACATATATTTGATGAGCCTTCACCATTGTTTTCCACTATTGAAGATGTTCTCAGATCAATATTTTTTTCACTCAATTGAATCTTTTCCGCCTTAATGTTCTCTGACAATTTTTCTTATAATTTCAACCTCTTTTGAATCTGGCAATAAGACCGGTTGTGGGGACCACCACAATGATGCATCATCAAATACTACATTTCGGGAAACATAGTATCTTCCTATTATAGGATCAAAACATTTCCATCCTTTTCGTTGTTCATCATATCCAACAAAAATGCATTGAATTAGCTTCTTATCAAACTTTCCATGTAGATGATATGGTATAAACACATAATACACATATCCAAATACACGAGAGTGACTAACCGTTCTCTTAATCTTCCATAATTTCTTAAATGGAGACCCCATGGTTGCTTGAGGTAGCCTGTTGATAATATGAGCAGTTGTCTTCATACATTCTGCCCAAAATAGAGGTGGTACATTCTTGGCTTGTAACGTACTTCTGCATAATTTTACTAAATGTCGGTTCTTTCTTTCAGCAACGCTATTCTGTTGAGAAGTGCCTTGACAAGATAACTATCTCTTTATCTTATTTTGTTGTAGAAAGTGTTCAAATTCTATAAACAAACATTCTCCTCCATTATCTGTGCGTAGGCTTCTAACATTCTTGTTAAGCTCTTTCTCAACTTTCTTTTTGAAATCTTGAACTTTTCCAAGGCTTTTGATTTTTCTTTAAGAAAATCTACCTAGAAATATCTTAAAAAGTCATCAATGAAAGTTATCATATAGCGAAAACCGCTTACTGATGATTGTTTTATAGGACCAAATACGTCTAAATGGATTAGCTCAACAGGATCCTTAGCTCTAAATTTGGCCTCCTCATATGGTAAT
This sequence comes from Erythroxylum squamatum, assembly GCA_025629845.1. Classification (NCBI taxonomy): domain Eukaryota; kingdom Viridiplantae; phylum Streptophyta; class Magnoliopsida; order Malpighiales; family Erythroxylaceae; genus Erythroxylum; species Erythroxylum squamatum. Next base: position 8,432,334 of record JAOTBA010000205.1, read on the forward strand.
TCATATGTTTTACCATATTGACAGCCTGCACAAACAATTTCTTCTCGTACTTCTAGCTGAGGAAGACCTATGAGCATTGACTTCTTCATCGTCACCTTTAGCTTATGATATCTAACATGGCCTAATCTTATATGCCACAGATCAGCTGTCTCATTCTTCCTTGTCTTGTCTACATAGGCTGTTTAGGCACTAATTACATAAATGGATTCAAACTCTTTTCCTTCCATAATCGGCTTGCTTATAAGTATTACGCTTTGGTACACCTTGTCATCATCTGGACCAAACACCGCATAATTCCATAAATATGTGAGCTGCACAATTGAGAGGAGATTTTTCTTCATACCAGATACATGATACACCTTTTGAAGTTGTAATAGGTGTGAGCTAAATCGAGGTATAACCATTATATTGCCAGTGTTAGTAATTTGCAATTTTGAGTTATTTGTAGTCACTACAGCTTTACTCCCTTTGAACTTCGTCAAGTTTGACAACTTGTCTTTATCTCCAGTCATATTATTGGAACACCCAAAATCAGTTATCCAATCATTTTTGTGATCAACTGTGCTGCAAGTGGTAGTAATGAGAGTCATTTCCTCTTGACTTATGACTCCCACATTATCTACTTCTTCTTCAACTGCAAAAGAAGCTTGCAAGTCCCATTCTACCTCACTGTCATTTTGAGTTGCTTCAACAATGTTGCTTTCGACATTCTTGGACCAACAGTCACGAGCAAAGTGACCTTTCTTGCCATAGTTATAACACTCATCATTTAGTCAATGATTCTTCTTGTCTTCCCTATTATTGTTATGTTGGTCATGTCATGTTCCCCCTAATTGGAAGCTTCTTTCTTAATGACCTCTTCACATCCTCCTTGCTTTTTCTTCTTTTCTTTACCATTCTTGGACTTCGAATTCTTGCCTAAAAAATTATTGATATTTCTGAAAAGTGCTTTCTCTTTATCTTTAATTATGACTCCAGACATCTATCTAGCTAGTGCTTCTTGATTAGCCAGCAGACTTTCCAAATCTAACGAAGTTGGTTCTTGAGCCCTTCCATATATAGCAGTAAAAAATAGCAGTATATTTTGGTCGTAGGCCATGGATGATAATTCTCTTCATCCTTGTTGTTATGATTGCATTTTTTTGATCTAATTTTGAGATCTCGGAGCATATTACCTTGACTTTGCTATAGTACTGACTAATCGTAATATCTCCCTGTGAGAGTACTCTAAGCTCATTCTCCAGTCGTTGCAGCTTTGCTCATTCGTCTTCGCGAACAATGTCACCAAGGCATCTCAAGCTTCCTTTGGTGTTTTGGTATCTATTATGTGATGCAGGATATCATCATCAACTGCCACCGAGAGTGTATACATAGCTTTGCCATATTAGATCTTGTATTTTCTGAGTTCCTCTGGATCAGTTGGCAATGTAGTCTCATTACCACAAACAACACTCCACAAATCTTGCCCAAGTAAACAAAACTGGATCCGAATGCTCCAATTGTTATAATTATTATGATTGAGCTTCTCAATTGAACTAGATGAACTGGCTAGATTTACCATAGTGACTTAATAATAAATAACCAAGTAGCCCTTGTCCTTGACAACTTCACAATCCCATATTGTGTACTTTAATTCACTAATTCCAATATAACCAACACTCTGATACCACTTGTTGGTCCTTTGGATAAAGTTTTGATCACAGAAAATACTATCAAAATACACTTTTATTAAAAAAAATGTTTCACTCAAAAAGAAAGTAGTAAAATAATTATCATTTCTGATGTGCAAGATCTATCAAAATCGTAAGTACAAGGCATACTTTAAATCACACAAATACTACTAGTTTTAAACAATAAGCTATAAATACACTCACAATATTCAAGGTGGAACTCTTCTAGCTAACACTTGAACTCTTTACACTCACACCTATTTATAGTTGAAGAATTCTTGAATATGTGGTCCAAATTTGATCAATATTATACCACACATTTGCTTGGTTCTTATTAAGCCAAGTATCCTAATTCTCCACCACACAATTTTATTAGGAATAAAGTACCACACAATTTTATTAGGAATAAATTTCGTTTACTTTAACAACAATTTTAAGTAAAAATCTAAGGTTACCTAAATTCATCTATTAGATTTTGTAATAAAACTTTGATGTATAAATTTTTTATTATGCAGATGCTAATTTGTCAATTGGTCGTACTAATGTGTTATATCATATCAACAACATTAACTAAAAGATCAACAGTAGATTTTATGTCAAATTAAAACTTTTAACATTTTATTATTACTTTTAGTAATTCTGAATAGTAGTGTAAAATCAAGTAAAAGTTTAAATTTTAAATGTAATTTACCCATTTATAATTATTGTTTATTTTACTAATTTTTATGTAATATTTATTTTAACTTATATATTTATTATATGCTTATAATTTATATATATAATAATTAATTGATTATTCAAAATATAATAATAAGCTTTAATCATTTCAATTTTAGTTTTATTTTAAAATCATATTATTATCTATTATACTCTTACATATTATTATTTATTTGTTTTGATGTCTTATCATATTGAAATAAATATTATTAACTTAACTTCTTCATGAAAAAATGCGCTTAAAAATTTAGAATATTCTTTCAAGCTAGTTTGAGCTTATATTGAAATTATAATGTTAAATATGGTTTAATCTAATTTAATCAATTCAACCTTACAATTTTATAATTTTGGTTCAATATTTTGATTTGATTTTCTAAACATTGGTTTATAGATAACGATAAACTTGAAAATAAAGCTTAGGAAATCATTTGAGTATTGTATCATTATTAGACCAAGTGAAGTTTTAATCCATAGTTTTGATGATAATAAAATATGTTACAAAGAATGTTTTTTAATCCTTGATGATACTAGTAAGTTAATAAGTGAAAGACCAAGTTCAACATAAGAGTAAAACGAGTAAAGAAATTAATTGAATCAATTGAGAAATTAAAGGATAAAATTATGAGAAAAGTGGATCATACATGCGATTCAAGTAAAGAATCAAGAACAAGAAGGTGAAGGTGAAGCACAAATGTAATTTAAGTACAAAGAAGAATCAAGTATATTACGCCTTAAGTAAATTCAAATAGTCTTTCTTGAAACCTTATCTTTGTTTATTTTAATGAACTAAGGGATCAATCATTGCATGATTTTTTGCTTATAAGTCATAATGCATAGATCATCTCATAATTAATAGAAAACATATTTTGAACTTTAATGAAATTGTTTTGATTTTAACAAACTTTTGGAGAATTTTTGAACTAGTTTTAAATCAAGGATAGTTTAAAAAATGTGTTTTGATCTTTGAAAACTTAAGAAGTTTGATCGACTAGTGTTAGGATTTTGGATACACTGATAATCAATGTCTTTTGAAAATATGGAATGTAAGTTTATGACCACATTAGTTGACCAATATGGTATATTTGTCTACTAATGTACTAGAATAATAAATTAATGCTACTAGTACTACTTATTATAAGTCTATTTTTTTTTTCTCTACATATCACACAAGGGGAGCTTGTAATCTCCACACATTCAAGAGAGAGCATTGTATCACTCATCATTTATTAAGACCTAAAAATACATATATAAGTCATACTTTTATTGGTCTTTCTCATATACACTTTTGAGTCCCATCATATGCGATATTATTTTTGTGGTGATTATAAACATATCTACAAAAATTGTTCTTTGAAATAATGCTTGTTAAATAAATCACAAAGATATAGGTTGAAAAAAAAATTAATAACTAATCCTTAAAGACTTAAGTTTATATGGGCATCTAGAAAATAGTTTTTTTCCCTTATAGGTCAATATTAAGTGGCATCCAATGATTATCAGTAATTAGGATTACCTCCATGAATATTAAATGAGAAACACCAATGGTATCTTTAATAATTAATTTCAAAAGAAATCATCAAGACTCCTAGTATGATCCGAGTAAGAAAATTGGCATTAAATATCAATTGTTAAACCAAGTGAGAAAGAAAAGGATACAACCATTAATGATATATAAAAGAAAGTAATCACTTACTTGCTTGACAATGTTTAAGATTATTTTTTGGCATGCATATTGAGGGAGAGAACCCAATTGCATATACCAAGGGGAGAAAGATAGATTAAGCTCAAAAATTGGTACATGAGAATTATAAAAATTTCTCTTAATTTTATAATTGTTTTGAATGTAGTCTTTGCACATATGATAGGATTTTTTAAAAATGGGAGATGAAAGTTATTTATTTTATCTTTTTATACTTATAAATTTATATATAAAATACCTTTTAATATTGATAAAAAGGGGGAAAGAATAGTTCTATCAAAACTTAACAATTCATGATGCAAGGATTAAGAAGGGACAAGAATTACATGTTGTTTTAAGATAGACGTAACTTACTCAATATTATTTATTTTTCTTAATATTATTAAATATTTTGTTATCACATAAAAAATGGAGAGATTATTGCACCATGTGAGATTTTAATCCATAGTTTTGATAATCATAAAACATGTTATTAGTATTATTTTTATCATTAGTGACATCAGTAGGTCAATATGTAAAAGATAATGTTCAATGAAAGAGTAAAGTAAGCAAAAGAGTCAGTTGAATCAATTGAGCAATCAATTGATGAAGAAATGAGCAATTAGTGAATGAAGAAATGAGCAAAGTGAAACACATGCAATTCAAGTGGAACCAAGAACAAGGAAGAATCAAATACATGAAGACAATTGCAAAAGTTTTTCTTTATTTGTAATAAAGTAAGACAGTTATAGAATTCTTCTTCACCCTTAACAAAGAAGATACTGTATAAAAGATTATTGTTCACTTATTGAAAAAAGAAGATAGTGAATTTTTAAATAAAATTTGAGATAAACATAAACCAAAAATTATTTGGTCAAATTACTATAAATTAATTTTTTTCATTATTCTTATGTTTATTTTATATGAATTTATCACAATAAATAGTGAATAAAATATAAATTAATTTTAAATAAAAGTTAAATACATACAATTTACTATTGTCTTGTATTTTTTAGAGGCCAACAATTATAAAGATAATATGGCCTTTATTCTTTACTTAAATTCTGTTATTAGTATTCCATAATGATTCACCGATATGGTATTACTTGTCTGCCATTTGGTTCGTCTTATTACTCTCAAAGAAGAAGGAATTGTTTTGAACTTGAAGGTATATTATCTTGTTACTTAAGCAACTGATACCAATAAATTTGAGCTTAGCTTATGCGTAAACACCCTTTTCCAAAAAGGTTTACTTTTGACCTTTAAGTGACCAATAAATTATGTAAATTCTTATATGTCAATGCTAACTTGAGGAAGTAAAGATTAATGCGTACTTTTCCTTAGATTTAAATTCGTAGTCACTTTGTTTATACTAAATATAAATGTTAAGATATTTGTATAATTGTCATGGGTTAAAGATTTGATAAACGTTAAGATCGCCAATTTACTGAATATTTGAAATGGTGTGTGTTAGCATAGATCTAATTTAATAAAAAGATAAAAAATGTTAGGATAATGTCCCAAGCCTTCAAGACTTCTACTATATGTAGATTCCTACTTTGTGTATGTTTTTTTTCCTTATTTGACATTATTTCAAATTCTTACTCTATGTAGAATTCCTACCCTAGGGTTATACTGCTATATAAACACCCCTTGGGGTCTTTTGAAACATCGTATTGGTGTACTCTTTATTAGTCTGGGAGTTTGTGTATGAGAGAGAGAAAATACTTGTAACTTTTCTCCTTGATATAGTGCATATTTTAGGACTCTCTTCACCCCGTGGGTTTTTCTGCCAACACTCGAGTTTCCCATGTAAAATTCTTTGTGTGCTTCTATTATTTTTCCTTATTTACTTGATTGATTTCATTGCTTTTGTGACTACTAGCACAACAAGCTGGTATTAAAGCAAGGTTTGTTTCGGTCAATCAAGTCTTGTCAACATATATCTCTTTCAACCAAATTTGACATCAACAAGTTTGACAAAAAAAACAGTTTTACTATTTGGAAGGTCCAAATGTAAGTCGTTCTCACACAACACGGATTGAAGAAAGCTTTGTCTGGCAAGATTAAGAAACTTGCCAATATGTCAGACGAGGATTGGGAAGAGTTAGACAAAAAAGCCTTGTCCATTATTCAGTTATGCTTGACATGTGAAGTGCTCTGGTAACTAATCCATAAGACAACTGCTACAGGACTCTGGTTGAAATTAGAGTCCTTTTACATAACGAAGAGTCTGGCCAATAAACTTCGTCTCAAAAAATGTCTCTTTACGCTCAAAATGTCCGAAGGTACACCCGTCTCATCTCATCTTGATGAATTTAATTCTATTATTATTGATTTGGAGAATTTTGATGTTAAAATTGATGATGAGAATTAAGCAGTGTTTTTTGTTGTTTCACTACCTCAATTGTATAAGCACTTTAAAGAAATCATGCTTTACGGTAACTATGAAACTCTCTCTTTAGAAGAAGTTAAATCTACTTTGCTATCTAAATAAAAGTCTGATGCTTCCATTGAGAAGGAGGCTAAGGGTTTAATGGTTAAAGGTAGAACTTTTGAGAAGGAAGAGAGCAGTAAGAGCCATAAGAAGTCTAAATCTACTAAAGGAAAAGATGCCAATATTACATGTAAATATTGCAAGAAACTCAGACACGAGGTTTCGGGCTATTATAAATTGAAAAATAAACTCGAAAAAGAAGGTAAAAATAAGGGTAATCAATATGATTCTACCCCTGAGGCTGTTGTGGTTGATTATAATTCAGGAAGTGATGTTTATTTGGTTGTTCAAGGCGAACAACAATCCAAAGATGAATAGATCCTAGACTCCAGTTGTACTTTTCATATGTGTCCTAATAGGGATTGGTTTGCCACCTATGAAACTGCTAAGGGTGTTGTCCTTATAGGTAGTAATGCACAGAGTGATGTGGTAGAGAAAGGTACAGTTAATATTAAAACCCATGATGACGTTGTTAAAACCCTCATTAATGTTCATCACGTTCTTAATTTGATAGACAACCTTATTTCACTTGGTACACTTGATTCTCTTAAGTGTAGGTACTCCTCTGAAGGTGGAGTCATGAAGGTGTCTCGAGGTAATCTTGTAATCTTTAAAAGGAAAATATATGGTAGTCTTTATGTGTTGCAGGGCTCTACTGTTATTGGTATTGCTGATGTTGCCTCATCTAAGTCTTACCAAGATGCCACCAAGTTGTGGCATTACTGCCTAGGCCATATGGGTGAGAAAGGTATGCAAATCTTGTGCAAGAGGGGTCTGTTGAGCCAGAGTTCAGGTAATATGGAGTTCTGTGAACATTTTGTCTTCGATAAACAGACTAGAGTGAGTTTCTCTTCCTCAAGGATTCATAGGACCAAAGGTATTCTAGATTATATTCATTCTGATCTATTGGGTCTCTCTTGCGTTGCTTCTTGAGGCAATAGAAGATATATGTTGACCATTATCGATGATTTCTCCCGTAAGGTTTGGATGTTTTTCCTAAAGAAGAAGAATGAAATTCTTCCCACTTTTAAAGAGTGGAAAACCCTGATCGAGAACCAAACAGGTAAGAAAATTAAGTGGTTGAGAACAGACAACAACCTTGAGTTTTGTGAAGATGCTTTTGACGACCTATGCAAGAAGGAAGGCATCGTTAGACACCACACTTTGGTTGGTAAGCCTCAGCAAAACGGAGTTGCTGAGCATATGAACAGGACTCTATTGGAGAAAGTTCGATGCACGATTTCTTATACTAAGTTGGGATGTGAGTTTTGGGCTGAGGCGGCTACTACTGCATGCTATCTTGTCCATCGTTCTCTCAAAAGAAAAATCCTAAAAGAAGTTTGGTTAAGTAACCCTGTTGATTATTCTAATTCGTGCTTTTGGGTGTCCTGTTTATGTTCATATTAATTAGGGCAAGTTAGAGCCCCCTCCTGATAAATGTGTCTTCTTAGGTTACGAGGAAGGGGTTAAAGATTATCGTGTTTATTGTCTTAACCCTAAATATTGTAAGATTTATCATAGTCGTGATGTAACCTCTCATGAAGATGCTATATTTTCTACTGGGCAAGATCCTGTGTTGTATTCTCCTTAACTAGATGATCAGGGTAGTACAAGGGAGAAGGTAGAGTTTGTCATCCCTACTACTCCCCCTAAGGAGACAGTCTCACTTACTTCTGAGTCTCAAGAAACTCAAACCGATGCCATTATACAAGTTGATCCACCGCCAATGCAACCTAATTATGTTTTGGCCCGAGATTGTCCTGGGAGGCAGACCCAGTTGCCAACAAGATTGCAGGACTATGATTGTGATCTCTTTGCTTATGCCTTAGTTGTTGCATAGGAAGTTGACACTTATTCTAAGCCAAAGAATTATTCTAAGGCTATTACTAGTGCAGATGCTAGGAATTGGCTTGGTGCTATACAGTAAGAAATTAAAAGTCTTCATAAGAACGAAACTTGGGAATTAGTGAAGCTTCCTAAAGGTAAGCATGCTATTAGTTACAAGTGGATTTACAAGTTCAAAGAAGGCATCCTCGGTGTTGAAAGCAAGAGATATAAGGCTCGATTTGCTATATGTGGTTTTGATCAACGTGAAGGAGTTGATTTTGATGAGGTATTCTCTCCTGTTGTTATTCATACCTCTATTCGTGTACTATTATCTCTTGTTGCTCTTCATGACTTAGAGCTTCAGTAAATGGATGTGAAAACTACATTCTTGCGTTGTAATCTTGAAGAAGAAATTTACTTCCATCAACATGAGGCTTTTGTAATTTAAAAAAAGGAAGATCATGTTTGTCATTTAAAGAGATCCTTGTATGGTCTCAAGCAATCTCCGAGATGGTGGTATAAGAGGCTTGACTCATTTATAATTGGGCAAGGCTATTCTAGAAGTAGCTATGATAATTATATGTATTTTTAAAAGTTCCTTGATGGTTCCTTCATCTATCTTTTGCTTTATGTTGATGACATATTGATTGCGGCACCTAGTAAGGATCTTGTTGATAGGTTGAAGGCTCAGCTTACCAGTGAATTTGATATGAAAGTCTTGGGTGCTACTAAGAAGATTCTTGGGATGAAGATTATTCGGAATCGTTAAACATGTAAACCTATGCTCTCTTAAAAGAAATATATTCAGAAGATGCTTGATGAGTTCAATTTAACTCACCGTAAGCCCATTACTACTTTATTGGCAACACATTTTAAATTATCTACTGAACAAGGCCCATCTACTAATGAATCTAAGGAACGTATGTCTCACGTTTCATACTCTAGTGTCGTTGGTAGCTTAATGTATGCTATAGTATGAACCTGGTCGGATTTGGCCTATGCTGTCAATATTGTATCTAGGAACATGCATAATCCTGGTAAGGAGCACTGGGAAGGTGTGAATTGGATTCTTCACTACTTTAAGGGTTCTAGTGAGCTCGGTTTAGTCTTCGACAAAAGTCGTTCTGATCCCGGTGGTCAGTTGGCTATGTTGATGCTGACTATGGTGGTGACTAAGGTCACTTTCATTCTATATTTTTACTCTTTATGGTTCAACTATCAGTTTGTATTCTTCTCTACAGTCCATTACAACATTATCGACCACTGAAGCGGAGTATATTGCTACTACTGAAGGAGTGAAAGAAGCTATTTGGCTCTGAAGTTTGGTGAAAAAGTTCGGTCTACAACAAGATGTCCTTATTGTCTTCTGTGATAGTCAAAGTGTCGTACACCTCACGAGAAATAGTAAGTATCACTTTAAAACTAAGCATATTAATGTCCGACGTTGCTTCATTTGGGATATTGTTGAAGCAGGCAAAGTTATTGTTGAGAAGGTTCACACCACTAAGAACTCTACTGACGTGTTGACCAAACCACTACCTATTACGAAGTTCAAGCACTGCCTAAACTTAGCCGATATCTTGATACTTAAGTGCTCGTCGGGGCTTACGACAAAAAAAGTTCCTTCTTTCAGTCTTATGTCAAGGGGGAGATTTGTTAGAATAATAACCCAAGTCTTCAAGACTTCTACTCTATGTAGATTCTTACTTTGTGGAGTTTTTCTTTCTTTATTTGACATTATTTCAAATTCCTACTCTGTGTAGGATTCCTACCCTGGGGCTATACTACTATATAAATACCCCTTAGGGATCCTTTGAAATATCATATTGGTGTACTCTTCATTAGTCCTGGAGTTAAAATATTTGTAATTTTTCTCCTTAACATAGTGCATATTTTATGGCTCTCTTCACCCCGTAAGTTTTTTTCCTAACACTCGGATTTTTCAAGTCAAATTCTTTATGTGCTTCTACTATTGTTCCTTATTTACTTAATTAATTTTATTGCTTCCGCGACTACTATCACAAAAAAAGAGATGATGATTTAAACCCCAATAAAAATCCAAATAAAAGTCTAATTGCCCTCAATATGAGCACATCTTTTTCTCCATACGTTATCGTTGTCAAGCTAATTGGATAAGGAGATGATCAAGTCAACTATAATTAGTCTCCCAAAAAGCTTAATTGGTTTGAATCTATGCACGTAGTTGTCTTTAAGTGCTATAATTACTTCATAATGGTGTTGCTAAGTGAATTAGGCACAAAGATGGGCAAGTCAATGGCCCTAAACCATCAACTTTGACTATGCTTATGGGAACTGGATTACAATACCATGCAAGCGACGGTATGACACAGTAATATTAAACCTATTTGAAATCTTACTTTATGAGTGATACAACATCTATTATTAATAAATTTTATATATTATAAGAGATTCATAAATAATTTTATTTTTAATGGGAAAAACGAAAATTAAACTGTAAAACGGAATGAAATTAGTAACTGTTTCTTAATTCTAATAAAGGCAAAGCTGTGATAGTTAGCTAGGTCATGCCGAGGTATCCATGAAAATGGCTTCTTGCAAGAACACGTAAGATGGCTTTCTTGAAGCGACATTTAAGCAAAATACGATAACATTTCAAATATGATGAGAAAGGAAACGTACACTTCCCCAAGAGTTCCAAGAATTTCCTCAAGTAATTGTTGAGGACACGTTAACTTAACCAAGAGCTTAAAGATCAGAAATAGTTGAGTGTTTGTTGAGATACGCAAGTCGTCAGCTTCAAGGATCCAATAAAATATTTAGACAAAGTGTCAACCGTTAATTTTAATTCTGCTGACTATTTGTTCCGATCCTTGCACAAAAGACATATTATAGACGAGTGTCTAAAACCTTTGAATTGATCGCACGTCACCCTGAATATGAAGTTTCTCTACCGCAAAGACTTGTGAATCATGTAAGACGTAAACCAAAATGGCGAAGTCAATGGTTGCGAATATACTTCTGGGAAGCTAATGAACCAAGGTACCTGGCGTGTACCCTGAACCTGTAAAGAAAACCCACTCTTTGACAAAACTCGAATTTATTCATTAGCAGCCTCCATCATGAGCCGTTCAGAAAGGATAAAGACTTGCTTCTTCAATTATGGTTCATTAGCATAAATATGACCCTTTCTCTCATTGCTAGAATTCCCGTATACCCCCCCTTCTTGTATTAATTCTTCTTCTTTCTTTTTTCTGCAGAAACTAACAATTCTTTGATTAGACTCGTACGGTTCCTTAGCTGTTAAGCGGTCCTTGTTTTTACAGAACCTGCATGTTATATCTATTTCATATACACGTTCTCATAGTTTTTGATAATCGACTCGATGCTATGATTAACAAGTTGTTTATATAACAAATTAACCTACAGCGCTTACCCTACAGAAGGTGGTACCATTAGCTTATAGATATTAGACTCCACCATAATCAAGGTCTAAGATTCCGGTCCAAAGGGGTTTCAAATAAAGGATTTCACATACGACTTGGATCCAAAAGAAGGGGAGAAATGGGCTGTTCAAAGGATACAGATAAGAAGCTATATTCAACTTGATGAAAAACCATCTTTTTATCTTAAAAGCTTTAGAATGGTCACGGGCTCACTTCATATGGACATAATTTAAGGATCCCTGATGAGTTGACTAAGGATAGAGTTATTAGATATAAATGAAGTCAGTAAATGATTCAACAATTGATTCTACAGTTACTCAAACCCCACACTCGAAGTATACCTAGATAGGCCACCACTATAGGGTCATTAATTAAAATTAGGCACAAAAGTGAAAAGCAGATAGTGGTCCTCGTTCATCTTTTTGGCTCCACATCACTATCGAAAGCTAACTTGACTCTGTTGTGAGCGAAAGGCATATACGTCGCCTGATGAGTCTTGATGAATTATAGATCGGTTGAAATGTTTATAAGATGAACAGTTTCTTGGAAGATTTTCCACGAGAGGGCAGGTTCTTTTTTTTCTTATAATTAAATATAAGATCCAATTCCAATCTTTCCTTTGGAATCTAATGTCGAAATAAGTGAGCTCAGTATTGGTTTACAATGAGATCTTAACTGGACCTTATCTGGGTATCAGAAGTTATGGTTCCTAGCTAGACAGCTTCCCAGATAGGTTGGCAAGTTGATAAACTAGGGTTTTCTGAGGGTGATATTTTGTCTTGTTGCGATATTGATGGTTACGGAGCCGAAGTTTGTGTGATTTTCTAGAGATTCAAAATCGATCTTAATATGACAAGCGAAGGGAAGGCCACTTCGTACGCTGTCCCCTTCAACCGCACATGCGCGCCCGGCTTTGTAGCAACTAGCCAGAATTTAATGGGAATTGTCATGATTGACAAGGCAAAATGTTTGGGAATCAGAAACGTATGATCGCACAAATCTTTGAATTGGGTAGTTTTTATGTTTTACCAATCTTCCCCACTAATTTTCTTTCCATTGCATTCATTATGAAAACTATGACTCTTACGTTCCATGGATTGGATGTTATCTCTATATGTATTCACCAGAATTTGTAATGTGAATGTAACTCTTTTTGTCCTCGTGATAAATTTATTATAATTATTCTCCATGTATATGTATATGTATATGTATTATATACATATTAAAAATTAATTTAATTTTAAGCATGTAATATATTAAAGTTTTATTATAATAATTAAAAATAATCTCTATTTTGTAAGAAATCCAATGATTGTTATATTATCTATATTCACATATTCTAAGAAATATATTTAACTTCCTAAAGTAGGTCTTTTAAATTTATAATAAAAAATTTTAAAACTTTTCACATGTTTATCAAAGGTGTATATTGTAATCATTAATTATGCATACGAATTTTGTTTTCTGAAATTTGTAAACATTATTTGTATCCCTAGCTACAGCCGGAGAAAGTTGTAGGTTTTATATTTTCATGTAAAAAAATGAAAATTTTAGATTAAATATTTTTTACTTCGTCATGTTTATTATTAAATAATTACTGATAATTTATATTTTATTAATTAAATATATTTACAAATAATTAATATTAATTTAGTTTCTTATGGTTTTTTAGAGAGATACTATCAAAGAAGTTAATAAAAATTTTAAAATAAGGTAATTCTAACTTATTAAACATGCATGATACTAAATATTTGAAAACATAAGTACTTTTATTTAAGATTTGTTAGTTTTGTCTGAACTTAAAAATTGTATTCAAATATGAATATATAAATAATTATTTTTTGATATTTTATTAGTAATAAGATTAATATAGAGATATTTTGTATTCACAATATATAAATTTTTTAATCTAATTATATTAAACTATTTCAACTTTCTATATAAATATAATTACTTACCATGGATTCTTTCTCTTTCCATTATATCTATAGGATATTATACTTGTTAACTTTTAATTTTTTTAAATAATAGTAATAAACTGTTATAAATAAAATGAAATAAAGTAGATACTATAAATATTATTTAATTAAATTGTGTTCCTTTAAATGAAATATAAATGATTTGTAAAATAAAAATAGTGAAAAACCCAAAGTTTAATTCTAGTTTGCACTCAATATTAATGGGGCTCACAATATACTTTTTCTTTTTAACTTAATTATTGTATTTCTTAGTTTTTATGCTCACATCCAATTATTATGAACGTTCATATTTATTTTTAGTTGTTTTTAATCAAATTTAAGAAATATACTATATGGATTGTTTATATTGTATTTAACATTTTTCATGAATATTGTTTTGACATTTTTATCGTTAACACTTGCTTTTCCATTTTGCATTTCCCTGTTTCGACTTGTCTTTTTCCATGCAACCTTGATTACAGTCAAAAATCACAGTTATATGACAGAAAACGGCAACCCATCAACAAAAAACATGCCCAGTTTGAGGTGCTCATTTAGATAAAGAAGATGAACAAAACACGCCTCACTCAATACTCTACCCGAAAGTAGAGTTAAACGAAGAGAACTAAAAGAATGCATCAAAACCCTTCACGTTCCCACTAGTTCCGCAACATTTTCAAGCCTTGAGCTTAAAAAATAAATAGAAAATTTAACCGCAAATATTCAGGTAATCAACGAGAACTGAAGTTAATTTTAATCGTCTTCTTCCACATTTTAAGGGGCTGAAGGTTTCTACTCATTTTCATTTTCTAGTTGGGAGAAACATGGAGCTGATCGAATCGAGAATCAGACCACAAAACCCTGATTCTGAAGGTGTCCCACTTCAACAAACTTTCAAGGTAAAACGAGGAACGTTGGGCCACATACAAGATAACTTGCGAGCTTAGCTACGTTTCAGCTTCTCCCAGTTCCTTCCTCATCAGCTCATCAGACTCTTATCCTACACTCACAACAAAAGACAAACTATACCTACAGTATTCTACAAACTGTGGAAGGAATGTGAACTATTCGGTTAGCTGGCATGTAAGCGACCAAATCTTTTCTGCATATATTCTTGACTTCTCGCACTTCACATGCTTCCTTGTTAAAATCAAACATCACCCTCCCTCTATTTATTGTCCTGACAACGACTTACAAGCTTTTTTCTTTTCTTCGTATACTTTCACAGCTGCTTTGCTTATAATTCTATTCCTCTTTAATTTCCTTATGCTGTTCCCTACCAAAAACCGTATGCAAAGCGTGGCAGTTCCGGTGACGACAACTTTTAGTCACCACTGAGTATTAGATTACCCACTTTTCCTTTTCTTTTTTTTTTCTCCCTGTACTTTCTGCGTTTGCCAAAAGTGGAAGTTGATGATAACGTATAATGTAAGAACTTATTGCTTAATGAACCTACAAGAGAGTTGGTGAACTTTGGGACTCGTGTTCTGACCCCTGCCCTAGATTATCTTACTTATAATCTTGCATATTAAAACCTACTTTATGTAGCGAGCTCCCGCATTTTTACGACCTACATATACAGTTGTGTATGCTTTTATATGATAACGTGTCATCTAAGACGACATCTAAACCCAAGAGAGCAAATAGCTCTTGACTCTCAACTTCAAGTACATCTTTTTCAGTAGAAAATCAATGGAAGATCATGAACAGGATTATGTCAACATATTACAAAGACGAGAGAGCAAATACACTCATTGTCACATATTTCTACTACAATTTTAAGGGAGATAATAATAAATATATGTCTATTTAGGGTTTGGAAAGGTAATAAATGGAGGACATTGAGTTTAAATTCTTTTAAGAATTTAAGAATTAACCAGCAAATTCATCAAATAAATTATTTTAAAATGTATAGTTAATTGACTACTTCTTCCTATTTAAAATAAAAGTCGTTTGAGAGGGATGCACACTTATTAAAAAAGTTTATGAAATGTTTGATATACCATTATTAATTACATGTTGAAGTGTCTTAAAAATATAATCTGTGTAATCTGTGTAATTAAGATGTGAGAAAAATTAAAGGGTAATTTTGGAAATAAAATCATAAACATGCATAAAAAAGTTACAAACGACTTTTATTTTAAATAATTAAAATTCTTCTAAAACGACTTTTATTTTAGATAGGAGGAAATATTATTTATTATTAAAATTATCCTTTTATCGTTAAAAAAACAATTATATGTATATAACGTTAATGAGATGATGAATTTAAAGCATTTGGAATTTTCGATTCCTGGAAACGACCTTACTCACCGTCTCTCTGTCCGTGTCTCAGTGTAACTATTTCTGACCAACACGAAGGCTGTGTGTCATCACGTAAAAGATTAAAGAGTGGATTGAGTCAACTAGGGGAACAAGCACAGGGCTCGAGATAAGTATGCGACAGGTAAGAAGAGGGTATACAATTATTGGGACTCGCACACTGTCATTCACTTTCTCTTTTCCACGGCCAAAGAAAGAAAATATTATATACACATGTGACCATGTATAAAACATAATGTAAAGATATTATACTTTACTGTAACAAGACTTGAATGCCTGCAAGTGAACTCGTATCCCAACGCGCAAGGCAGAGAAGAGAGAAGCTTCAACTACTGACATTTTGTACGGCTGTTACCAAGGACAATATCGATCTTTTCACACAAAAGAAATAGCTACTCGTATTCGGGAATATATCTTCAATTTCTGTTAATCAATTTCTATTATAATTTACTAAATTTTGTTTAGATATTTATATAAGATTTATATAAATGTGTTGATAAAACTAAATAATACAATAGTAGAATACAATAACAGAAACAGAGGATCTCGTCCTAGTCTTCCTTTATGCTAACCTATACATTAATTGCATCTTCTTTTATGCGCATTAGTTAACTTAATGTCAATTCTATGAGTAGTTATTGTTAAGGTGTGCGTTATGATATTTTGGACATTATTTATAATTGGACATATTTGATTATTTGAGAAAGATTATTATGATGAGTATTTTACCTTATGTGAGACTCTTTAAAGAAGAGGTTTATTTAAGATAAAAATCCTAGTTATGATAGGATTTAATTGAAAGCAAATCATCATATCTTGACTAAGATTAGATATAAAGTTTTGGTGATTTTTGGACTCTTATTTGAGAGTTTATTTTGGAAATAATGGCTATCTGAAATATCTGAATTTTTGAAGATTCTTTTGACCATTGTAGTTGCGATTGTGGCTATGATTTATGTGACATGTGGTTTGTATTGTTGCGGTTTTTGAGTGAATTAACGATAGGCAGTGTGTGACTTAGAAGCTAAAATTTTAGGGCTATCTTTAATGATATTTTGCTGCTGATTTTATGATATAATTATCCAACTTGGCAGCTGCGTTTTTCTGGCTTTGAAAGACCATCGTTGGGATGCTATGTTATAGAATGTGTGAATTTTTTGCATAGCTAAGCTGTTGTTTGTAGGGAAAATGTACAGAAAAATTGTTTCATTGTGTAATTGCATTTCTTTATATTTCTAATGCATTTTTTGGGATTCGGTGTGATCATTTTGGGTAGTCATTGTTGTTGTATTTTTGTGTGAAAAACTTCCAGTAGTTTTGGTGTCTTTGCAGTCCTTTGTGTATGACAGTTCGATGAAGAAACATTTGTCGATTTGAGATGTTTTGTAGCTGTTGTGCGTGAAATTTTCAGTGACGATATTGAAGCCTCGCAACAAATCTTTCGATGGACAACTTCTTGTTCTTTCATTGATGAAGTGACATATTTAGGGGAGTTGCTTTTTATCTCAAGTGTTGTCTTTGTTTATGTTACTTATTGTTTAATCACTTGAGTTGCTTATTTAGTATCGTTATCATTAAACATTGATGAGAAAATTCTATGTTGAGGTTAACACGAGGTGGTCGTGTTATTGGGTGTAAAGTACTTTTACAAGTAGTAAAGACGAGAGAAAGTGTCGAGGGCTGAGTGAGTCAGCTTTATATAAAACTATTGTCATTAGTGAAAGTATTAGGTTGGGTGAGGGCCTCGCATATATAGGCAAGGTGTAACGAACTACCTTACAAAATTTTGATGATTGATCCAAGTTTATACTATAAATTGGCCTCGTTTTATTAACTGTTTATGCACTTGTTGACTCCTAATTAA
>JAOTBA010000205.1:8451797-8473176 GCA_025629845.1 Erythroxylum squamatum
CCAACGGTCTCCGGTACTTCTTCTGGATAGTTGGACTCCGGGAACGGGGTCCAGCACCGTTCGACTGGGCTCCGGGAACGGGGTCCAGCATATCATTTATTGGTTCAAAAATTTTTCATTTATTTATTCTTTACTTATAACCAATCACCAAAATTTCTTATTTAATAGTTCTGATCTTTCAAGAAAAGTTCAAGGTCCAACATATCAGGCACATAAGGCTGAAATGTTACAAGTTGTTGCAAATGATATTTCAATAGGCTTAAAACCAAAAATCTAGACACTTTTCAATGAATTTCCAGCAACAACCCATGTTACCAAAACATACTTAGGTTAGGCAGTTCAATTACAAGCACAAAGACATAGTGAAAGAAAAAAAAAAGAAATTGTCCAGATTCATAAGTTAGTTGTTATTGGTAAAGAAACTGTTCAAACAGAAGACTAATTAGTTGCGTATGAGGGAGGAATCAACCAGACATCTGATAACAGAGTTAACGTGGAAACAAATAAGGCCAGGTTTGAATTTCTTCGAGGGGCGCAGGGGCTGTGTTCTTTAAAATTTTGAAGTATATTGATGTTGTTTATTAGAAAAAAACAAAAAAAGGGGTTCGAAGGAGTTATCGTCTAGGCTTTCTGAGTTTTATTTATAGTTTTTTAAGTTTCAGTTGATTGGTGTGTGTTTGGATTTTTCTTTACTTGTTGAACAGTAAATTTGATGTGAGAATGAGGCTCTCCTTAATGATTTGAAAGTTTTAGTTCTAAATGTTGATTTACGGAGTTATGTCGAGAAAAAGTCGATGCTTGGTTGGAGAAATGTAAGAAGATTCAAGTTTTCTATGATTCGAATTTTTCAAGTTTTCTATGATTCGAGTTTTTCAAGTTTTATCTTGATTTATCTATATCGTGGGTTGTATGAATTTGGGCAATTTGTGTTCATATGGTTTATGTAAGGAGGAGATTGATTAAAGTTGATTATGATTCTTTGAATACATTTTTGGTGTTTATGAATTTAATCAGTCGTATGCAAATAACTTTGATGTGAGTAATAATATGATGACTAATGTTTTGATTGGTGGTAAATTGTCATCTTGGCATGCTTATGATTCTTCCGCTGCATTTATTGTTGATTCTTATGCCTCTTTATTCATTAAGATTGATCAAATTGAAGGCCTTCTTCCGTTTGGCATTGTTTTATCCCAAGGGGCAGATATCAGATTGTTTTTGGTGACTGTTTCATTGAAGGGGAGATTTCAAAGTATATGCGTGACTATTCGTCTTGCTTTTTAGTATCTTTTTGTCTCAAAGGGGAGAATGGATCTTATTGACTGACCAAGGGGGAATTCTTTTTTGAGTTCTCTTGGGAATTCTTTTTTGAGTTCTCTTGTGGTTTGTGAATTCGATGTTATATGTCCAATTATCTCCTTTAGGGGGAGTTTCGATATGTGACAAATAATGCAAAAAAGTGGGAGATTGCTAAGTTGTATGTTATAATATTTTGGACATTATTTGTAATTGGACATCTTTGATTATTTTAGGAAGATTATTATGATGAGTATTCTACCTTATATGAGACCCTTTGAAGATGAGGTTTATTCGGGGAAAAAAATCCTAGTCATAATAGGATTTAATTGAAATCAAATCATATCTTGACTAAGATTAGATATAGAATTTTGGTGATTTTTGGACTCTTATTTGACATCCTATTTTGGGGATAATGACTATCTAAGGTAGCTACATTTTTTAAGATTCTTTTAACCATTGCAGCTGGATTGTGGCTGTGATTTTTGTGATATGTGGGTTATAGTGTTGTGGTTTTTAGGTGAATTAACGATAGGCAGTGTGTGACTTGGAAGCTGAAATTTTAGGGCTATCGTTAATGATATTTTGCAACTGATTTTATGATATAATTATCCAACTAGGTAGCTGTGTTTTTCTGGCTTTGAGAGACCATCGTTGGGTTGTTCTATTGTGGAGCGTGTGAAGTTTTTACACAGTTGAGATGCTGTTTTTTTAGGAAAAACATGCAAAAAAATTGTTCCATTGTGTAGTTACATTTTTTTGTATTTTTGCTACGTTTTTTGGGGATCGGTGCGACCATTCTGGGCAGTAGTTGTTGTATTTTTGTGTGAAAAACTTCCAGCAGTCTTGGTGTCTTTGCAGTCCTTTGTGTATGACGTTTCGGTGAAGAAACGTTGATTTGAGAAGTTTTGTAGCTATTGTGCGTGGAATTTTCAGTGACAATATTGAAGCCTCGCAACAGATCTTTCGATGGACAACTTCTTGTTCTTTCGTTGATGAAGCGACATATTTAGGGGAGCTGCTTTTTATCTCAAGTGTTATCTTTGTTTATGTTGGTTATTGTTTAATCACTTAAGTTGTTTATTTCGTACCGTTATCATTAAATATTGTTGAAAAATCCTCTTTTGAGGTTACAGGAGATGGTCATTTTATTGGGTGTGAAATACTTTCATGAGTAATGAAGACGAGAGATAATATCAAAGGTCGAATGAGTCAGCTCAGTAAGGCCTTGTATAAAACTATTGTCGTCAGTGAAAGTATTAAGCTAGGTGAGGGCCTCATATATGTAGACAAGATGTGTCGAACTACGTTACCAAATTTTGTTGTTGATTTTTTATTTGCGCTTGTGCGTTTAATCCTTTTTTGTTTTTGATTGTGCTAGAAACAACTGTGGCCAAATTAGAAATTTTGGGAAGCTACTACAGCCTTTCGAAAATTTTCAATTATTTTCCATGTGCATAACCATTAGGCTAATAGACATTTACATTAAATTGATCAGCTTTATTTTAATTCAAAACAACCTCTCTATTAATTAGGGATATCACTGTATATATTGGACCTCTCCAGACTCTGCATTAGCAGAATTTTTGCTAAGTTGTTATTGTTGCTGTTATTGATCAGTTTTATTTTAGCAATGGCAGTATCGATTCTTTAGGGTATGTTTGGCTGGACATAAAGTTTTTAGTAGAATGAAATGTAATGGTTTATAATGGAAATGAATATAAATGGATGTAATATTATAAAATTATTGTTTCGAGAGATGGAAGGGTTAATAATGTAATATAATGAAATGATATTTAGAAGAAGGATTTATAATGTAATATAGTGCAAAGTTGTTTATCATTTTACAATCCATCCTAAATCCTCCAAATCGTAGGTTTTTCATTTTTACTGTTTAGAATGGAATGAGATGTAATACAAAACCCTCATCTTCTATCTCATTTCATTCTATTCCATTATAAACCCTTCTCCCAAACGATAGAATAATATTACATTCCATTCTATTCCATTAACAAACCTCCAACCAAACATAGTCTTAGGATTTAAAATGAAGGAGAGGGACACCACTCAAATGAAATTTGACCTTAGTTGTTTTTTCAGCCAGATTTTCTTAGGTTTTTACTTAAGGACTTAAGCCAAATTTGTGTGTGTAGTGGTGGAATTAAAGTTGGTTCAATTAAGAAATCCAAAAGTTATTTGGAGCTAGCTCAGATAAAATTAAAAAAAGTTGTAAATCTGAAAGCAATTTAATTGTCAATACCCTTCTAAAAATAAGGATCTTTGGTTCAAATAAAAAATTGAATGAAAGAAAATTAATAAGACAATTATCATTTTGCAGAAATTAAGTTGTAAGAAAGATCCAATTAACTTCGACGAAATTAGTTCAGTTTGAGCTACAATCATAAAACTTAGTTGAGATAAAAAGATATAGGCCCTATTTCGCAATCAGCGGATTGCATTAACTATTAGCTGATTCTATCATCAGTTTGCTAACAGCGGATTAATATAGCTGATTTGACAAGCCGATAACATCATCTGTTTGTTTAAAGATTTTTATAAAATTAGTTATTTAGTATTAGTTGTTTATGTGTAAAATGACTTATGAGAGTATGACTTAAAAAAATTTATAAGGACATGAGTATTAGTTGTTTATATCTTAATGTTTCTTTAAATACTCTTATAAGAATTTAGATAAAGCAAAATAAGTTAACACCATCAGTTTCTCCAATATCTTCCATCAACCATTAAGAACATTAAAAGCCCTCTCAATACAACTTATCAATGAGGAATGAGTTTGATTAAAAACTTCTCGAGATCTTCTTGAATTTGCAAGGGTCAATTAAAGAACTTGAGAGATCGTTAAAATGCCACTAAAAATAAGTTTGAGAATGGGTTTGGTCGAATCACACCAAAAGTTTTCCCTCAAATGCAGCATTAACAAGCTTAATATGAAATTGGGTTTGTAAAAATGATATCGATTTAATTTCTAATTTAACAAAATATAAATTTTTGTCATTTTAATTTTAATTTTTTAAATTTTAAAAATTGAAACTATATTTTTTAATATATTAAATTAAATTAAAATTATTTTTAAAAAACTATTTGTATTAATCTCTTAAAACTTAAACTTAGATAAAAATAATTAATTTAAATTTGACTTGTTAATTTTAAATTAAATTGAATTAAATTAAACACAATATACAAGTGATAATAATATTATATACTAAATATTGATATAAAAAGGGACCTCAATATCGGGTCTATACAAAAGTAATTAATGTAATATAATTAGAGATAACAAATTTAAGAGTATTTATTTTTTTGAAAATTTTAATTTATTATTAAATATTATAAAATTTTAATTTAACGATTAACCTTTTAAATTTTGTATAAATTAAGTCAATTTTATATCTCCATCTCCATCTCTATTCCTATCTATCTTTATCTTTATTTTTATCTCTATTTCTATCTTTATCTCTATCTCCTTGAGTAATTTGTAATAACTTTTTGATATAATAGTCTTTTACTCCCTTAATTTTTTAGCTGCCGGAAGAAAACACTCCTCATAGTAGCGTTTTTAAAATCAAAGGATTGGGTTCAATTTGTCAATCCAATCAGCTAATTATCAAATATAATTATCAGTTGTTTAATATGGTCCAAAAGTTAAAACTTTTTAATATGTCAAAAAATGACTGATAAGTCATTTACCAAATTAAGTATTTTGCTCTTCCAAAAAAAAAAAAGTCATTTACCAAATAAGACAATATTTCTTATTTTTCAATAACTTTTAAAATTAAGATAGCTTGAATTGAGCTCCTAAGCGTTCATTGTCTTGCCAGTTCAACACCCTAGATTGATTTGAACGTCCTATATTTCAATTGAGATTTGTTGCTACATAAAACAGATGTCAAGAAGTTAATTTTGCCTATTGACTATAGTTGCATAAATTCACGCGAGTTATTTAAAAACAGTTTCTATATTAGATAAGAGTAAGGCTATATACGATTGAACCTTTCAAAACTCTGCATCTCGCTATAGTTGCATAAATTAACAAAATAGTTAGTCTTTTAATTATTATGGGAAGTAAGTTCTTCAATTTTTTACAAATTCAATTGGCAAGCCATTGCCCGCCACTATACGTTTATAACAGATAAGAAGAGCTTATTTTTCAAAAAAACAATGAAGAGCTTATAATATCATTTTTTTGTAATTTTCTTTCCTTTCCACGATCAAATAGCTTACTTAAAAAATAATTTTAATAGCAGTTTTTGTTAATCTTTGCTTTTGCACCCTTTATTTGGCAACTAATGTAACTGATTTAATCACTTTATGTCGAATCAAATTGAGTTAGTGGGTTAGAAAAGGATTTGATTGATGCCAAAAAGAAGGAATCTTCATGGTAGTTTAATATTTTCTCACCTGCTCCTTTAGTCTGCTTTCTATTGATGCATCAGACTTTCCTTTCTTGTAAAAGACGTAAGAGGGCACTAATTTATTGACTGTTTGCTTTCCGTTAATTGCCCCACGAACTCCTGATTTTGGATGATTTGGCTTCCGTTATTCTTACTTAATTGTGTTTAGACGTTAGACAAAGGGTAACACGTAGTTGAGATATGACTTGTTTAGCTAAACAGGTGTTGTAAGATCCAATCTCCCATATGACATGACACAAAAAGTATTATACCTTTTATTTTTACATACAAAACAGTTAAGTTAGTTCTTGATATAACTATTTGACATATGACCGTAAGAACAGTTAAGTTATGTTCGCGACTTCCCTTAATAACATGATCATCCTTCCTGTTTTCCCTTTATTATGTGTTCCTATCACGTTTCCTCGAACATATTTAAGCTCGAAGGCTTAATTACGTGCAAGATGAAAAGGGTAATTATAATATCAGAAAGGGTAGAATTTTCTTTAAATTTAAGTTGCGCAAGAGGAAAAGATTATTTTCTTCTTTTAGTAAACCACAAATTAATTACTACATGATTGAGTTGGGTCTACTTCAATTACCTTTGTGAAGTCTTGTTATGCTTGAATCTAAACGTAGCTAAGCTTTTGGAGACGACGGTATGTTTTGTCGTCTGAAAATGCAACTATGATGGCTGTCCCCTTCAATACAACCATAACTTGTTTATTTTAATGAAAAGGATCACTAGTGGGTTTTTCTTATCAAGGACAATATGCAGTTTAACTTGTTTTTAGTGTAGGAGAGTAAATCAATTTTACTTAAAATACCATTATCTCTTTTTAGAAGTTTTTTTTAACCTTTTCCTCCTAAATCTCAAAAGGCAATTGTGTTTCCTTTAACCCAATCTTTTTTATACTTTAAAAAAACTAGTAAAACTTAGTTTTATTATTTTTTACGTTGACAACCAACAATAATAATAATTCAGTAAAAAAATTCATTAAATGCAAAATTTGAAAAAATTCATCATATATGTAATCTTAGTCCTAATTAATAAAAAGGTTATTTATAAATGGCAGACAAGGAATAGTAATTTTATTTTGACAAACAAATGTATATTTCTTGCCTGATATCTCTTACATATCCTATCATATCATCTTTGTGTATTTGTAAGGTGTCGAAATCTTCTAAGATTCGGCGCTTGTCCCATCATATAATATGTTGCATTTGCCGAATAGAAGTCAAACCACTGCTTCCTAGCCTTAGTCAAGTCTAAATATACTAATTTAGAGTGACTTTTTTCAACTAGTTTGACATGTTTATAAGGCTAAAATTAAAATTTTAGAATTTGCTGTCAACATCACTAATGTGTGTAATTAACTATCTTCAATACTTCATAAATTTTATAAGCTTAAAAACATTACTAAAATTATAAATTTTCCAGATTTTGTCTTTTAGGATTTCTTCATTTCGAGTTAATTTAACTTCAATATTGGTTATATTAAGGTTTACAAAATTTTGGTCACTTATATCATTAACAGTCACTTTTTATAAACACACCTACAACTCTAATTTTCTATATTCGAAAACACCTTAATAACATCTATCTTTAGTATTAATTCCTCATCAATTATATATACTTCAAATCCCAACTTAAATCATTCATACAACAGCCCATAAACTACTGGTTTTGTACATGCAAAAACAAAACAGAAAAGTATCCATTCATTCTTCATTTTTCAGCACATCTTCAACACCAACACCACATTCAATTCATCCCTAATTAGCCATAATAAAAATTCTGCTAGCATATACCACAATAGATCAGTATTTTGTTTACTTGATTAGCTTGAATGTCACCTCAAATGTCAAGCTTGCTTAGCCTCACATCAAGAACATTTCAAGAACATTGAGGGAGTATGATGGCTTAGCCATGACCAAAAAAACAGCAATATATGCCATAATGTTCTGCCTCTATAGCTATTTTTATGAAAGATTTTTGCATGGGTTTTGGGGGGTGATGTACAGAACTAAGGCAGAAACTCATAGATGTGAGTTATGGGTGGGTTTCAGCAATGAGGGGGAGGAGAGGGAGAGAGTATACGACAGAAATAGCAAAGAAAATGACCATGCAATGTTTTAAGTCATATGATGTAAGATGAGTGTTCTTTCTTAAAAGACGCTTGTCATGTAATTAAGCAAGATGCATGTCCTTCTTTTTGGCTGCCAAATGTCACTTAATTCTTAAGTCATTTGTCACTCATTTTATAAGTTTAGTTATCCTAAATTTTCACATGTGAACTTGTCTTGCTACTTGAAATTTTTCCTAGATTACATGTACATATTAATCCATCAATCTTCCATTTGTGACAAATAAACTCCAAATTTCTAATTGTAATCCATCAATTCTTTTTATTGGTAAACCAAAATATAAGACATTAGAAATGCACAATCATATCACAGTTATTTTAAAACTTTCATATCCCGAAACATGTCAATTGAGTGCACATAAAATCTTTGCATTTTTTTAAAATTGTAATTCATGTTTATATATTAATATTATGCATGTGAATGAATTCATAAAATTATTTCTTAAATGCACCAAATTAATTCTATAATGATGTAACTCAAATAACTCGGAATTCTAACACTCTACCTCGGTAATTTTTAAAACCTACTATTACACCCGACGTTCTTGATTTTTTTCTTAGTGAACATTCCTACAGTGGAAGGACCAACCTATCACTTTGAAGGTCTAAGTTTCTGAGAGTCCGTTCCTACACTGGGAAGTATTCAATTTTCTAGTCCTTAGATGGATAATCAAAAAGTAACGTCACCATTTTTCTACAATAAAAGACGCCTCGGTTAAAATTAAGGCAGCCTATATGAAGTTACTAAGCACGAGAAA
The DNA here is from genome assembly GCA_025629845.1 of Erythroxylum squamatum. Taxonomy (NCBI): domain Eukaryota; kingdom Viridiplantae; phylum Streptophyta; class Magnoliopsida; order Malpighiales; family Erythroxylaceae; genus Erythroxylum; species Erythroxylum squamatum. Next base: position 8,460,411 of record JAOTBA010000205.1, read on the forward strand.
GATACTGTTAGCAATTTATAAACACTAGATGCTTTTTCCTTCACTAAAACTGAAGTTAGCAATTATGGATAACTTGAGAAAAACATTTACAAATATCATGACTAGCTAGGACTTCATAATCTTGGTTCCAGAAGTAAAGCCAACTACGTAGGTGATGTTTCAAAAGGGAACCACAGATACCATGCACAGGATAAACAGTATACCAAATTATAATTGAAGTGATGGCAACTGATAATTAGATAGAGATTGATTTAGAACACCCATGATTATTATTGCTTAGTCAGGGTCATACGTCAAAAAGCCTCAAGAACCGTGGAAAAGACCCATCTAAACGAGATGGGAATGGTTGAGAAAAAACAAAAAGTAAAAATAAAAGAGTGAAAAGATGAACATAATGGAAGATTATGGTCACTAAAATTATGTTATGTACTTAATGCATATAATATAATGTTACTTGACTTTACGTACCATCAAAGCTAAGAGTTACTATTAAGCCACATGGTGATTGCTAAGGTGGTTTTGTGGTCCACGCCTTCCTCCTTAGGTTTTAGCAAACATTATCCTTAGTTTGATTTGCATGGTCAGCTCATAGCTCGTAGCCCGTAGGTCGTACTCGTCAGATTTATTAAAGTACTGAATTTTTCAAAAAGAAATATTAAAATAACAGAACTAATTTGTGTAGTTAAATAGGGAGAATCATTAGAGAAATGCTAGCTGTAAGTTAAGAGGGAACCTTCCACCGTTCCTTGAGGAGATAGACAAAATTTAACATCCCAACATCCAATTATATATTTTGGTCCTGCGCAGATGAAACTCCTTTCCATGCAAAACAGGTGTAGCAGAGTTAGCCCGCACGGGTAGCTTGAGTGGCAAACTAGCAGGTAAGTTAGTCCAAGATCTTAGGTTCGACTCTTGGCAATGGGAGGAAAGGACCGCTCTGCTAGGGGGCTGCTCAAGATCAAACCGCGATTCAATCCTCCAGCGATAATCGGGCCTGCAACTGAGGGACCTTAGGGTTGGGGATCAACCTTTTGGTCCAAGGTGTAGCAGAGTTGCATAACGAAACATATGCAAATTTATCCCATAACTAATAAATAACATAATTACTTCTTTGCCTGTTCAAATAACACGTCTTAGATTGCAATTTTGAAAACCTCTATGAATATGTAATTACTTTGCGGGCATAGGATGTGTTTGACAAATAGTTGATAAGTTGTTTTTTAATTTATTGACGAAAAGTTAATTTTTTGACCATCTTAAAAAATTATTGATGTGTATGATGAATGATTTATTGGTTAGCTCATTTAATCTCAATAAGTTAATTTTTAAAAGCTCCATAAGAGAAACTTTTGGGATTAATTGTTTGCCTAATGACAGTATTACTCTCCATTTTACTCTCTATTTTTGCTCTGCGTATTTTTAAAATTAGTTTTTTTATCGTACAATTATGTCATGAAGTTTAGAAAAATATAAGAAAGGAGTTAATTAAACTTTTTAATCTTTATTTAATTTAGGGGATAATTAAACTTTTTATTCTTTATTTAATTTTATAATATTAGTTTACACTTAAAAATATCATAATATTAATTTTTTGAACATAAAGAGTCACATCAAAATTAATATTTTTAGTATATAACTACTATAAATCTATATGTGTCAAACTATAATTATAGATATTTTTAATTTTTTAAATAATAAAATTCATGCATATTATATGAAAAATATTAATATGATGTAGCTTGCTATATCATTCATATTAATAGAGAATTTAAAGTTAGATTATCATTATTATTATTATTATGTTTTTATTAATTTTTTTTGATAAGTCAGAAGGATTTATAAATGTAGAAAAATATGTACAAGAAGTTCACTTAACTAGTGCTTATGAAGGCACAACATCGGAAGCAAAAGCTATTCGCATCCTGCTCGAATCAAGGACTACTAGGCTCAAGAAACTTGCATCGAAACTAAAGGGTTTTTTTAATTAAAGTTATAAATTTAATTTTTTTAAAATTAAATATCTAAAATATATATTCTTATAAGAATATTCAACGAAATACTAAGAAATATAATATTAATATCTTTATATTTTTTAAAAAAAATTGTCCTCATAAGTTATTTTACACATCAATAGTTAATACTAAATAGCTAATTTTATCAAACATTTTTAATAAATAGCTGATGTTATCCACTGATCAAATCAACTGATATAATCAACTACCAACTAACTGTTGATAAAACCAACTAGAGCTAGATCAATTCATTGTTTATCAAACATAACTATAGAAAACTTCTTCTCCTCCATTCTTATTTTTCTTTACCCTAGTGTATTTTGTTTAATTTTGCTTTATTAAAAAAGAGAAGTTAGCTAATTACTTTGCGTTCTTCGCAGGAAATAAGTACCCATAACACTTGCATTCACTGTTATGCTCACTCGGGACAAATACTCAAATAGTTAAAGTAATTATTTCATGCGCACATCCAATAATAGCCATCATTTGGTTTGATGTACCTAGTCCCTTAACATACTTATCAACGTGTATCTTTCTCGTTAACATGCTTGGTGCAGCCATTCGTTTCCACATACAAAGATGCATATTACGTCACTTGATCACATCCTTTCTTACTCAGATCGCGAAATCGAACTCTCTAGTCAACAGGATGTAATGTATACTTGGTGAAAAAGATGTATCAATATGCTTTGTAGTTTAGAAGTCGTCAAAAAGACTCGAATAAACCTTTAAAATTTTGACTTATAATATAATCTGAAAATTTGTTATCTTTAATTAAATTAAATATCTCTAAAGTGGATTTCTAATTAATATGCCAAAAGGTGTCTGAAAGTTATGTGATATATACAAAATACTAAAGATAACTTTTGGATAATTTGAGAACAATAGAATTATAAATTATCCTACTTTCTCTGTCCCAATTAATTTTCATATTACTATTTAGGTCAAAGTCAATCTACCTAGTACATAGGACTTCTCGTTTTGTGAGATGCAGAAAAAGTCATATTTCATATTGTTATATTCTATATGGTTAAACAAAGTCATATCATTCCTAGATTATTTAGAATAAATTCTCCACCTTTTTTTATTTATAATGTAATTTAAGATTAATTACTATTGAATGTTTCCATACAACGAGTTAAATAGTTGTTCAAATAAGTACTGAATTATTCATTTTAGTGCATTCTAATTTCTAATTTTTGAAAATTGAAATTGCCGTAGTTAATAAGAGAAAATGGTTATGTGTATGATGATTCCTTGGTGGTTGAATGACAAAGTTAGTATACAGTTCGGAACCTGAAGGAACAATGCCATAAACCTGATGGGACTCCTCCGAGTCGTTAATTAATTGGATTGTACTAGCTGGGTACAATTAAGCCTATAAAATTGACCCTGAAAGGTGAGTCAGTCAGCTGGCAACAAAGTCACATGCGACTCTGTATAGCTACAGGAACAACCCCTATTCATAAATTGCTTCCTGAAACCTTCACACCCACAATTTCAATTTGCTTCAGGATATTGTTAAAAACTGCAGATTTGCTTGTTATCAGCGTTCTAAATGTTTGGACCTCCAATTCTTGGACTCACAACTCACAAGTCTCTTCTCCTAAAAGATCATTTTAGTCGAGAATTGATTTTAAGTAGTTTGAATAAATATTTTTTAAACGTGTATGATTATCAATGAACATTAGGATTGCGAATATATATTCTGGTTTTAGCAACTCATACTCATCGTGACTGCGAATGTCAAGAAATTTTGCAGGATAACTCAAATCAGAAGCTAAATAATCTCATGATTTAAAACATTAACTAAGTCAAACAATTCCAGAAGATGCATATTGCATTTTTAAGGAGGGCATGATCCACTCCTAAATAAAAACTTATATTCAAAAACTGAATAAGCAACTAAAAGAACTCAGGGGTGCTTGGTTGATGGGTTTAGTAAAGTATTGATCCGTTAGTAATAAAAAGTGAGTGGTTGGTTGTTGATTATCATTATAGGGGCAATAGTTTGATATTTCACTTTTGAGGAATCCTCGGTATCCTCCATTTAGTAAATGAATGAAACTCATTTATTAGCAGTGACTCTTTTTTAAAATTTTTTTAATACTAAGTAATTAAAATATAATTAATTAATTAATTAAAATATAATAAATTTTTATTTCTTAATATTTTTTACAAACCAACCGCTATCAATGGTAATGGTAATCATTCATTCCTCTTAACCAACTATCATAATTATAATGATAATATTCATTATTATTTTTTACTATATTTATTCTTATTCCTATTACTATTCTCCCATGAGAACCAACAGCCCCCTCATTTATTAGCAAATGTCTAAGGATTAAAAGTTTAATCATAAAGTAGATATATTCAAACAATTGAATGTAATTGAAAATTTTAAAATATGATTAAAGGAATTTATCGAAAAAATTAAAGTTTAATTAAATAAAAACGAGCTAGTAAATCGATTAATTTACTAAAAAATAAAAAATGTCAATTTTTAATAATAAAAATTATTAATATACATTAAATCTATTAAAAAATTTGACGATTGAAATGCCGAACTTATTTAATTTTATAATCATATCATGTAATGCTTTTTTAATAAAACCAAAACGTAATTAAATGAAACAAAATGGAAGCAACCAAAATTATGACTAACGAAAACTTAACTTGACCCATATTTCTTTGCCTGCTTGTTACTGGATCTTATTCTGCACTCGTTATCGTTAAATTTATACTTTCTAAAATTTATTATGTTTATTTTAATTTAAAAAACCTTTATTAAATTTGTAGTGCTAACTTTTTAAGATGATTAAAAAAGGAAAATTAAAATTATTTTAGAATTCAACTTTGTTAGTGTGAAGTGATATTAATAAGTTTTATGAAAAGTGAAAAATTAATTAAAACATTGGATTAATGTACTGACAATCGTCAGATTAAAAGTTTTGTCAATTGATAATTTAAAGATATTAATTTCTTAATAATTTCAAATATTTAAATTCAAATAAAATTTTAGTGTAAACTTAATCCTTCAAGAGTATTATTTGGAGGCACTGCTAATTAGACCTGGCCTGAAAGTGAGACGACACCAAAACATGGATCCAATGTCAGTAAGCTTCAAATCAACCTTTAGGCTCTAAAACTGAGAGAATTGCATGCGAGCTTCAGCAAGTGGCTTTTATGGCTAGGAAACAGAAAACATTTCTTGAATGGACATGAAAATACAGCAATACGGGGATAATACACTGAAAGAGTACATTCAAAACCTGGGATTGGAAAAAAGCTTGAAGATTAGACCATCAGAACGAAGAGGAAAAGCATGGGACCTCCCAAGAGTTTCTGTCTATGTCAGCTTCTAAGCCCCACCACAACTTAAAGAGTCCCACGTCCACATTTATGTTATCTTAAAACGGTTAAACCCCAGCCCCTACCCATTGAACGGCTACTACTACGCAAGCTTTTGCCTTGCAAAGTGTTCGATATGTGCCTATCACTTGCTCAAAAAAAGGTAGAATCAGCCACCCCAACTGTCTCCATTCACGAGCTCGATCATAAAATGAGGGAGTAAATCACGGTATTTACTTGGTTAACCCACCAGTAAAGCGGCCCTTTACTTCTCTTTATGGAAATCGAACCTGAGACCTTGCTCTAAATAACCTTGTTGAAAGACCAACCGAGCTACACCTGTGCGGGCAATATGTGCCTATCACTTGCTCCCAAATCATGACGCCACATCGTTGTTTGTCTTTACGAGGGAGAGCATCCATTGATTAGCACACATATTACATATGCCTTATATTAATGCTCGAAAGAACATCAGGATAATACTAATAGTAAACTTTGAAATTTGGAATTTGTTATGAAAGTCAATATCTACAAAAAAAAAAAAAAAAAAACCCAAAATTTTAGATCATCAATTTTTTGACAATATGTGAATATCTAATGAATTTTCTTTTAATAAAAAGTTTAAACAGTACATCTGTATGTATTTTTAGATATGTAGAGCATTTTAGAGGAAACTTTGGAGCAACTGGTAAAAGCTATTCTTTTGTAATTAAAAAATTACAAATTTAAATTACAAAAAAATCTTCTTTGAAAGAAATACAAAAAAATTTGCATACATGACGACCTTTTTAGCGAAAATTTTTGTGCATTAATTCCGTTAACTTTAATAAATATGAATATAAACCCTATTTTTTATTACACACACAAGATTTGTAAACTTGACTGAGTTTATTTTATTTTCCTTTTTGCATGTAAGATAATTATAGCAAAAATAATTGATGCACATAGCAAACAAACAATAGATAAGTACGAGGTGGTCCTGTGCTCCCCTATATCCCCACAAAATTGGTATTAAAAATTAAAAAACCTGATTCGGACAATTTTAAAAAAAATACGCCTCTTTTTCACTGCCCAAATCTGTCTACTTCATTAAACTAATATCCCAAAAAAGAAATCTTTCCTTTATTTATGACAAGTGATAGGAGACTATGCTCCACAGCTGCTAACTCACATCACATGTACATTACAAATTTAACGCATGGAAAAGGAATATCACAGGGGACTTTAAATTGTAATAATAACATGTTATACTGATATTATAGGTTGAACTAACCTAATAATTTATTGTAATTGAAGGAAAAATCAATTGAATAACCGGAGAAAAGGGAAAAGCGGGTCGGAAAAAAAAAAGTAGCGGGTTTTCCGGTGCAAAGGACGAAAGTAGCAAAAGCTGGTGATACGAAATGTGGCTCAAGGAGAGCCGTTGGATAAGAATGATATTTTCATCATTGTATTAGATGGAGAGATTAGATGGTGACATCCATAGCCAATGAAGGGAGAGAGACACAGAGGAGAATTCTTGATTAGAGGGAGCTAAGTGAGTGAAAGAAAAAAATAGTAGTCTTTTGTTGTTAGAGACACAACAAGAGGCATTGCTCAGAGAGCTAAAAGGTTCAACACTGCAACAAATCAGACACAGAGATTAAAGAGAGAGAGAGATGGGGAGTGAGGGACTTAAATTTGGGTAGCAGAGGAGAGAGAGACTATGGCGGCGTTGCAGTGAGAGAGCAGCTGTAATTCTGTGTCTGTAAATTTAATGCCTTATCACTACTTCAAATACTGGAAGAAAGAAGAAGAAGAGGAAGAGGAAGAAGAAGTCATGAAAGATTGAAATTGAAAGGTTTCTCTTCACAGAAGTTGCCGAAGTTACAATCTTTCAACTATCCACTTGCAAAAATCTGAAACCAACAACGCACAGAAGCTTAGAAACAAACTAATCAAAGACTGTTCATTTTACACAGTTTTTAAGAGACTAGAAGGACAGGGATGGGGAGAGAGGGAGAAGGAGAGAGATAAAAGACACAAGAACCGAAGGCGACAAGAATTCCTAGAAAAATCGAGGACTCCACCCCCTTTTCTACTTCAGGGCCCGAAATTCAGGAAATTCAAAGGCAGTTTAGCATTTAGTTTTCTGGGGTTCCAATCAAAAAGCCAAAGGCAGAGGGGGGTGGTTTCTGATATGGATTATCTGTCACCACAATTGAGGTCTGGGTCAGGTTTAGAGGAGAAGCAATGGCTAGCTTGTTCTCATTAGGTGGTGGGAGAGGAAATAGTAACCAAGAGGACCAACCAAACAACAACAACAATCCACCAACAGAAATCCCACAAGAAAACTGGTTTTGGTACAAAAATGAAGATATTTCTTACAAGGGCTTGGAGCTATGGCAACAACAACAACAGCAACAAGAGTTTCTACGAAATCCACATCAAGATCTCTATGCATCAGCTGCTGGTTTAGGAGTAGGGCCTGGGAGGAGCTCAATCAACGTCTCTGATGAATCGTCGTCGAGATCAGCCTTCATGATGATGAGGTCAAGTGGTGGTGGTTTGAGTTGCCAAGATTGTGGCAACCAAGCTAAGAAAGATTGCGAACACATGCGATGTAGAACTTGTTGTAAGAGCCGAGGATTCGACTGCCAAACCCATGTGAAAAGCACTTGGGTTCCTGCTGCAAAGCGCCGAGAAAGGCAACAACAACTAGCTACTTTGCAGCAGCAGCAGCAGCAACAACTACAGCTTCGCGGAGAGAATCCCAAAAGACACAGAGAAAATCCCAGTTCGTCTCTTGCGTGCACTCGTTTGCCAACCAATACGTCAGGTAAAGACATATCTTGTTCAAATTCTTTTTCTTTCTTTCTTTTCTCCACCACAAAACAAGCAACTCAGAGTTCCAAAGATTTAAGTATTTTGAAGAATATTGAGAGCACATCCTCAGAGAATCTAAAGACAGAGATAGAGATTGATTGATAAACCATACTCGATTGCGTGTAATGAAACCGACCTCCATAGTAAATCCCATCGACTTTTGCTTTTTATTCCTTTTACAAATACTGTTGTTTAGTATTCCTGACGAGCGTGGATTGACAGGAAAAACAATTTTTCCTCTTGGTGTGCGTCTGTTTGGTTGGGTGTGTTGATATCTGTGTACGAGAACGCGGATTCTGTCTTTCCTTTCTTTCTTTGTGCCATTTCTTTCATAAAATAATTTAACAAAGCCCCGATTCTAATCAAAGTTTAACGCTAGTTTAACAATGACAAGTTGACGTTAATGTATCTTCCTGAAACCTTCTTGTTTAGGGTTAGAGCTGGGGAATTTTCCACCGGAAATAAGCTCTCAAGCGCTGTTCCGGTGCGTGAGAGTGAGTGGTATCGATGAAAACGACGACCAGTTGGGGTATCGAGCTGCAGTGAACATTGGAGGCCATGTGTTCAAGGGAGTTCTCTACGATCAAGGACCTGAAAACACTTACATGACCGGTGGAGAAACCTCCTCTAGTGGTGGTGGTGGTGGATCACTAAAAGCATTCAATCTAAGCACCGCACGAACAGCCACTGCAACCACCGCAATCTCCGCAACAAATGCTGGTAGTGTAACAGTTGCAGCTTCGTCGAATGCAATGTTTATAGACCCTTCAACAATGTATCCAGCTCCACTCAACGCTTTCATGGCTGGTACGCAATTCTTCCCAAGTGCAAGATGAAATGAAACACATACCACGTTCTTGTCTCTATCTCTCTTTGAAATCATCTTTTTCGGTATAAGTTGGCAGTTATTTGATAATGACAACGATTGATAATTGTAGTAGGGAAGTACATTTGACACTTCCTTTGGAAGTAGGAGTCACGAAAGAGGAGTGAAAAAAAAAAAGAGAATGGAAGAAAGCTGGAAGTTTGGAGAGGAAATGCGGGACATATAGTTGTTTTTGTTCAAAATTTAAATGCCAAGTTCAATTATTTTCCTCCATTTTCTTCTTCATCTTTCGTCAAAACTTGAAATCTTCTTTTATAATACGAGATGGGCAAGCATGAGTGTATTGTTAGAATATACGTAAGTATGTGGCGGTTTCAGGGTTTTGTTGGTTTGATTGTATATATTATTTGAGGAGAGAAGTTTATCTCTTCTATGTTTGAATCTGCATATTACGCTTGCTTTGGGCATTGAGAGCCTACTTTTTCCCTGTTTACCCGTAAGTTTGCCGGATTAAAATGGGAAGAAAATTGTTCTTATTTAGTTGGACAATCTTCTTTTCTCATGACGCGGTTTGGCAGTGTCCAGCCATGCATGATATAAGCATTCAAGTTCAAAAGGTGAAAGAAAATGCACACACAAACACATACACGCTCTTCCTCTTTTTCCTGACCATGTGAGAGTGTTCTTACCCATTTTCCTCTTAAGCTCCTTAATTAGAATAGACTGGGAAACATTTTCGTCTACTGCTCTCTTTCAATACTCCCTGCAAGAAGTTCTTAATATGCTTTGGATTTAGGAAGAGATGCCCTTGCTTGCAGATGGTTGTGCAGACATGAATGATTAGAAAGACTGTTTCTCTGAATACTCATTAAAACTGCAAGATTGAGAACCTTTCCCTTTATAAACTTTCTGACATTTTGCATGTTCTCTTAATGCATAGTAGTGTTTACAAGTTTGATATTTCTCTTTTCCCAATAAAAAGATACTGTATCTTCAAAATGGCAGCCTCTTTGTTTCCTAAGAGTATTGTTATTGAAACATGTAGAGCATTTGTTTGATTAATGCAAGACACATGAGGAAGTCTTGCTCGCTGCCTTTTATGTTTTGGTGAAGGAAGTTCTATTTTCATTGGAACTTGAAAAGAAAAACGAAAGAGGAATTTTAGCTGTCTCAAAGTCAACGTTTTACATCTGAGATGGGGTTCCTTTTTTATTTTTAGTTTCTTGATCGACAAGTTAACTCTTCATTTGAGAGAGAATTTCAGGATGATGACATAAGTGGTAACTGAAAAAAATTCATTTTGAGCTTACAAAAGTCAGCCTCTTACCTAATCCAGTGTGGTTCTCTTCGCTATGCGTTTTCAGAGTGATTAGATTTCATGTACACATTGCAAACAAACAGCCGCACATCAAGAATAATTAATTTACTTTATAGTATCAAACTACAATGCCTTCCCATATGCTGGAAAAAGTTAGAAAACGGGAAAAAAATATTTAAGTTCAAATTCTTTGGTCATTGTTGATATTGATTTGTATCATTATGTTATGTGAGAAAAAATGAAAACTTGGGCAAACGAATGATAGGTTCTTCATTCTTGTACCAAGAAAAAGAGGAAGTGTATAAATATTAAATACTGATCAAGATGAACTGTATTTGCTCACTTTTTGTCTTACAGGGAACTAATTCTTAGAACTGCCCCTTAGAAAGGAGCTTAACGGTTTTCAGTTATGTGTTTTGTATATGTGAATGGCTTAAACTTCGTTTGAAAGCTACACAAAATTACTTATCTCTTATCCAAATGTTTGGAAGCACATAGATTTCTTGAAAGATGAGTTTAAGAAGTGTTGGTTTATGTTTTAATATGTTATGTCTTAAAAACGTTTTTGATTTGGAGAGGAAGAAATCGTCACTACACTTATAAAGGTTATGGCAAAACTTTGAACTTTCTTGTTCAGAAACAAAAATTTTACATGATGTGCGTGAGACTCTATCTTAATTTCTTTTGATGAACAAACTTGAACACCAAGAAAAAGATTTGGCTGTTGGGCATTATTGGAGAAGATTGCATTATGTTCTATATTCCTAATGAATTGCGTACAACCAACAAAAGTTTGGCTATTGAAAATTAGTGTGTCCATTGTAAGAAATTAGATTTTAATTGTTTGCTAGATTTGTTCTTCATGTTATTTTTGTTGTGATTTTTTTTCAATGGCAATAAAAGATTGTCTGATTTCAGAAACTTGCATGTGCTCTATGAAGAAGATTGCTTATTTCTATGAGTTTTTTGTTTTGGGCTCATCTCTTATGTTTTATATGTCTGAAGAGCTGTATCTCAAAGATCAAGTTTCATAGGTTGCACTTAGAAAGAAATTAGTAAATTCACCCATGCCCTTGTTTAGTGTAAGCATAATGATCTAATGCATGAGAATCATATGGGGATGGTCAAAGAAAATCAAGGCAAATGGGGTAAGGGATAAGAAATGATGTCTAAGTGACTGAAGTAATAGAATTGGTGTGATGTATAGAAAGCTGGGTATCTAGTGAGGTTGGAATTGGTCTCAGTGACGGATACCAGATTCAATCCAATATTTAGCTTCTAAATAACCATGTACGTGAAGTTTTTGCATGTTAGGTCAAAAAATAGGGTAGAGGCATTGCAAGCATTTCACGTATCTGTTAGTTTCTTTTTTGGCGCTACTTTTTGGTTCTTTATTATAGTGTATGTCTTCTTCATATGTTGAGCTCTTATATTTATCCTTTTGTATGAACCTGTTTATGAAACCTAAACTATCGGCTTTTCACCTTCGTCCATAGGATAAGGATAATACTGAGTTCATTGACGCGTGCTGTTTCTTGGGAAACCTAAAACTTACAGAATTTGTTACATAACAAAAAAATTAAAATAAGACTAGAATTATTATTTAATCCAATTCAACAACCAACTCCAACTACAATAACATAAATGATTTTCATCCAAACTTCTGCAGAGATTCTACATTTTCTGAGGAAAAAGTTATTTTCTGATCATTTCAATCGTTTCTTCGGTCATTGAATATGTCCTCAAAATTGTTTGTGAAAATTCTCTCACTTTATAAGGAGATATAAAGTGAATTAGACGTCATAGCTTTGACATTCAAATGATCACATATTCCAACTCTTTATCATAGTCAAAATCTGTATCAAAGACGTATCAGTTGTTTGTACCAGAGATCAACTCCGTATCTGATGCCGTAAAAGCTCTTAGCAAGAACATAAAAGACTGTCGCCCTGCCTACGAATTTCGCTTTCTGGGATCCCATATTTCAGAACTCAGAAGCCACACTGCTTTCCCTTAACGAACCAATCATGCCAGAAAATTTCGAGGCACCTATAATTTGATAAAATTTCGACAATGGAGGTAAAAGAGTTTGAAATGTTCGGTTGGCTTTAGTCCGCAGACTGATCCATTCGCAGTTCGTTCTAAAAACTATAAGCACGCAAACCACTCACTTTGATCTGGAATCATTACGACCAAAGTAAAAGGCAAGCAAATCCAACCTCGCGGTACATACATACTGGTTTGGGTGGTCCCCGCCTCAGGTATTGTCCTCTTTGATCTCAGGATGATTTGTGGGAGTCGAACCCAGGACTTCAAGGTTTTGTTGATTTTGTGGAACCACGCCTCTAACCACTGGGCCAATAGACCAAAGAGGACAATACCTAAGGCGGG